>PVKB01001727.1:0-368782 GCA_004027205.1 Ctenodactylus gundi | reverse complement strand
CATAGATGCCAGCCAAGACTGCTATATCCAGCAAAATTATCTTTTAACTTAAAGGGAGAACTTAAAACTTTCCATGACAGAGACAGCTTAAAGGAATTTGCAGCCACTGAGCCAGTATTGCAGAAAATACTTAAAGGAAACTTGGACAGTGAAAGGGAGACCAGCGACACCAATGACCCCAGAGAAAAAGTGACAACAGTTAGAAGAGAAGGAGCTGAGAAAAAAGTAGGTTAGTAATCAGTGAAATATGAGTAAATAAGATATGAAAGTTAGGAAATTAAGAAATAACTAGATTTGTCTGTCGCTTTAAGTATATTTATGTAGTATAGATTTAAGTTCATTGAATGTAGCAATGTGATATAGTTTTAACTTTGTTCTGTTGTAGCAATTCACTTATTAGGTCACTAATGAAAGTTTATCCTAAGGAAACTGATTGACATAAAGATAACCTTGTGAATGTACAAATATGCACCTTCCAGTATTCAGCTAAGGCAATTGAATTTTATTTATTTTTTCTTCTTTCCCAAATTAACTATCCTTTTGAACTACATGCTTATAATTATTTTCTAGAGTGAACTGGTGGGTAAGGCCAGGTTTAACAATAACAACAAAGATGTAGGAAAATATGAAAAAAAAGAACTTTTGGTGAATATCCCAATGAAGGGATTGGTTGGATTCAGAGAGGAGGTATCAAGATTTGACTACTGCAAACCCATTAGAGGAATAGGAAGCTGGGGTAGAGTGGTAACTTGAGTGAAATGACTTAGGCACGGTAGATTAATATGTTAAACACCGTATTGTTTCTCGGACTTGGAAAACCCAGAACACAGACATTCTTTGGAACCATATGAAGTGATAGCTGGAGCTGGAGGAAGGGACAGGGAAGGGGTGGGAGGTAGAAGATGGGAAGGGATTGTGAAGTCGATGTGATACATAGATGTATGAAACACCCAAATTCATTGTAAATACTATGTATTACATTTGTATATTAATAAAAATAGTGGGGAAAAATTAGTAATCCTTAATGAAGTGCATTAAGATTGTCTATGTGGTCTGGGAGCATAGGTCAGGGTGTTGTCTTGCAAGCTCAGGGGTCTGGGTTCGATTATCAAGCACCACATAAACTGAGCATGGTGGCCCACACCTGTAATGCTAGCACTCAAGAGGCTGAGGCATGATTGCCATACATTTGAGATGAGCTTGGGCTACACAGTGAGGTCCAGACCAGTCTGTACTATGGTGTGAGGCCTGTCAAATATAAATAAATACAGATCATCCATGAATAAGTGCAAAAATCATGCCAACTGACATCTGGGAGCTAGGTTATCATCCATAACCTGGAAAGTAATATTCATTTTAAGAAATAACCAGAGCCAACTTACAAACAACCAAGAACACATCAGGGGCAGAAATACTCACTATCTCAATGTTAGAGACACACAGAACCTACTGAGGAGCATGTGCTTCTGTTTTTACAAAGCAAGCAATTGCATTTGCATGTAAACACCAAAAATGCATGCATGTATTGACAAAAATATGCTATGCAAATGTTCATGTTGTCACTATGTCAAAACAGCACCAACTGGAAACATCTCTAATGTTCAATGTGTAAACTAATGTGTAAACTAATTTCTCATGGAACACATGTGGGTTTTTCCATGGAATACTTTACAACAGCATGAATAAACAAGCTATGACACATGCAAGGCAAAGGATAAGTGTAGGACAAGAGAGAATCTCTTGTGAGACTTTAGAAAGGATTTGAAACAGTGTTTATCTCAGAGGGGTAAATATGAGCCTTCCCTTTTCATTATTTCCTAGCAATAACGTCATTTGAGTCTGGTAAGATTGATTTTATTCTAGAATCATCACCTTTCCACCTCTCACACAATCTTAATGGGAACAGGTTGACTCAAAATTATAGCCTACTCAAAAGATTTACAACAGCATGCAGATTCTTGCTACAATGTCTATTCTGAAATAATCATTAAAGAATTGTGACCTGCATGGAATTTAAGTAGACAAAACCCTAATCATCACTAGGACAGTAATTCACACATCTTGCAGCAGAGAGGCTTTGTGCTGGGTTATCTCTAATATTTATTCACAATAATGTTTCACAAAAGCCTGAAGTGGATGTCCTTTCCAGAGCCTGCCCTTGCGCTATGGCTCCTCCTCCTGCAGCCAGAGCCAGTCTCCTAAACCAGGATATAAAACTCCTGCCAGCTCTTTGAACCAGCTCACAAGACTTGATTTGCTCTCTTGAAACTGTTCTGCTCCAGCCATGGCCACTTTTTTGGAGCTCAGCACCAAAGCCAAGATGCCCATTGTGGGTCTGGGCACCTGGAAGGTAAATAAATATGCAAATCTTACTCTGCTTTCCTCTTGGATATGTGGGTGTTTTCTGCTCTCTGGTTTCATGGGCTTGGTGACTGCAGTAGTGAAGCTCAGCTCTAGAGCCAGGAATCAAGCTGCTTTCATTTCTCAGGACGGAGGAAGTCGGCAAAGCTCTGGGATGATGGGCTTCTATCAGCAGTGAGGAGATTTCTTCAATGAATATCAACTTTTTAGCACTCAGTGAACTTAAAAAGTGTTCTTAGAGTTAGTGACTGTGAATACCATTTTCTATAAAATGCTTCCTTGGTACAGAGGGGTTTTAGAAGGCTGGGCTCTTCCAATTCTTGGCTGTGGGTTTGCTGAGAGAGGATTCAGAGCAGGGAAAGCCTTGTCCCTTGCATGTTATTTTTCCCACTATTTTTATTAATATACATATGTAATACATAGTATTTACAATGAATTTGGGTGTTTCGTACATCTATGTATCACATCAACTTCACAATCCCTTCCCATCTTCTGAAAGTCTCACAATTGCCCTCTAACAAATGGAACGTTAAGGAGCCTTGGTTTGAAGAAGTTGGGCCATATACAGCTTTATGAAGAAGGTCAGGAGATAAGACTGATGATACTTCTATTGCCTTTCAGTCTTCTCCAGGTCAAGTGAAAGACGCTGTGAAGTCGGCCATTGATGCAGGATATCGCCACTTTGACTGTGCCTATGTCTACCAGAATGAGAATGAGGTGGGAGAAGCCATCCAAGAGAAGATCCAACAGAAGGCTGTGAGACGGGAGGACCTCTTCATCGTTAGCAAGGTACATGCAGTCCATGTGGTAGAAGGACTGGATCACAGCGGACAGAGGGAACAGGATGTGGTCAGCACAAGAGCTTCATCAGTCTTGCCTCTGGTCCATATTTTTCCCAGCCCTGTTCATCTCTGCCTCTGTTTCAGCCCCACATACAAACATCCACATGGCAATCCTACCCCACCATCCCTGGAGTTGCAATGAGGATGGCTTCTTTGAGCCCGTGCTATCCTTGGCATCCTTACATCCTGTCAAACAGATCTATCTGTTCAGTGCCCGTAAGAGGAAAAGAGCACAGCCAGGGAAGGGTTGAGATCTGCCTTTCAGCACTGTGACGTCAGTGGCCTTGGCCACCAGGCCTCAGCTATGGAGTAGTTTGGAAAATGATGAAAGTATGCTTTGTTATCCCAAATGAATTTCATTTATCTCAAAAAATCATTTTAATATGTTGTAAGACAAAAAAGGGTATTGGATATGAGGATTGAGACTCATTGGATCTCTATTTATAAAACTTGCTAAAAGACACTTATTCTTTGTAATTGAAAAGCGCATCTGGTGAAAAGGAGAAAAACTTTGTGTAGAAGCCTAGTCTGAATAAATTCCTTGTAAAATCATCACCTGGGGCCTAGTAACACAGAGAAAATGGGAGGACAAAGAAGGATTTTATCTTCCAGTGCCACAAAAATACTTCAATCTCAGTCCGGGGTTACAGTCCAAAGTCCCACCTTGACGTAGGGTTATACGTTTGAGCCCAACCTAGGTACCTTAGCTAATTAGTGAGGCCCTGTCTCAACATACAAATAAAAAGAGGCTGGGCATGTGGCTCAGGATAAAGGCCCTGGGCTGATCTTCAGCACCACAAAAGAAAGTCTGAAGTTTAATAAAAGCCTGAGACCATCCATGTCTTCTGAGAGTTGACAACCAAGTAAGGGAATGTCAGAGGTACACAAATAAGGAATCAGTGGCCACTTATGTTACATGATCTAAGAAGCAGAATGATAACAGCACTGAAAAAATAAATTTCCCTCAGCACAAAAGAAACGGCATTGATATGCTGCGCCCTGTTGACTCTGCATGGACTGCATCAGGAATGTTAACAAGCTTTGTTATAAGCGAGCTGTTTTCAGGGTCGATTAGACTGTAAGTCACAAATAGAGACAGTGGGTGTGCTGTAGCTGTTTCTCCAGTCCTAATGCCTCTTTGTTGTGCTCTTCAGTTGTGGCCCACATTCTTTAGGGCAGACCTGGTGAAAGAGGCCTTTCTGAAGACCCTGAAGGATCTGAAACTGGACTACCTGGACCTCTACCTTGTTCACTGGCCTCAAGGATTTCAGGTTTGAATTTTCCTTGCTCTATTTGCAAGCAGCTGAGTAGATAGGTGAGAGAAAACGGCAGCTGTGCCAGAGCTGGGTGTGGGAGTTGACTGGAAATAGAAGCTCTTGAACAGAGCAGGAAATCACTGATCAGGATGGCTAGATCAGAACAGAGATTGCTGATAAGTTATCTACAGGCATAACTTTTTGAGGCCATGGGTGCTTGCTGAGTTATCGACATTATTAGGTTTTTTTTGTTCTATATCTGAGAGAAATTATGAATCTAGCAGCCTACACAAACTACAACTGCCATGTTGCCTTTGTCTTTATTATGTTTCTAGGATTCCTGCAACTGGAACACTTGGATTACTGTTACTTAACATTGTTTCAGGGTCTAACCAATCCTGTTAACTAAAGCAGACTCCAGGTATGGTGTCTTGGAGAAAAGCCCAAGTGTGAAACAAGAAGGTAGCCACTCCTCACAGAAAGACTGACAGTCACTGGCTGAGAGTCTGCTCCTACCTGCTCCAGATAGCGGGGGATTCAAGTCCATGGTGATAGTGATGGCTTCTAGAGTACACTAGCAATGACTTTTAAAATGATTCTGGCAGTTTCTAAAGTAGAAGAACTTAGCAACTGGCATACATTTATACAGAGATTACACTGAAGCTGCTTGTTCTGAAGTGTGCTCCTTAGACCTTAATAAAAGCGATTTGTAGGTGTCAGTACTTAGCATGAGTTAGGATCTTAAAATCTCATTTAATGAAACCATGGATCCATTTGCAGGTTATCACAGTGTTTTCTTCTACATTTACAGGAAGGGAAGGACTTGCTTCCTAAAGATGAGAAAGGCAATATCCTCCCCAGCAAGTCAACTTTTTTGGAGGCTTGGGAGGTAGGTTTTGCTTCTAAGCGTTCTAGGTCTGATAATTATCTTGGAGTGGACCATGAAACTCCATCCTAGCTTGAAAGAGGCCCTGTGCCTTCTGTCTGTTTCTACCACTCTTACTGTCCAGTTCCTCATGTCATTGTTTTTGGAATTTTTCTGCCTCTATTTACACTTTCAATGTTGAACCTGTGCTCTCAAGTGTGACTCAAATATATCATATTTTGGGAAATACACCTATTAATTCATGAAGAGACGTCTGGGAACAGGGTTTTGGCATATATTTATAGGAACTTGCTGAATAACCTGGAGCAAGTAATTTATCTCTTGTCAGACTGTTTTCTGCAAGAAAATAAATTTTTGATACATGCTAACAATACATTCCCTTCAGTATGTATTAAAGATTAATAAAATTAAAATGCCAACACTTGAATCACAGAACCTACTTTATCACCTAGCCCAAGAAAAAGAGTTTCTTTCTGCATTTACAAATGATAAAATTGAGACATGGGAACATCAGTGATTTGTTACAGCATGGAGAAATATTATGACAAAACTTAAGTTGGACTATTGTGGTCTGTGTGATATGACAAAAATAATGAACATGTTTCTAAACATAAGTTGTATGGATGGCTTATCCTTAGATCACACTGATCGATCAAAACTGTATAATTCATGTTCAAATTTGTATTAAGGGAATAAATCTTTCTTGGTAAGTTTTTATTAAAATACTGTGTTCCCTTGCAAGTTCTAGTAGAGAACACTGTTAATGAATAGTGAGAGAAAGACTTGTAAAATTAATAGTAATATTTTATTAGCTGTCTGGTAGGGCCACATGTAGTCCCATGTTTGTATTGTGTTTTATAGTTTCAAAATATGTGAAGCCTACCATTTTCATAAATTGTATAATTGGTATATTCACATTAAAAGTAGCATTTCCATGGATTTTTTTTGTTCAAATATCCATATATTGTACCCGAAGGAAAAGATAGGGGCATGATATTGGCCATAAAGAAAGATAGGTATGAGGCATCTGAAAGAAAACGGAGCCACCTTGAGTCAATAATGTTCAGTGAAGTGGACCAAACACAAAGAGTTGGGTACCACTTGGTGCACCTCACGTGAAATGGCCATAAATACATTCGTGAAAAAGATTCTAACATAGAGAGAGGGAAGGAGGGGTGAGGGACTGCCAAGAAAAGGAAGAGACACTGAGATGGGGGTGGAGAGAAAAGGAGAGAAAATTTCAGAGGACGGGAAAGTGACTGAACAGGATGTATATGGACACACATTCCCAAGCTGCATGGTATTAACTTACAAATGAATCTATAGATCATGCATATTCAAAAAAAGATTCAAAGTGAAAAAGGTCTTGAAGTGAAAAAGCAAAGATATGATTTTTGACAACCTTGAAATATTGTTGAAAGACATTTTCTTTCATAAATAAAACACTAAATTTGCCTGCTAACAAAAAGCCTCTTATAAGGTAAAACAAAAAGCTATCTGGATGTCTATGAATAGAATCAAAAGACTGTGCTGAAACTCTCTCAGTCAAATATGCAAAGTGAAAAACCAAACTGACGAAACGATCATGGACAGTAAGAAGCCATCAGTAGTATTACCATATAACTTGCTCAGGAAAGCTACTCAATTTGCTGTTAGGACCGGCAAATTAAAATAAGTGATAATGATAAAGCAATTCTCTATGCAAATAAGAGTCAAATTCTTGTGGAAATAAATCCAGTATTCCTAGGAAAGGCTTAGGAAGATACAGATTTGTCATTCACATACATACCCTCCTCACATAATTAAATATAAATCAATATTAAGCTCATCTACTTAAAACACTGTCCAAACTATAAGTCAAAAGTATATGAACCCCAGCTTCCCTCAAGGTGTTGCTCTGCCAGTAGCAGGCCCCAGATGGAAGGAGCTGGGCACGTCACAGCCACCTCACTCACCTTGAACTTTAGCAACACCTGTTGTCTTTGCCAGAGGAGTTCCTAATGCTTGCAATATTTCTGTTGTCTATGACAATAATACTTCTGAAGTGGCATATTGTGTTATTTTAAAGTGAGGTGGGACAAGAGCGGCTGGTGTAAACAAAGAGCCAGTGTTTGTTGTGCACCTGCTGGGGATCTTCTAACCCACGGACAGCTACCATTTTTCTCAATCTGACTGTTTCTGCATTTTTGTCCCCCACTGCTCTCTTCTTCTTATGCCCACCAGATTGTCATCAAGGGTCATACTTCAATAAAACGTGTTAAGGACAGAAAAAAGTGCTCAAATCATTCATTCATGGGCTCTCACAGCCTATACTGAAATTTTCTTTTTGATTTGTTTTGTGGTGTTTGGGATTGAACTGACAGAAGCAGACATGCACTTTACTATTAAGCTGCACACTCGGCCTTGAAATTTCCTATTAATACTTTAGTGAATCTTTCCTATTAACGATCTGGTGAATCTTTTAACTATTTTTCATTTTGCAAGGAGCTCTAATCCAACAGACTGTTTCTGTTGTCCCTTTGTAACTACTAAAAAGCTATTCCCTTCTATGACAGGTTATGGAGAAGCTGGTGGATGAGGGATTGATAAAAGCCATTGGCATCTCCAACTTCAACCACTTTCAGATCGAAAAACTCTTAAACAAGCCTGGACTGAAATACAAACCAGTGACCAACCAGGTAATTTCTGCTTATGAAAGACTTTGACCTATTAATTCTTGAACATTTGGAAATGAGTCTCATCACAGGGGTAAAAGGTCTAGATCCTTTGGGAAGAAGAGAGGCATATTTCCTCGTCTGCCCCAGCCAGTCTGCCCATGGGCCGTGTCTGGCTGCTGGTCGTTTGTGGGTGCAGATCTCCCTTTGAGCTGCTCACATAGCAGGCTGCCATTTCTAATGATGGATATTATTTACTTTTTCAGATTGAGTGCCACCCATACCTCACGCAGGAGAAACTGATTGAATACTGCCACTCCAAGGGCATCACTGTCACTGCCTACAGCCCCCTTGGCAGTCCAGAGAGGCCCTGGTGAGATTTCTGAGTGGTGGTCTTTCTCTTGATACGGTTAAAATATTGTTTTCTAATTGATTAATATTGATGCGAACTACCAATTCACCAGTAGGAGAACCATGTGTAAGGGAACATGTGTGGCACACTCAGACGAGATTCCAGTAGGGAAAATGGGAATGAAAAACAGCAATAAAGCCCAACTCTCTGAGATTATTTACATTAGTGCTGGACCATCCTTCCCCAAATTCTGAGGCTCCAGAGCCAAATTAGAGGGCAAGCATATAAAATGAACATCCTAACACAAAGTTGGGCAGTGCTGTGGTGCTGAGCTTTGAGACCGTCATTGCAGTGACTTCATCTGCATGTAGGAACTGTAGTGTATTATTCACACCAACCATCTGTCTCCCTCCAGGGCCAAGCCAGAGGACCCTTCGCTGCTGGATGATCCCAGAATTAAGGAGATTGCTGTCAGGCACAAAAAAACTGCAGCCCAGGTACAAGGATAAATTTTTATAATTTTTATCCAAGAATCTATCTTTCCAGACTTCCATTTTAATACTTGTGATGTCTTCTTCTATCCCTTTGGGAAGGATGAAAACAGGTATCAAGCCCATTACAGTGCTTCCTCCACACCTACTGGGCCTTGCAGAAAACATAATAGTATCACTGTACCAGGCAAACTTCTATCAGTGATCTTGTTGCTCAGCTGACCAGTAAGCCGCAACACTTGCATGAGGGTCCACGTGCTAACTGCACTTCGTCTCAGTTATAGGACAAATTCCCTCTTCTAATTCCTAAACAAGGCAAATCATTGCACTTCTGCTAGAAATAGAGAAAAGTAATAATTAAGTGTTCGGTCAATATAAGCTGTTGTTCCTAAAGGCACAGTAAACTATAGAGATAATTTAGTTTTTCATACACTAAGGTCCTGGCAGATAAGGAGAAAAATATTGTCTCTTTTCTGCACAGGTTTTGATCCGGTTTCACATCCAGAGGAATGTGGCAGTGATCCCCAAGTCTGTGTCCCCAATACGTATTATTGAGAATTTTCAGGTAAGACTCTGGCAGGCTATGGGATATCCCTCAGTGGAAGATGTGACAAGGCTTGTCATTCCTTCCCTTCGTTGTTTGTGGGTCCTACTGTCATTCAACCAGTATGTTGGCTTTCAGGTCCAGGATTTGGCCTCTGTAGAGATGAGGTGAATGATGTGTGGGCTAAGGATGTGCTCAAGCAGTGATAGAATATCAGAGCTGTACATCATAGCATAGGAAAGACTTCTGGTTTTTCTTCATTAAATAGCTCATGAGCCACACAGAAGAGCAGACAGTCCTGTCCTGCAAACCTACCTCCTGTCACCAGGGGACAAATGTGTAGTACTTGAAGAATTGTTTATTTGGAAGAAGCTGGGTGGCCCTCGGGGAACTCAGAGCACACCGTGGCTTAATGCCTATGCACCTGATCTCCTTTTTGCAATACCAAGCTCTGCTAGTACTGAGTCTTTATGCTGGTTGACAAGTCATTCTCTTAGCTCTACACGAGGTCAGACCCGTGGCTTAACCTCTGTCAAGTGGTGAGAGGAAAGATGGACTCACCAACAAATCAGACATATGATTCAGTCCTGGTGTGAGATCTCATTTGGGGGACAATTGTAACCACTGGACAATGCAGGAGAAGCATCTGCCTTAGCGTGTGCTGTGCATGAGCGCTTGCCTCCTAGCAGACTGAAAGGAGATCATATCCACCAAAATCACATTTCTAAGGCTGTTTTGAATGCTTACCTTTCTAGGTTTTTGACTTCAAGTTGAGTGATGAGGAGATGAAGACCATCTTCAGCTTCAACAAAAACTGGAGGGCTTGTACCGGGCTTGAGTAAGTCACTTGGGTGTGAGGTAGATCACCATGTTTTTTTGCAAGTAGCAAAGGTTTGCTGGAAGACAAGAAAAGAGCAGAAATTTCTCTTGTCTTCAAGTACTATTTTGTAGGAGTTTTGAAATGAAAACTAAGTTTTATTATATTTCTACAGATGATAGACAGAAATATAATAAAGTTGTATAAAAGAAATGAGCAAAAATGATGCTTGGTGAAATCCATAGATGAGGTAAACTGGCAAAGGTTTTTGCTGAGAAAGCTGCAATTGTACCAAAATCTGAGCAAATAAGCGAAGAGCCATGCACCTTGGAAGAAGAGCATTCTTGCCAGCAAGAGCAGAAGGTGCAAAGACCCTGGGGTTGGGTGTTCAGAGCATTTGAGTCAGGAGGTCTGGGAAATAAAGCAGCATGTGTGAGGAAAATTAAGGAAAGAAATGAAGTAAGAGATATTTGACAGGGCCTCTGAGTATAAATAGGTTTATACCACGGAAGAGGGTTTTAATTCTGAATGATCTAAGAAGACATTTGAGGGTTTTAAGCAGAGGTGTGATGTGACGTGACTACTGTTTTGAATGAATCCCGCTGGTTTCTGCATTGAGAGAGAAGAAAGCAATCATTGGGTTTGAGTCACATGTGGTGCGTGTTGGGCATCTAAAAGGGAAAGTCAGCTAGAGAACTATGTGTACCAGCGAGCATAGTGGATTGGTGGGCACTGGAGGAAAGTAATCACGTCTCATTTCCCAGCTGTATTACTTATTTTATTTGTTGCGTAAGTTGTATAAGTTTTCTAATTTCACTGCATTGTGTCTTTTACATAGTTGGGTTGATAGCACCACTTACAGTTGAATGTTCCAATGTGCCAAGTTTCCTAAGTCTTTCACCTGACCTACTGCCTCATTTAATACGCACAACAACCACAAGAGGCCAATGGCAATGTTACTTCCACTTTATAGTGCTGTAAGAATGAACGGGGACAATATTTGTAAAGCACTTGGCAGGGCACCATGCTTGTTATGAGTCATCACGCTCATCATTCTGGTGTCTTGGTCACAACTCTTCTGCATGCCCTACTTTCACCGATTGGTTCCCCTTAATTTGACAGAAGGTATAAGCATGACCCCCTTCTTTGTCACAAATTATTGGGGTGGAAGGAAGAGGCTGAGACACCACAAGGACGAGAGAATATTTCAAGAAGAATGTCTATTCGTTCATAGCATTTGGCTTTCCTGAAACATTTTCTTGTGTATGTTTTCTTTTTTTCAGGAGGGCATCTCAATTGGCGGAGTATCCTTTTCACACAGAATACTGAGGCTGAAATTCTCTGAAATGACCTGGTGGATTCTCTCTTTGCTGAAGTGTAACTTGTTATTCAAAGAACTATTTTAGATAAGCTTCTGTGAAATCATGTTATGCCTGGCCTTGTTGGCAGAATGTGGGTAATGTTGTAATTAGAACTAATCATGATCAACCAGGAGCAGACCATCAGAGGAAGTGTGACTTAAGAAAATCATATTTTTTTCTCCTTTTTTCTAGCCAAACATTTGTTAAAAGCTGCTAAAACTGAGGATACACAGATGAATGAGAAATAAAGATAATTATCAACACATTTTGAGAGTTTATTACTCACCAACAATTACATACATATTTTAGTAGGTTTTAATGCCATTGCAATTTATTTCTAGAAACATTATAATTTTTCTTGTACTTTCTCTGGGCTACATAGTGAGTTCAGGACCAACCTGGGCTACAGAGTGAGACCCTATCTCATAAAAAGAAAAGAGGAAGAAGAAGTATAGTAGTTTATAAAAATTCAATCTTATGAGTGCCACCAAGCTTGGCTTATGTGTTTCCGGGTGCTCAAGCTCTGGGCCTTGAGCTTGTTAGGCAAGGGCTATAACTGCTGTGCTATTCTTCCAACCCTGCCACTTGAATTTTAAAAGGGTCTCTACCATTTTATTCTTTTGTCTTGTGCATGTTACATTTCAGCTAGGACTGTCAACACTTCAGGCTTTAACATGAAATTGACTGACAAAATTATCTTAGAACAGCATACAGCACAAAAGGACAAGTTAATTCTATAATTGTAGTTTAAGGCCTATCTTAAAAGCTATGCTAGAAATGTTTTAGACATGGTCATTATTCAAAAAAACAACAAAAAAAAATCAACTTAAACCATAAAACCCAAAAGTAAATTTACCAATCCATCAAGATGTGCCCAGATAAGCTCTTGCTGACTCCTCCCAGGCATCCAGGAAGATTCACTCCCCTTCCCCAGGCCTCCTGGTATAGGAGTCAGCTCCAGCCTCACTACCACCAGCACCCAGCGCACACTATGCACTGCATGGAAGCTTCTGCTTGCTTGTCACCCAGCTCTGGGGATTGACGCACTTTCCACCTTGCCTTTGTTTCCATCTCCAGCTTGTCCCTTAGTGGTCCAAATCTTCATCATTTCTACCTTCTTGGCCATGTCCTCCTACCAGCAGTGGCACTTGGACAGGTTTAAATCAGTGTTGTTCCTCTTGAAATTACCTGCCACAGGTTTCAAGTTGGAGGTCAGCCACTGCTAACTTTCACAGTTCTATCTTCTTCTTTAAACCATATTTCTCGCTAACGAGCCATACTTGACCCAGGCTTTAAGGCATTTTTCAGGGCATTCAGGGATTCCCAAACATCCATAATGGCTGCCACCTTCTTCCATATGTAAATAGCTTGGCCATACTGAGATTTTTTTTCCTCTTAGTTATTTTTTTCTCCTCTTTAAATCTCGACAATCTTAACATTGATTGGAGTTTCTCTAGGTTACTGATGGTTCACTAGCTGTCTCCAGATCTGTTACGCTGGGTACTAGAAACTAAAGAAAATAGCCAAAGATGGATTATGAGAGATGGGGTTTTGTTGAGACTTGCTAACGGGTTTTAACAGAAGAAATCAGGGTTGATACTTACTAAGAGGGAAGTGTCCATGAGAACTGTATAGGGTCCAACAGCCACAATTAGAAGATCCACAGGGGTAGGTATCTCCCAAAATCCCATGAGGGTGTGTACTCAACACCACTGATCAGCAAGATCTATGAGGGACATGTACTCTACAAAAGCTTCCATCAGCAAATCTACAGTGTGGGCATTCTTAATGACAGCACTGCTCAGGAAATCCAGGGATGACAGGCTGAAAAAGTACTTCTTGGAGGAGTGCTTGGAGTCTGTATTGGTAGCCGGTTAGACTATAACACTCCACAGCACCCCTTCTGGTCATTGTGGGAAGGGGATTTCACACATTAGGTATGTAACCAGAGACATCAGTAGGTTGTTTGCCCATATGAACAACATTTCAAGGAACAGCGAACTTGGCATGTGGGAGGGAAAGCAATTTCTACTGAAAAAAGAAATGCCTTCCCAGTTCCCTTTGTATCGAGAAGGTCCAATCCTTATCCCTTTACAATATCTCCTTGCCTTGGCAAGATTTTTGGGAACAGAGAAGGGGCATTTCAGAGACAAGGCACTAAATGCCATAGTTTGAATAATATCTACCTTTTACTCGCATGATGAGGGACATGAATCACCAGTACCAGTGTGGCCTAGGAAGCTGCTAGACGTGCAAAATTTCAGATCAGCTTCCAGGAAACTAAATCAGCATCTGTATTACCAAGACCCAATGTGGCTCTCTTGCATGTCTGGGAAGCTTGGGACCACAGAACGCCTGGGCTGAGAGTCAGGGACTTGGATCCAGCAGGGGCTGTGTCAGTGTCACCTGCAAAAGACCCCAAGGCCCAAGTTGGTCCCCTGTGAAGCAGATTCATTTGGCTGTTGGGACGATGAATTCGATCTCATTCCATTCTCTTCTAACTCCACCTCTCTGTCACTCCCTTTGGTGATGACATCATCTTGGCTTGTTGACAGGAGCTGCCTTCAGATACTCTTTTCTCTCCTCTCCCTCCTCGCCCATCTCTCTGTGGAGTCCTCTTTGCCTGGCTCTCTTTTTTCTCTTCATGCTGTCTTTCTCATCTCCCCTCCTGTGGGAGGGTACGACCCCTTTTTGCTTACCACTGGGCTTATGCACAATCAGGATTCATCTTCGGTCATTGTACATGAGCAGATCAATGCCACCTTAATTCCATCTCAGCCTACCTTCCTTGGACAGCAAGAATTTCCTCAAATCAAAACTTTAGCCTTACACAAAAGCAAGGAGCAAGCATCTCCAGATTTCCAATGAATCTTTTCACCCTTAAGAGATTTTCTACAAATTATTTTTCTTAAATTTCAAAAATAAATGTCAGGATTACGAAGGCAGCTATTTTAAAAATATGAGAACAATAAAACTTGAAAGTGTTACACATCTATCGGTAGAGTAAAAAACATACCAGGGTAAGGAGGGACCCTAGAGTGCTTCTGGACTGCTGGCAGCAATTTCGTGCCCTGGTGTTAATGTCGTTATACCTCTCCATCTTGTGTACTTGCATGTTTGTTACTTCCCAAGAGAAAAAGTTTGGAGAAAAATTTTTAAGAAATTCTTTTCAAGTGCTTCTTTTTCCTCAATATTTTACTTGGCTAGGTAAGAGCATAATGTGATATGCCTAATGTTCCTTCATTTCTTTAATTTTATTTTCTTTGAGGATGAAAAAAAAGTTTATTCTTGAAATGTTTTCTATTCTACTGTATTCTGAAACAATAATTATGTATCTACTGAGCCTTAGTGGGTGTCCAGTGATGTAGTAAAACTTTACCTATATTGTGGCACGTAATGGCCACAAAAACTGCCTGAGGTCAAGGATCTTCTTGTTCCTATTTTTCAGACAAGAATGAAAGAGGTGGAAGAATTTTTTAGGCCCATACACGTGCTACATTGTAGAGCTCAAATGCACTTTACAGTGACCATTTCCTGTATCTTTCTCACTGTTTAAGATTTGAAAATTCTTCTTGATTATATCAGAGTCAGAGTCTAGTTTTCAGCCTGGCCTTTAGTAAGTTGCAACTGGAGACATGTTTCCCCCAGCCAAGAGGAGACATTCAGGGTTAGCCTGGGTTACAGGAAAGTTGACTTTTAGTAAGATCAGAATATAAATTCATGCTCATAAAATCACATTCATTTTCTTTTGAAAAGTTTTCCAACTACATTTGCCTTTCAGCTGTACACTGGCAAACGGGATTCCTGCCAGCCTTGGTTTGGGGAAGCTGAGCTATCTGGATCCTAGTAGAGGAGGTCCCAATATAACAGCACGTGATGATCTTTTCTGTTGCCCTTCAGTCTCCTCCAGGCAAAGTCAAAGAAGCTGTGAAGGTGGCCATTGATACAGGATATCCACATACACTATGCCTACTTCTACCAGAATGAGAATCAAGTGGGAGAAGCCATTGAAGAGAAGATCCAAGCAAAGATTATGAAGTGAGCGGACTTCTTCATTGTCAGCAAGGTGCCTATGACCCATGAGGAGCGAGGGCTTGACATCATAGCACACAGAACTACCTGGATGTGGTTAGCACCAAGATCACATCAGCCTTCCCTTCATGTCTGCATTTCCACCAGCTCATTCTATCTCTGCTTTTAATATAGCCACATACAGATCATATTGGTATGTGGAAGATGGAGATACCATGTCAACCTCCCTTGACTTGGTTTTCCCATAGTGGGATAGTCCCATTGAGACCTCGGTATCCTTGACCTCCCTATTTTCTGACAGTAAAATCTATCTGGTGCATTAGTCAGAGGCTACCAGGAGAGTCAGGAATGAATCCTGAAATCTGTTTGAAGTCTTATTGTCTCCGTGGCCAAGGGCCTAAGGTTCTCAGCCAGAGAGTCTTTTGGTAAGAAGCATAGTGAGAATATGTTTATTGTCACAATGTCACAAATGAATTTCTTTGTATTTCACTTCTCTTAAAAGGTTAACTGAAATATGGTATACAAAAAGAAAAGAGGGACTTGTGAAGGGATTAAGAATCAATGGATCCAATGTTATACATAACTTATTAAAAGACATTATTTTTAGGTTCTTAACAAGTGCATCTGGTAGATGAAAGAGACTCACTGTGCAGAGTGGCCAAGTCTTGATAAACTTCTGGTAAAGCAATTGCTTGGGGACTGGTAACCTTGGAAACAAAGGTGCACAGAAAGGCACTGTCCCTTACCATTGGAATGGAATGCTTACAATTTGAAAGCTAGATTCAATTTCTGCCATCAGACAGTGGATAGCCAAAAAGAAAGATACTTAGAGGTTACATGTGCTAGGTCACCTAAGAAACAACACAAACAACATTGAAAAACAAATAAATTGTTCTCAACACTTAAGGAATATGTCTGACTCAGCCTGGTGTGGTAATGCATACCACAGGCAGGAAGATTGCAGCTTATAAACTCAGTTAAGGCTGTTTCTAAAAAGAAAACCACGAAGAAATAAAGGGGATATAGCTTATTAAAAATGCCCTGGGTTCAATCCACATTTCTACAAAAGAAAAAAGAAAGAAAGAAAAAAAAAAAAGGTCATTGACCTATTGAGTCTAAATGGCCTTGCTTAGGGGGTCACACACCTTAAACAAAATCATTATAGATGGTCTGTTGACAGGTGGCAAATCTCAAAGTGAATAGAGTGTGCTGTAGCTTTTTAGCTGTCCAGTCCTAATGCCACCAGTACTCTTTGGTGTTGGCCCACATTCTTTGAGAAAAGACTGACGAAGGAGGCCTGTCAGAAGACCCTGAGGGATCTGAAACTGGACTACCTGGACATCTACCTTATTCACTGGCCACTGGGATTTCAGGGTAAAACTACTGCCTGCCTCCTTGTTGACTTTCTGAGCAGATAGATTGCAGAAAAGACCAGTTGGGACAGGGTTGGTTAGAAGTAGTTAGGTGGAAGCAGGAGCTCTTGTGTGGAGTTACAAAGTGTTGGTGTGGAAGAGCATCCGGGGCTGTTGGTGCCTGCTGATGTGATCACATGCCTGTGTATTTTTGCACATATACCTCAGAGAAAATATAACTTTCAGCAGCCCAGAAAAAATGCAACTGCAGTATGACATTTGTCCTGACTCCATAGTAAAGAATCTACCTTCGGAGTCATTTTTAGAATATATTTGGATAAAAGTATTTCAGTCCTAATCCCTGTTGTTAACCAAGAGTGGCCCCTTAGAGAAAAGCCCAAGGGTGGTGGAGCTGAGGGGCAGCCAGCCCCTGCTGGATAAGCAGAGCTCACTGCCCAGGGCCCAGATTTAGGGGATCATTTTAGCAGATCTGGCAGGTGATCTTTATGAGGTCTTTATTATGGATATAACTGTGCCTCATCTTCCAAGTGACAGACCTGAGGTCTTCCTCACCTCTCAATTTACTGCTCCTATTTACAGACCTCCTAATCCAATTACGTTAACTTTATGGACGTCAGCCCTTTGTCTAGGCTGTGGAGCAGTTTAGAGGCTCTTCCTTTAGGCTTTTGAGATTCATAGCAGTCTTCCGCCAGAACTTCAAGACAGCAAAAGGAGTTTCGCAAGAGAAATCTCTCAAGAAGGAGCTGTAAATATTTTGAATCCTCACAGACCCCTACTTCACTGAGGAGTACCAGGTAACTAGCTGGGATCTTACTGAAAGTTCTCAACAATGTGTGTTGTTGTCACAGACTTGAGGATCACTGTCATATTCCTTTGGATGTGGAACCTAATCAGAACCTGTGCAGAAAAGGTCAGGATGATTTCACTTATCTACACAGATCTCTCCTAATGAGAAGACAAAGAAACTACTGCTATAGATAATGGTAGCATTAGGTACAATATGTGCATGTTTTCCTAATGTGGTCTTCCCCGTGAGTGCCCAGACATCCTGACAATTCCTCATGGGCTAGAGAAGGGAGCTGGTAAAGCTACCTGACTCACGCAGTATAGGCCATCAGGAAAGCACAAAGAAACCACAGCCACCATAAAAGAATTAGAAAGATAGAAATCATTCTCCCATTTCACGGTCCTTTTAATAGTCCAGTATAGTCAGGAAAGAAGCCAGATGGTTTGTGGAAAAGGTATGTTGATTACACAGGGCTAAACTGGTAACTCCCACTCATGCCACTGTTTCCAGCCTTTTTCTCTTGCTGAACAAATGATGCAGCCCACAGGATATACCTGTGCTGCTTAAGAACTTTCTAATGCTCAGCTGCTGAGTCCCAGGACAAGTTCACAGTCACCTGGAATGGTGAAAAATAGACTTTTAAAATCCTGTTTGATGGTTACCTGCATAATTCCATCATTTGTCATTTATTTCTAAGGTATATTAAAAACATAATAAATGTGTTTAGAGTATATGAAAAAAATAAAAAGTTATTCTATTTGACTTCTGAATATGTTTCCAAAAGAGTTCAAGGCACCATTTAACAAAAGTATGAGCATACCCATGTGCATAGCAGCATAACTAATAACAACTGAAGCACGGAACGGCTATAGTCACTACTAGACTAATAGATAAAGAAAATGTGATGACTTGTTTACAGTTGCTTTTGCCAAATATTTTGTCACATTAAAACAGCAAATCAGCAGTTTCGCTGAACTCTTTTGTAGATGGAAATATTGAATCTAAACTGAGGCTAAGGCGTAGTTGTGTCTGTAGTGCTGCTTGTTATAACATTATATATGTCACGTTTAGTAGAATATCTAACATTTAAGGCTCCCAGTATTATGGAGTGGAAAGCATATGGAACAATTTAGAACTCACCTATATTGCTGGTAGGAATATGACTTGAGAATTCTGATGAAGAATTTGATGTGTTTTTATAAAATTAAGTGCAAGCTTAACACTCTGATCAAGCAATATTGCAATAATTATGATTTAGTAATTATCCACAGGAAGTGAAAATGCATGGTCACAAAACACCTGTAAACGAACATTCATAGCAACTTCTTTACAATATAGCCAAACACTGAAAAACACCCAAATGTGCATCATCAGGAGATGGGCAAACGAGGCATGTTATATCCACACTCAGCAAAAAACAAGAATGAATTATTTCTCCAATATATGAAATCAGATGAATGAATAAAACAACTTGGGGAAAGGGAGAGCTGGATACAAAAAGTTATATATTTTCTATTATCACTTTCATAAATTTATAGAAAAAGGAAAACTAAGAGAAAATGAAAAGAAATCAATGGTTGTCTTCAGGAGAATGACCCCAAGAGCGGAATCTTTCTCACTAGATAGAAATGTGGTAAGGGTATTGGCACACTGACATATCCATCTGTCAAAAATTTCAGTTAAAGCTCAGACATTTCAAAGTATATAAATTTTACCTCAAAAATTGTGAAAAGCAACAATAATGGAAGGGTTTGAGTACTGTGTGATATAGGTGAAATGAGAGAAAAAAATATGAATAACAGTAAAAAAAGAGTGACAAATAAGTAGGGTTCGTTATAATTTTACATTTGTATATGAAAATTTACCACTAGCTTATAAAAATAAACATCAGCAAAAATGATCAAAGGCCTTCAGGGAACTGAATATAGTAGACTAGTGTAGAATCCCACTCTTTCATCTCATAGAAATCTTTCAGTCTCATCTCTTACTCTAAATAAAAAAACCCTGAATTTCTTATACACTTTTCACTCTAGATCATGGATCATTAGGTGACTAACAAACATAAATGTATAACAACTGTGACTGAAATTTTTTTGTTTTTGTCTTGTACACATTTGTGCACATTAGGTGGCAGTATAAACATTCTGGACCGCGTATGACAGTCAAAAGTGCTTGAGACAACTTGGCTGAGATTCTTAAAAGGCTCTGAAGATACTTTAACTCTGATTATCCCTTTCTCGACTCATCTATACATGCTGTCCATTAGTTCTCATTTTGTTTTATCCTTAATGTTTTTATTAATGCATAATAATCACACAGAAAATAGATTTTATTTTGGTATGTGGAAATGTGCATACGGGTTGCACTGATCACTGTTATCCCTTTTCACTTCTCCTTCCCGTAAACACTTTCTATTCTGTAATAATCTCCCTCCTACTTTCCTGTTCTGTCTCTTATTTTTATGTTCTATGATTTTTACATTTCACATATGAGAGAAAGCCTGTGGTATTTGACTTTCACACTCTTGCTTGCTTCACGTAATATGATTTCTAATTTCACTGTAAATTAGTGGTATTTTTCTTCTCTTTCTGGTGGATAAAATTTTGTTCTGTCTATGTACCATACACATTTCCTTTGTCAGGCACCTAAGCTGTTTCTATAAATTAGCTACTATGAATCGTGCTGCAATAAACATGGGTATGTAGGTATCACTAGAATATGCTCACTTTAATTTCTTTTGGGAATATGCTGAAGAATAATATAAATAAATCAAATATATGTATCATTTGTTATTTTTTGAGGAGACAACATGCGAGTCCCTACCTGTAGGAATAGCTACCCTCAAATCATGCTTCGCATACACAATCAAGATAATGATCCTTGTTTCTCAGGAAAATCATTGCAAAATCCACATACTGGAAAAAAAAAAAGGAGATATGTCTTTCTTTTCTTTGTGAGAATAACAATTTTTTTCTGCTTTTAAAATGTTCCATCATAGTTTTAACCTTGGGAAGGACCATTAACCCATCCAAAGGGTTCTAGACTCAGGTTGGCAGAAAAGAATTCAGCAGGTTTCCAAATGCATACATCATGTCTTCTCAAGATCTTCAGTGAATAATTACATATAATGTCTAAAAATTACGTATAAGACTATGTACGTATGGATATATATGTGTGAGTCCTGGTATGAACCCTCGCTGACCCCCTTGGCTCAGTCTTACCCTTATTCCTGAGCCTAATATTCTCACTCTGATAAAAAAAAAACCTATTGATCTGTTGTGAAACCCATTGATAAGGTAATCCTGTAGTTTAAAAAACCTTGTGAATGTAGGCTAAATTGCACTGGAACTATTGTTTAGGGCTGTTCTGGTCTGGCAACCTCCCTGCCCCAGTTAGTCATCCACCAGCTAATAAATCTCTCCATTCAAAGAGAAGATGTATGTCCTTGGCAATTTTATCTGGTGGACTTACATATGTGCACGCACACACACACGCACGCACACACACACACACACATGCAAATACATGCAAATATACAAATATATATATATATATATATATATATATATATATATATATATGTTCTATGAATCTAGCTGGGCTGTATTGATGCAATTTTATGATATTAGTATAAAGATAGAGTAATTTATACCCCACGTTATAATCTAACCATGCTCAAATGATATGAATGTATCTATAGTTTCATTCTCAGGTTTCCCTTCCACAGAATTTTTTCCACAAACTTATTAGCTAATTTCTTCACTTGACAAATCATCTTACTACTTGACAATATGATTGTGCCACGGGCTCAGATGATAGAATGCAACTGTACTCTGTTCTTGCTCTCAGGAATTTTCCAGGGTGGTGTAAGATGCTATGGTAGAGGTGGTCTGAATAAAATGCTAAGAAAGCCAAAAGGCATAACTGACTAACTCCTGGATTCCACCTCAAGGGTCAGAGAATGGCTTCATTGAGAAACAAACACAGAAGCTAGACTTAGAGATGTGGAAAGAATAGCCCAAGCAGGGCAGAGAGAACAGCTACAGATCAGGAAACATACCCATGGCAGGCAGTGGCCTAAGTGGTCTCTGACTTCCACACTAGAAGTGACGATGTGAACAACTCGTGGAGCCCAGTACCAGTGACTGCCTCCTCTTCCCCATGCTGTTCGCTTGTAAGCATTTTCTTTCCATCCTTAATTTGTCTAAATAATGCTTCCCAGGGAACATAGAAGGCAGACAGCTTTGGGTTCATTTACCCCACAAGGATCTGCGCTTGCCATATTCATTAAGCTGTCCTAGGCCCTTGGTGGTGGCAGGGGGGTTGGGAGGGAGAAGTGGAACAATGCCCTGTCCTTTTGGAAGAAGATCTGTAGTCATTGGAAGTTACTTGATAGCAACTTAAAGTTGCAAGTGTGAGTTACAGAAACCAAGGCCAGTCCTCTTGTTCAATATGGATATGTCAGGTGTCTGATATTTTATCAGGTACAATACTGAATATCATAAACATTCATTATAGCTTTGCAAACCTCAATGTTTATTAGGAAATTAAGTTTAACCTGTTATCCAGAAAGGTACTTACACCAACCAATGCTTGTTTGATTCTGAAATTCAATGGACATACTTGTGATACTACTGGCAATGTACATCAGCACTAGGTAACTAACCACCGTTTACGTCATATCAATAATTATCAACAGCATTAGGCATTTCTTGTGTCTACCTACTTCCAAGGATCCTCCATCCCCACCAGGACTCTAAGTTTTGACGATATTCAATATTGCAATTAACTTTTATTCAAAATATCAACTGAGTGCCTATCCTAGGTCCAGTACTTTTCCAGGTGGGAAAATTCAAAAGAAGAGAACAGAGGAAGAGGCAAGTACCCCTAGATGGATGGTGTACTTTAACACTCTCTCCCCATTATTTTCTTTCATGGAACCTAGACTTCCCTGAAACTGAAATTGCACAGTCTCTTCAACTTCTTAAACCTTTTGCACAAATTTGCACCCCAGAGTTAAGCTAAGCTCCCAGCCTTTAAGTGCAAGTGTCCTGAAAGATAGGTAGAAATTCCATGGATCATCATAGGTCCAGTTTTCATTTGGCTCAGTGTGAAAAATGTTAAAGAAAAATTAGTCAGTGATGCATATTATTCAGCTAAAATATAGTAAGGAAGACTTTATTTAAAACCACTGCAACATGTACAGGAAATTGTCCAGCAATGGGGAAGAGAGATCAGGCTCAGCTCTAAGTGCCACCTGAGCAAGTGAGAACTGAGAGCCAAGAAGCAGTGAGTGTTAGGTTCTGGGAATGGAAAACTTCCAAAAGGAGAGGTCAGAGGCAGGCAGCATTCTGGCCAAACCGACCTAACAAGGTTCTTTTGCTAAAGATAGGCCAGGTTATGGGGGACTGCAGAAGACACAAAGACTTGATGAATATCAAGAGGGATCTGATCCTGAGTTCACAGAGTTCTTGCTTATCTTAACTTATAATGAAGTACTGGGACAGCTGAAGATTTACAACCTTGACTAAAGTTTGAGCAAACAAAGAAATTTTGACAATATGTTTTCAATGGATTTAATAATGAAAAAGGAAGCAGAGAATTCATGGGGAGAGGGATTGGGCTTTGGGAGACCAGAAACCATGAGGTGACAATTAATAGAGGGAAGAGGAAATGAGAGAGCTGCAGAGCAAGGTAGTCCCTGTGAAGTCAGTATGCTCACAGTACATTTGCTTAGCACACAGGAAACAAAAAAGTGCCTAGTGGGACCAAGAAGGAACATGGTAAGGGGGAGACCGACAGGCAATCAGGCAGACAGGAAGATACACACAGACACAGTCAGAGAAAAGGAAGGGTGGGGGCAGAGAGAGAGAATGAGAGAAACACACGGAGACAGACATAGAGAAACACAAATGTCTCCAGAATCTAGGAGACACTGGCTATTGGTTTTTAGAATTAACTTTCTGCCTTATTTTCTTTCATTTGCAAAAAAATAAAGGAACATAAACAGAAATCAGGAAAATGAAGGGGAAAGGCCGAAAGGAAATCAGCAGGCCCTTGCCTCTGCTGTCTATATCCTTAGACCACAGTGTCCCCCACTCTTTTGCGTGATTCCTACATGCCAAAACATCTTCACAAAGAGCCCATGGTTTCCACCTCAGTACTATAAACACACACATCGTGATTTATTCCCAGTAGCAGTCCTTCTTCCCAAAGTGTCTTCCAAATAGCCATACTCCCAGAAGCCATATGCTAGGACCCCCTCATGAATTTGGGGATACTTCTGTCCCCAAAACAACCCTGAGGCTACATTACAAGTCCTTTAGTCTGCAGAAAGGCATGTATTCTTGGAATTCACAACACTCACCCACTCTCCAAGATACACTAATGTGTTTACATTAACATTTTTTCCTTCTCAACAGCCAGCTAACAATGTGCCTGCAAGAAAGTGAGCATTAGAACATAGAAAGAAGTTATTCTGGACAAAGGGCTTTCCTCTCAGAGGCTTCAAGCATCCAGGGAGAAGCCTGAAATAGGCTCCTTTTCTAGGCAATTACAAAGGAAGAAAGGACTGTTGTCATTTCTTTTCATCATTTCAAGGAACTACCTGTCCAATGCAAGAAGGGAACGCAAATGCTTTATACTCAAATCAGGTGTTTCTGTATTTATGCCAATCAGCTCATGGACATTATTATGACTTTCGCCTCTTTGGGACATCTTGATGGAATGGTCTCTTGATCAAGTGTCATGCTAAGACAAACATAGGTAAATGGTTGGAAGCACACTGTGATGGCTGAATTATCTGCAGAGAAGCTCTAAGAATTGTTCACTTGAGACGACACTAAGTTCTTTCCTTTCCAGAACGTAATATCAGGAGGCACTTTCTCCTGTGTTGTTGTGCAGTACTTGGGTGGGAAGGCCTGAGGCCAGGGAATGAAACAGTTTCTGGAAAAGGGTAGTCATACCACTGCTCCTCAAACTTCTGAGTGAATAGGGATCATTTGGGAACTCATAAAAAATGCAAATTCTCACTCAGATCCTGGGATGGGCTCCAGAGATCCTGCTTCTCTAACACACTCCCAAATGGCACCAATGCTGCCAGTCCCCTTGCTTTATTCTGAGAAATGAAAGGAGACAGAACAGAAGGTGATGAGGATTCAAAGGCAACATTTTCTTGCATATGAAGATTGCCTCTTTTTGCCTGGATCTACACTTGAGTTTCAGATCTGTTTTAAATCACATTAAATCTTACATGCGCATGTATATTTCATTAAGTCTAATGCCTTGTCCTCAGGAAGCAAGGCTTCTGGGCTTTTCCAGTCTAACTTTCCAGGTTTTGGCTGTGTTGAGTTTGATGACTCTTGAAGAACAAGTAGAAAAGTTATTATGCTTTATTCATAAGTGCCCAAACTTAAAAGTCTCTGAGATGATCATCTATAGGACAAATGTCCAAACTTGGCTTCTGTGGACCACAATCAGTGAAGAAGAATTGTCTTAGACAATACATAAAATATTTAGTACTGATAATGCTGTCAAAGTTACAACAAATATATAAAACAAATTTCATAATAATTTAAGAAAGGTTATAAACTTGTGTTGGGTTGCATTAAAAGCTATCCTGGGCCACATGTGGCTGTGGGTTGGACAGTCTACTAGAGGCAAATGGATAAACAAACTATGGTACATCTAGAAAACATAATATAATTCAATCACAACAAAAAAGTTCTAAACAAATTAAGTCACAAAAAGACATGGAGGAACACCAAATGCATATAGTTACGTGACAGAATCAATCTAGAAAGACTATGTGACTCCACCTATGTGACATATCTGGAAAGGTGCAACTCTAAAGATAATAAGCAGATTAGTGGCTGTCATGGGCTCATGGGAAGAGAAGAAGAGACAAAAAGATGGAGTATGGGGAATTGTTACCACAGTGAAACTAATTCAGTGTGACAATACAGTGGTAGTATCTACTGTAAGACATTTGTCATAATACATAACATAAAGAGTGATCCCTAATGGAAATTATGAAAGTTAGTTCAGAAGATGGTATCAATATTTTCTGTGTATGTAAAAACATCTGCCAAAATAAAGTCTCTTTTTTAACAAAATAAGAAAAGGATAAAGCTACTCAAGCATGGTGCCACATGACTATGGGCCAAGCACTTGGGAGACTGAGGCAGGAGGACAGTCTGAGCCCAGGAGTTGGAGATAAACCTCTATAGCATGCCACTACTGTGTCTCAAAAAAAAAAAAAAATCACATCTGAGAGCAAGCTATTCTCAGAGCTACTTTTTTATGAACCCCAGCAAGTGCAATGTCTAAAGCCCTGGAGACTCTCCAGGACTCATAAAAATATTATTATTTTTAATTTCTTTTAAACTTTGAAGAAAAATATGACATGACAATGAGGAACATATAAAAATAAATCCAGTTTTTAGACCAGCATGATCACAAAACATATTGAATTGCTTTAAGAGCCTGTGTAAATCACCTTTGTATTACTACAACAAAATACCTGAAAAGAGAAGTCAGATTACAAGAAAGAAAATAATGGGAAGAATGTGTTAAGTGCACCATTATGTCAATGTACTCTGCCCTAAATAAAGTATTTATTTGATCTTTGCCTCCTCTCTCTCTCTCTCTCGCTCCTTCTCTCTCTCTCTCTCTCTCCCCCGCCCCTCCTTGACATAAATCACAAGCCAGAAACTTTTCAGTTTATCTTGGAAATATTATTTTAATAAATAAAATTTAAATGAATTGTAGATGACATAAAGAAAAATAGGCTGGGTTCGGCTGCTTTGGGAAAATTATATGTTCTTTAGAAAATTTTCAGTTGTACTTCTGGTTGTCAAGTTAAGACAACACCTCTGTCTTAAAGGAAATAGTTTATTTTGAACCCCTCTACCCCCCTAAAAAAATAGTGGCTATGACCAGAGAACATAGATTCAAGTTACTCTGAATGAAATGTTCCTCATTAGATGAGATGATATAAACTATTATAGTCACAAAACAAAACAAAAGAAAGTCTTAAGTCAACGCATTTTACAAAGTACATTGACAAGAGCGTCAAGTCAGGCAGACAGGCTGCAGCAGCGAAGGGAAATGTCTTCTATAAAATTTAGACTTTATCCAAACACATTTTCCAGGTTAGTGTTGAAGGCTGGAAATAATGTCAAGTCTACTGACCTATTGTAAGAGTTTCATCTAGAAGTCATGCTTGTGTTACATCAAGTTGCAGGCAGAGATTGATACTAAGTGACTACTAAGGGGCAGAAGGTATCCCAAGGTAACTTTTCCCTTCATCTCTGACACTACCTCTCTCTACATTCATAATGTTCTAGGGAGCCAAGTTAAAACAACATGCAAGATTTTTAATATGGATGCTGCTTCTCTAACTTCAGTCCAGACATCTGACCTTGGCCTTCTCTTTTATTCTATTTTGACTTCCATGTCTTTAAGTATTAAAATTCACTATGTTTAGGATTTCTTCACTCTGCATATAAGTCAGGTTTCTAAGGCACGTGTAAAATGCCACAGGATGAGGGTAGGTATTTACTGTGACCACCATCTACCAGTTGGCTCCCCCTGGGATATGACTCACCTATCCTGTCCTTAGATGTGGTCATCCCTATGCACAGGCATCAAAGACCTTTTTAATCACCATCATATCCATATTCCTAATCTCTGATTCATCTTGCCTGCATATGATAAGCAAGTTCTACATACACAGGTTATAACCCTTACAAACTCAATTTTGAGATACTCGTAGGCCCAGCTCTTTTTCTTTCAATCAGCTTCTGCAATAGGCATGGATGTGTGGGTTGGGGACATTCTGAGGTTACCCTTGGCCCACTCATCTTCATACCTTTTACTGTCATTATGATTGTCCTGGGGTCCAGGACTTCCAACCTAGACTGGATGGTCAAAAATAAGAATAAAAAACAAACCAGTAAGAAAAAAATGCTTTCAAAGTGAACTAACAAAACGGATACCTTAAAACCAAACACTTTGAAAGCAACCCAACAAAGGCATTCAAAAAAACAGGATCCTAAAGAAATAGCTCAGAATAACCCAAAACCATCAATCAAAAGGGAGGTCTACACACCTGTAAAAACCCAAAATTCACCTGAGGAAGCAATTCCAGATGGTAAAGCACAAAGGGCCACAAGTGTTATCACCAGGCAACACTCCAGGTGAATCCTTTGGTGAAAAGTGGTTTATCCTTGGAGACAAACAGTGAGGCACAAATAACTGTCAAAAAAATAAAAAAATAAAAAAACCAAAAACCAAACCTACAGGTCTTGCCTCTCACCTCAAAGAGAATAAGAGGTAGTTTCCCCTGGAGCCAAATGTGAGTGATGACATCCTACTGAGACAGAGATTCAGGTGGTGCCTGAATTAGGTTTCTGTGGCTTAACAGTTTTCTGACTGTAGAACAAAGAAAGGTTGTAAATTAAGGCAAATGAATGGTATACAAACAGATAGACCCTTGTTATAGGCCTCTGATGTTATCTGAAGATAGTCTTAGCTTTAGGGTTGGTGGAAAGCAAGGGGCTCTGTATATTTCAAAAGGATTTATTACAGCATTGCTAGGTCAGATGTGGAGAGGGGGAGCAACAAAGTGTGGTCACAAAGGGTTAAAGATGTCTGTGATAAATTTAGCAGTGAAACATGAAACATTCCAACCTCTTCTTACATCACTGAGAAGATAATTAGTTGATTTGTAGAGGATTGATATAAGTGTAGCTGCTTCCTGGGAGCATTGCCATAATGCCATGCATTAAATATACACATACATACGCAGAGAAAAAAGCTGGAGGAAAATAGCACCAGCAATAATATTTGAATGGCAGAAATAAAAGTTACTGATTTGTATAATCATATTTGCAATCTCCAATGTTTTCAATTTTCCATAACAAATATATAAAATCTTATAACCACAAAGTTTTTGTTTAAGGTAGGCATAAGAATTTGAAAAGTTCATTATAAACACAATTGATGTAAGACTAAATAAACAAATGAAGACTATTAGCATGAAAAAAGACTGCCCAAAGGGTTAAAATGTAGTTTTAATTTTCTGGAGAATAATTTTGTAAAATATTAAAATAATCAGATATATACAAATTAAAATATACTCACTGTTGTCTTCCACTTATTAGACTAGCAAAAGGAAAATGGCAAAGCCAGTGAGAATAGTCAGAATCACAAAGAAGACTGTTGTGTCAAGTCTTAATAAAAATAAGTAAAACTGGGATTTTATGAAGGTGAGGATTTAAGCACGTGCACCTGTTAACAGGAACTATTCAAAGCACTGCCAGAGCTGCAGTCTTGCACAAAACCACTTCAACCCTACACAAAATACCTCTGCAAAAACACGAGCCCAACACCTGTGTATTTAATCTCAGATTTGATATTAGTAATGTCTTCATAGCTAAGAATTAGTGTCACAAAGATAGCTCAAACAACCCTCCTCATTTTCCCTTAGACAGTTTGCCACAGCTTCGGCCTCCTAGCACACCCGCCAGGTTATCCAAGGCATGAGCATTCTCACTGCATGTCGGTTCTCACTTAAAACTTAATCTGTGCGAAATCTTAACTTGTGTGTTAGGTAGATTAACAAATCCGTAAGTAAGTGTCACTCACAAAAATAATGCATATATTTTGTAGCTGGGAGACTTTACAGTAGGTTATTCTCTCTAAAATTTTTATTTTCGGTAAACCAAGCTTACCTCCCCCAATCCCCAACCGCCCCTGAGATGGACTTCCTGCTCCAGTGCCTTCCCTCAAGCTGTGGCTCCTCCCCCTGTAGCCAGACCCATTAAACTGATCCTGAGACCTTTGCTTGCTCAGAGCTGTGTCTGCCCTGAAGATGGCCACCTTCGTGGAGCTCAGTACTAAAGCCCAGATGCCTATTGTAGGCTTGGGCACCTGGAAGGTAAATATGCAAATCTTGGGGCACTTGCTTTCCTTGAAGGGATTCTGGGCATTTTCACTTGTCTGCATTTAATTCAGGCAGAATTTGGAAGTGCAGCTTCAGCCCTACAGCTTGGATCCAGGTTGCTTTTATTTTTGCCAGTGCTGACACATGCTGTGAGGCTCTAACTGGCTTTTTCCACAGTAGCGAGAGCTCATCTAGCAAATACAGTGTTTCATGCAGAATTTGTAGGAATTGGATTTTGGAAAGAAACAATATTGTTTCCAGAGCAGATATTCTCAGCCCTTGTCGGCTCCAAATGCTCTCTGGTTCTGGTTCAGAGCAGATGGAAGCATGTGGTCCGGTCACACCCTGCTAGTAAAGTAGCAGATCTCAGGTTCGCTCTGCATTGATTGTTTTCCCAGATCTTTATCTCTGTCTTGAGGCTGAAATTCCTCTGGGTTGCGTCAGGCTAGTCCAGTATAGTTTAGATAATGTGCAAGTCTTCAGCTGAGTTTGCTGCTGGCTGAGTAGCTCAGAGAAAGCAGAGCTCTAAAAGCCCTGTCCCTCTCTTTTGATTCTCTTGTTGAGGGAACTAGACCAGCAGCATCAGTGTGGCCTATGAGGCTGCTAGAAAGACAGTGTCACCCTGGGTTACTGAAATGGCCACTACACTTGGCCAAGATCCCGTGTGGTTTCCATGTATATTAAGATCTGAGAAACTCTAGGATCACAAAGCGTTGGGTTATGTGTCAGGATTTCCATTCCGGCCTGGGCCATATTAACTTGGCTAGCAAAACACTCCAACGCACACATACCGGTGCCCTGTGAAGCACATTTGTGGTGCTCAATGACAGAACCATCCAAATCAGTTTCCAGGAACCGTGTTAGAATGTTGTCGTCTCCTGTCCTTAGTGTGTCTTCTGTTGGGCCTCTCCTGCTTGAATGGCAAGTTCTATCCCATACCAGAACTTTAACAGCATACGTTGTGTCAAAATCACTTCTAGACTTCCCATGAATATGCTCAACCATTTGTCAGAAATTTGTCAGAAAATTGTCAGCCATTTGTCAGAAACTGACTTTCAAAATTTTAAAAGTAGACACGTGGACTATGACATGAGTTGCTTTGAAGATACAGGGTCTTATCTCATGTATACAATTTAAAGAATTATATACGTATCAGTGGAGGTAAAGAGGGTGTAATGGTTGAAAAGGAAATCCCAGGATGCACCTTGGTTGCTTGTCTCAGTGCCCCTGTGGTTGTATATCATTGCTTTCCAGTGTTGGTTACTTCACGATAAGAGAAGTTTCAAGATGATTTTGTGACGTCAGGTTTTTTTTTGTTTGTTTCTGTTTTTGTTTTTGTAGTACTAGAAATTGAAACTAGTACCTTTAAAAATTGAATTATATTCCCAGACTTTTCATATTTTTTATTTTGAGACAGATTCTCATTAAGTCATTAATTGCCCAACCTGGGCTCAAACTTGTGATCAAGTTGTTTCCTCACTGTTTTACTTGGTTAGGTTAGAATAGAATGTGATATTTCTAATGTGTTTTCTTTTATAAGCTTCTCTAACTTTTTCTGAAACAGTAATGACACAGTGGACTGCAACTATTCAGTCTTTCTGGGTGTCAGATTCTGTGACAAAATTACACATTCTTTGTAGAAGGTAATCATTACACAACTTTATGAAGCTTTAGATTTCTGCTTAGGCCCACGTACCTTTTACATGATAAAGCTCAGTTCATCCTGTAATGGCCATTTTCCACACCCTTAGCACAATCTGAGGTGTGAAAATCCTCCTGGTTACTTCACAGTTTAGACTTCACAGTTTAGTTTTCAACCTGGCCTTTAGCAAATTGCGTTTGGATCCTCCTGCCACTCCCTGCCAACTAGAGACATTCAGGGTAGCCTGGTTTAGAAAGGGATTGACTTTTAACAGGATAGGACATGGATTCGTAAGTGTAAGATTAATTCATCTTATTTTTCTTTTCTTTTGAAAATGTTTTTGAAGTCTGTTTGCCTTGCAGATGACCCTGACAAAAGCGACCACAGCCAGGCTTTGGTTTGGAGAAGCTAGGCTTTGTAGAGCTTTATGAAGGAGGTCCTGGGACAAGGTCATGTGCTAATTTTTTTTTCTGTTGCCTTTCAGTCTCCTCCAGGCCAAGTCAAAGAAGCTGTGAAGTTGGCCATTGATGCAGGATATCGCCACATCGACTGTGCCTATGTCTACCAGAATGAGAACGAGGTGGGTGAAGCAATCCAAGAGAAGATCCAAGAGGAGGTTGTGAGACGGGAGGACCTCTTCATCGTTAGCAAGGTACACAGGGTTCGTGTGGTGGGAGGGCTTGACTTTATAGCAAGTAGAAGTATCTGGATTTGGTCAGCATCAAGAATTCTACTGGCCTTTCCTATATGTCTTTATTTCCATCTTTGTCTGGGTACAAAAATCCACATTTCAAACAAATATTGGTATATGGAAGATACTGCTGCTGTCCCATTCTTCTTGGAGCTAGTTTCCCATAGTGGATGTGGCTTTTTTGAATCTCTGGTGCCTTTGGCCTCCCTATTTCCTATCAGCAATATCCATCTGCCCAGTAGCAGTCAGAAACAGAGGGTATAGTCAGGGATGAGCCTTGCATGCCTTTTTTTGTACTGTGGACTCATTGGCCATGGCTATAAGGTCTTAGCCAAGGGTGTTTTAGGAAATGATGGGTTTTTTTTATTGACACGTATGGATTTCTTCTTATTGCAGTTTAATAAAAAGTTATTATATGTGTTTTAAAAAGAAAGAAGAGAGTATCAGTTGTGAAAGAGCACAACTAACAATAGCTAAAATGTGGAAGACACCAAAATAACCATCAACAGACCTATGGATACACAGATCGTGGTATTTATACACAATGGAATATTACTCATCTATAAAGACAGATAGGTTTGAGGCTTTTGTAGGCAAATGGAGGCAACTTGAGACCATCAGGCTTAGTGAAGTAAGTCAGAAGCAGAAGATGAAATATCGAATGGCTTCTCTGTTATGACAAACCCAGATCACAATTATTTCATGGAATTTAATGGGGGAAATGATGGGAACTTGGGAGGTGGGTGAGGGGAGGGTCAAAAGAAGGGGGAAGGATCTGTAACTTTGCTGTGATATGTATGTGCACTAAATGCTCAAGGTCAATGTAAGCTTTAAATTTTGCACTTATATGTATAAATAAAATGGGGGAAAAGAATTCTTGGGTCTGTATTATACAAAACTCACTAAAAGACTCTAATCTCAGGTACTTGGAAAATGCATCTGGTGGAACAAAGACCCACAAAGTACAGTGGTCAAGTCTTGATAAACTTTTTGTAAAGTCATGACTTGGGGCCGAGTAGCATTGGGGACACAGGGATACAGAGAAAGATCATTGCTCCAAATCTCATAAGAATACTTGAAGTCCAAAGAGCTGGGGACCAAAGGAAGGAATAACTAAAGTACAGAAATATTTACTCAGTGTCCACATATGGTAACTGATCTAAGAAACAAGATGCTAAGACCCTTAAAAAAGTACCACATACTTTAACCAACTTGGTTATAAATGGCCTGCTGCAAGGTTACATCAGACTATAAATCACAAAACAGGGAGAAGGAGTGTGTTTTAGTCTTTCCTCTCTCCAGTCCTAACAACCCCTCTTGCTCTCTTCAGTTGTGGCCTACATTCTTTGAGAAAAGCCTGGTGAAGGAGGCCTGTAGGAAAACTCTCAAGGATCTGAAACTGGACTACCTGGACATCTACCTTATTCACTTTCCACAGGGACTCAAGGTTTGTACAGTCCCTGACCCAGTCTCAGGCTGCTGAACCCATAGGTGCTTGGGCTAGGACATGGGGTGAGGTGAGAAAGAAGCTTCTCTGCAGAGCAGTAAGATACTGATCTGGGAGGAGACCTGAGGCTATAAGTTCCCTATGTGGCCACTGAATTGATGGCATGTGTGGATCTTTTTTTTTTCCTCATTTCTTCTTTCTTTTCTTTGTTTTTTCTTGCTTGTGATACTAGGGTTCTATCCTAGGGCCTTCACAATGAGCTACATACCCAGCCATATTATATTTTTGATTTTGAGTCAGGGTCTCACTAAATTGTTAGGTTACTTGGACTGGGTTTAAACTTGCAATCCTCAGACTCCCAAAGAGCTGGAATAATAGGCCTAATACTCCTGGAATAACAGGCCTAATACTCCTGGCCCAGTGGCTCAGGTCTTCTTGCAGGCATGTCACAGAGAAACCACTTCTGGCAACTCAAGATAAGCTACAACTGCCATATCATCTTTGTAATGATTCCATGCCCAAAGGAACTTTTTGGAACCTCTTACATAACATTGTTTCAGGATGCAACCCTTCTGCTAACCAAAGCATACAGGCATCTTGGTAAAAGCCCAAGCATGGTTTATGCTGGACAGTAGTCAACCCTCACTGAAAAAGCATCATTTGCTGCCCTGGGCTCTTCTCCTTACAAGCTCCTGAGAGATGGAAGGGACATGAATTTTCAACCTTCTCTCCTTGTGACTAGGTAGGGTGACAATAGTATGCCATCTCTAAAAGGTGGTTAGTATCCTTCTCCAAAAGCAACTTTTGAGATCTAATCCTCATCTAGTAAACTTGAACTAAAGTTTGTCTCCAAATTTACATGGAATCTAGATACAGGAGGTTACTGTCTATTTCAATAATGATGACTTTTAAAATATACTAACAGTGTATTTTAAAATCAGCTGGTGGGTGGTGGCCCGGGGTGTAGCTCAGCAATGAAAGTGCTTGCCTAGCAAATGCAAGACCCTGGGTTCAATCCCCCAGAACCACATAAGGTTGGCATGGTAGCTCATGCCTATAAACTCAGCACTTGAGAGACTGAGGCAGAAGATTGCAGTGAGTTCAGGACCAGCCTGAACTACACAGCAAAATCCTGCCTAAATAAATAAATAAAATTAACCCTGGAATTTTTAAAATACAGAGTATCCCAAAAGTCAGTATACATTGGAAAATAATAAAAATATAAAATATATTATATAAAATATAGTATGAGTTTATTGATTTTTCCTATGCATGGTGACCTTTGGGACACCCTGTAGAAAAATTTACATACCAAGGTTGATAACATAGAGATTTTATTGAAGCTCACTGTCTTGAAGTGTGTTCTCCAGAACTACACAAAATGAATTACAGCGGTGGGTATTACGCAAGCTTCAGGATCCCAAAACCTTGCTTAACAAAGCCAGTATGAAAGGCAGGTTCCTGTAAGTTCACTGTTTTGCATTTACAGGCTGGGAAGGACTTCATCCCCAGAGATGACAAGGGAAATATTCTCTCCAGTAAAGTAACATTCTTGGAAGCGTGGGAGGTAAGTTCTAGCTTCTTCTAAGTGTGTTGGGAGGTAAATTTTTCTTTCAATTACATACGACTCTCCACCTAGTTATGAAATAGCCCATGGACCTTGTGTCTTGTTTCATCACCTGTATTCTCCAGTTTTTCTGTCTCCTTCCTCATACCTATGGACTTGAGGTCCACCTGATGCTATTTCTATTTTCAAGACTAAGACTGAATCCTCAAATGAGACTGGAAATGCAATGTACCCCACTTTGCAAAATGTACATGCAGCTTTGAAACCATGGTGGGGGTGGGATTTGCAACAGGGGTCTTGGCTCGGATTCTCAAGTATTAGCTAAGTAACCTGGGGTAAGCTATTTATCTGTTTCCTCATCTGAAAATATATTTTACAATAGGCTTCATTTTCCTCATCTGAAAATATGCTCTATAGTAGGGTATATACTAATACTTTTCAGTATTATTGTGTAGCAAATATGCAAATATGCTAGGAACTTTTGAATCAGAGTCTGTTTCATCATCTAGCCCTATGAGAGAGTGTTATTTTCTCCATTATTCTATAAACGATAACATAGAGACCTAGAAAAGCTGGTGACTTATCAGATTATGAAGCTAGTATGTAGCACAGCTGAAAACTAGACTCAGGAACAAGGTCAATCTGAATCACAACTCTAGCTCCCAAGGCCTTTAACACATGCTTGGCCAAAGGAATACATAGCCATAGATCCAGGAACTCAAAATTCCCATTTTTTAGATCAAATAATGACTTGAATCACAGAATTCAGGTTCACAGTTGTGTTATGGCAGGAAAATTATTCTGTAATAACTGTTATCTTATTGGCTGTATCCTCTTGAAAATGCTAGTAGAGAACAAAGTAAATGAGCAAGTCAACAAGTCATAAGCGAAATAACAAAAAGAATCCAAGAATTAATTGTGTTTTGTCAGCTGTCTGCTGGGCACCTGCAGCTCTCATTTGGGATTGTTTCACCACTTGAGAATTTGTTAAGCCTTCACTTTTTTTTAAGGACTCGAAATTGATATGATTAAATTAAGTGTAACTGCTACCAGACATGGTATGCTTGGGAACATTTGGAACATGCCCATTACTGGCTACAAAATTTAAAAAGTGATACTCTTCTTTAGGGTTAAGCAGGTTTCTCAATTTTAGCTGTGCCAGTAGAGCCAGATTTTAGTTCCACTCAATCCCCTTTCAGGGCATAATCTATTAGCATTACCTACCCATAATGAAAATAAAATCCTATTAGTATGGGAGAGAGTGATGTAGAATCTGGCATGATTCCTGTCCACTGCCTGTAGCCACTTTCTTTGCCAACCCAGGTTTGAAAGAGGCAAATGGAGCAAACACACAGGCCTTCACTTTTCACTCCTGCTTGTATTTTGTCTGGGGAGCAGGGACAAGACCAGATCTGTTATGATGGTCATCTATCAGTAACAGCCAGGCCAGTGAAGAAATTATAACACAGACACAGTAAGATGCCTATGGGAGACCAGGGGGCTCCACCAGTAGGAGCCCCCAGGTGAGTTTATTGTGGGCCTTTATATACAGTCTTAGTGGTTATTGGTGATCAAGAAGACAAGAAGAAAAAGGGAGAGAGGAAGGAAAAAAGGAAGGAAGGAAGGAAGGAAGGAAGGAAGGAAGGAAGGAAGGAAGGGGAAGGGAAGGGAAGGGAAGGAAGGAAGGAAAAGACTATGGATGAGAAGGAAGAAAACCTATGCATGAGAATGCAGTTGCATGGAAGAGGATGGGCTTTGCTCTACAAGTCTTGCTGTGTTATCATTTCAAGGGCAGCAGAATAGGAAAAACAGGAAATATTTGTACAAGGCTAGAGCAGGCTGTTTTCAGAAGCTCACATACTGGCTAATGGCCTTTCAGGGTCTGATGCAACCCATGTAAAGATTAACCTGTTGTATTCCAGAACAGTATCCATGAGCCGGACTGAAATTTTCTTCTAATTGTTCAGTTAACTCTGCTACTGGTGGGAGTTGGGGGGGGGCACCTATTTCTCCTCTCTCAGAGCACTAAGTGAAGCCAGTGTCCCTGTAGTCCCTAGATGACTGCATGAAAGTTTTTTGTTTTTTTGTTTTATGACAGGCCATGGAGGAGCTGGTGGACGAGGGGTTGGTAAAAGCCCTTGGCATCTCCAACTTCAACCACTTCCAGATTGAAAGACTCTTAAACAAGCCTGGACTGAAGTATAAACCAGTGACTAACCAGGTAAATTCTGTTAAGTAAAGGGGTCTTGGCCTACCACTTCTCTGGAGTTTGGAGACAAGTGCAGTGCAATTAACTGAGTCCCCCCTCAAGGGCCAGTGGTCAGGATGCTCTGGGAGAGGGGAGAGATGTATCTACTCGTCTAGTTCAGCAAGTGACAGAGACTGTTTACTCTTGCAGGTCGAGTGTCACCCATACCTCACCCAGGAGAAGTTGATTCAGTACTGCCACTCCAAGGGCATCACTGTCACTGCCTATAGCCCACTGGGGTCCCCAGACAGACCTAAGTAAGGTTCCTGAGTTTTGGTCTTTCTCTTGATACTGTTAAAATAGTATTTTACAATTGATTAATGTTGGTACAAATCTATAACTCATCTAAAAGAAAAAAGTGTGTAAAAATATGTGCATTTGGCATGCCCAAATGGGATTATATTTTTTTTAAATGGGAATTAAGAAGAAGAAAAAAGCAAAATTTCCAACCCACAGAGAATTCCCCAGTTCAATCTGCCATACCAGGAAGAGGCTCCTTTACAAAGTGCCGAGGCTCCAGAGACCACGGTCATCTCAGGGGCAAGACACAAGCTGCCAGATGCCCATGCCTGTCTCACAGATGAAGAATGCTTTGGTTCTCAGTCTTGAAGCTGTGGAATGAACTCATTTGCATGTAGTTAACTGCGCTGAGTATTCACAGCAACCATCTCTCTGCCTCTAGTGCCAAGCCAGAGGACCCATCACTACTAGAGGATCCTAAGATTAAGGAGATTGCTGTGAGGCACAAGAAGACGCCAGCTCAGGTATATTTTACTCAGTACAGCTCTGGTATATTTTACTCAATAATCTGTTCATTCTTCCAGTCTTGTGCTTTATTCCTTTATGCTGTTTTCATTTTTCTTAACCTCCTGGAGGGAAAGAAAAACCGTAAAATGAAGCCCACTAAAATGTTTCCTTAAAATGTGCTAAAACCTCCAGAAAACAAGGATAGCCTCTGTCTATCAGCTTCCTTCCAGGTTCTCCTGAGACCCACAGGGTTTGGGTTCAGGTATTCAGTGCACCATACCTTAGCCCTATCGCTCCAAGCCACTATCCTCATTCTGAAAAAACAAAAATCACAGAATTGAAAATTGAGGGGAGATAAGAAGAGAACTAGTAAGTGTCTCTAACGACTGAGTGTTCAATCAATATTCGCTATTGTACCAAAAGCCCCAGTAAACTACAGAGAGATTTTAATTTCCCCTGCATTAGAAGAAGGGGTCCTGAAATATGTGGAAAAATGGTGTCTTCTTTCCGTATAGATTCTGATCAGGTTCCATGTCCAGAGGAATTTGGCAGTGATCCCCAAGGCTTTGACACGGGAGCATATTAATGAGAACTTTCAGGTAACATCCTGGGTGGTTATCTGGTATTTTGTCAGTGGAGTGAGGGAGGACTTCTCATCTCATCCACGCACTGTCCCTGGGTCCTACCTTCTTCTCACTCTGTCAGCTCTTGGGACAAGGAGCTGGACTCAGTAGAAATGCAATTAAAAAGTCCTGTTGGCTGAGGATGTGCCAAGAGCCATGACCAGCGAAGCCTTTCTGATCTGACCCCTGAGAAGACCCTTGGTTGTTCTTAAGCAGTTAGCTCATGCATTACACAGAAGAGCATAATGCACTGTCCTACACATTCATCTTTAGCAACAGAGGATGAGGGACTGTACTTAAAGAACAGATTTCCTGGAAGTACCCATGTGGTCCCCAGGGCACACAGACATTGTGCAGAGTAAGGTTTAATGTCTATATGGCTGGTGTCCTGCCATAACACCAAGCACTATAAGTACTAAGCTTCAATACTAGGTCTTTCATCTTAGCTCTGCTGAGGCCACCTCTCTGCTGACATGTGACAAGAGTGGGACCCACCAAAAATGCAGTGATGGGATCCAGTCTTTGTGTAAGGTCTGCTGTAGAGAATAATTTGTACCCAGTGGATATAGTGGGGGGAACTCCTGTCCCATTGTGTGTTGTGAATGGGAACCCCCTCGCTGCCAAAGCAACTGGAGATCTCTGTTCTGCCAGGAATTGCCTTGCTAAGGGCATTTTTGAACTCTCACCTTTCTAGGTCTTTGATTTCAAGCTGAGTGATGAGGAGATGGCAACCATCCTCAGCTTCAACAGAAACTGGAGGTTTGGTAACATTCCTGGGTAAGCGACATGGGTTTAACTAGGAAGAACATCATGGGTGGGTAGGTGGGTGTGGGTGTGGGTGTGTGTGTTGTTTTGAGATGAAACGTAACTCTGTAGCCCACCCTGGTCCTGAACTGCCTATGTAAGTAGCCTATGTAGCCAGCATTGGACTCACAGCAATCCTCCTGCCTCAGCTTCCCAAGAGCTTGCTAGGAATACAGGCATGCACCACCACACCCAGCTTTATGTGGTGCTAGGGAATAAAACTCAGGGCCTTGCACTTGCTAGACAAGTGCTTTAACCGCTGTGCTATTCCTCCAGCCCTTGATCATGAGTTTTTCTAAAGTGGCAGTATGTTTGCTAGGATTGTAAGGCAGCTGGGGCCACTCTTCACTTTTTTTTTATGTGCATTTTCTGGCTGTTTTAAAAATGCAAATTGGAGTTCCACAGGATCATTATGAGGAAGAACACATTCTTAATTGCTGCTCACTGAACTTACAGAGTATTCATTCATTCTTTCACGCATGGTGATCTGCTATCTTCCAGGCACACTCTAGGAGCTTGGGGTACCTTACTATACAAAGTTCCTGCTTCTACAGGCATACATTTCATAGGGAAGAACACAGTAATTCAAAGAGTATGTCAGACTGTATCACAGTAGACAGAAAAAAGAAGCAAGGTACAGGTGACAGGAAGTAGTGAGTCCCACTAGGATTGGTACACTATGTGGGGTACACTTTGAGAGGTTTTGTTGACAGGTGTCAGTGGGGGAGACACCTGACAGAAGTGAATGGCAAGCCATGTGGCAGTCTGGGTGGCACGGATGGCAGCTGATGCCAAGGCTGTGCAGCAGAGCCGTGGGCTGTTGGAGTAGGTCAGCCAGTGAGAGCGAGCCGGATGAGAAGAGCATGAAGAAATGAGGTCAGCGAGCGGTGGCGGGGCTCCCAGTGTGCACGGCAGCACAGGCACTGGGAGGGACTCCGAACATGCTGAGAGGTCACTGAAACATTTGGAAATGTTTCAAAAGAACCACACTGACTTGCATTAAGAGACTACAGGAGACTGTTATCGTAATCCAGGAAGAGAGTGAATGGTTTGGGTGATGCTGGTGGAGGCAGTGAGGAATGATTAGATTCTGGAGATACTGGAAACAGAGCCAATTCAATTTGGTAATGATATACCAAGTAAAGACATGCTTGAGTATTTGTTTGGTTTTGTTTTTGCCTGAGTAATACAACAATGCAACAATGGAATTGCCATTTAGGAGAAGAAATCAAGAGTTTTGTTTGAAAAATGTTCATGCTGCCTATGATGGTCACATCTAAGGGATTGTGTCAAGCAGTGGGATACGTCAGTGGTCACAATGGATTGGTGAGCACAGGAATGAACCTATCTGGCTTCGAATCGCAGCTCTAACACTCACTTATTAGCTGTGTGAGCTGGAGTAAATAACTTTACCACACTGGTTCCTTTAGCTATAATGTAAGGACAATGTTACGAGCTACAGCTGAGTATAATTACAGCTGAATTACATCTCCTCAGTGGCTAAGAATGTGCCAGAGATCCCAAGCTATTTGCCTGTGTTATGCTCATTTAAGTCTTGTCACCACGAATCATTTCCACTTTTGCTTCTCACCTCACAATATTTTGAGGAAAAAAATTTTTTTGAGACAGGGTCACTCTCTGGGGTCCAGGTTGGCCCTGAACTCACTATTTAGCCTAGGCTGGCCTTAAAATCATAGCAATCCTCCTCTCCTGCCTCAGCCTCTCACAAGCTGGGATTACTGTCATGTATCATCATACCCAGCTTAACTGATCCTAGGGAATCGAACTCAGGGCCTTGCACTTGTCAGGCAAGTGCTGTAACCACTGTGCTATTGCTCCGGCCCTGTGAGAAAAATTTGATGGGGTATTGTAAGATACTGAAGCCAGAAATCGACTTATTAGAAGCCACCACTGTGAGTTTACTTTGGTGCAGTGGTAACACTTGCTTGCCCTCCTTTCTCAAATCCCCCTATCAGATTTAGGAAACATTCAAGCGTGAGCACCTTTCTTGTGTTTCTCACAAAGTCCTAAAGTGTGAGGAGGAGGCTGGAGAACATAAAAATGACAAAATACACTAGAAAATAATGCCCACTAGTCTGCTGAGCTGCATCTGCCCCACACTGCTTCTCTGCTTCCTTCTACAGCTTGTCTCATCTGGAGGAGTATCCCTTCGGGGCAGAATACTGACAGAGCGTGGGTCTTCTCTCGGAGTCTGTTCTAGCCAGTGCTGTTCCTGGCCTTGCAGGCAGATTCTACGCAATGTCGGATTTAGATCTAGATGCTCAACCAAGAGAAGATCATCTCTGCTAAGTGGGACCCAGAGAGGCAAATGGTAGTTTGATTTCACTTGATATGACCAAATGTTTCTTAAATGCCTGTAACTCATAATAAAAATAAGTAGTAACCAACATGCATTGATTAAGCAGCAACATAGTTTGAAGTGTGTTTCTTCATACGAACTCTCTGAATTCAACCCTTATCATTCACATTTACTGCCCCAGGAAGTGAAGGCTCAAGGAGGCCTCAAATTCACCCAGGTCATAAGTGACTGAGCACTTTCAAAAGTAGATGGCCGTGGGAGACCTCAGGGTGATTCGTTGTCCTTTTTCTCCCATATCTTCTCCTGCCCTTCTGTATTCTCCCAAATTGTTGTTCCAAAAAGTCAGTGCCCAAATCCGTGAAAACCACTGTTTATTGACAAAAGTAAAAAAAAATCCATGTGGGGTTGGGATGGGTAGACAATAGAAGAAAACTACACAAGAAAAATGCTTCCTATTGTTATTTATCTGGAACTTCTTTTTATAGAATTTCTTCTTATTTATAGAGAATATCATAATGAGCACCTGGTCCTGCTACCTTACAGATTTAACAGCTGCTAAAATTCTACCCAGTTCATTTGGTTTCATCATTTGTTTTCAGTAGGGAAATGTAAAACTTTTGATCTCTCCCTGTTAATATTTTCATTGGTTTAGATAATCTACTCATGAATGAAGTAGGAAAAGTCAGCAGAGACCAACATGTCACTGTTGCTCATTTAAAGTCATACAGGATGGGTGGCTTGGTGTCACCACTGCACAGGTTCCCCAGGGCTTCTGTCCCTGCTATTCTCATTGCCAGGGGTGCTCTGCACGTACATCCAAATGACTCTGCCTCCTGTTCTTCCTTCGCTGATTCATTGCCCTCTCAGTGAAGCCTCATTTTATCACTCCGTATAGGCTCATCCTGTGTCCTCTCACACTCTGTCTTGCCTCTTTTTCTCCTTGGAATTTACTTTTCTAGTGTAATATATATTCATATGCTTTTTGTTCACTTGCTTTGCTTATTCTGCTTCTGCTCACTGGAATGTAGGCTTCAAGGGAGAAGGAGTTCTGTTAGTTTTATTCATTGTCACATTCCCAGTGTCTCAATTACGTTGTCGAATGCATGGATGGATGGGTAGATGCATGGAGAGGATATGGATGGAAAGTGTTTTTACCTCCCTCTCACAGATGAGGAAACTAATCTTTTTAATTGTTATAATATATGATGCCAATTCACTTAAATCTGAAGTGATTCTATCAAGGGCTCTATAATGAATTATAACTGATATTTTAAAGGATATGAAATGATCATTTTGGATGATGAATAAATGATGTATTAAAAATATTAGTCTTTTCATGATCAAATTTATACTTCTATCCCTAGGAAAGTCTAATAATGGAAGTAAAAGAGGGAATGAGGAACTGTTAATATTCTCTGCCTTCAACTGTGTCTGTTCTACTTCATTCTAGAAACACATGCAATGTCCCCAGCAGCATTAAGTGTGAGTTGCACAGAGCTGGGTCATGGACCTTGGTCCGTCTATCCGCTTCTACCAGGGGACAACTTTCAGAAAGCCAGAGAAGAGTCAGCAGCGAGCACAGAAGGCTGGCCACTGTGCTACTGTCTATTAACTAAGAGACACTAACAGCCCAGATGACAGACAGTGGCAAAAGTGGCCTATGTGTTCACCTCCTGAGATATTTACCTAAATTGGGGGGAATAAAGCTATACCCTAACACTTCTACATTGAGATAACATTACAAATGGAAGGAACATAACAGGCTCCTCTCATTTTATTGATATGCAGAATTCATGCTTTATAAACACTGGTATTCTGTCATTCTAACTTATTTCTTCCTTAGTGTCTTTATTAGATTTCTTGAGCTAAAGAAACAAGTTATCACAAACTGAGTGACTTAAAACCAAAAATAACACCATAAATTTATTCCTTCGCTATTCTGCAGCCAGAAATCCAAAGTCAAGGTGTCAGCAAGGCCATCCTCCCTGCAGAAGGCACAGGGAAGAATCTGTTCCCCTTTTCTTGTCTCCCCCCCACCCCCCCCACACACACCTTTTTTGAGACAGGGTCTTACTTTACAGTTGAGGCTGATTCTGAACTCATTATTTAGCCCACTCTAACCTTGGACTCATGGCAGTTGATCTGTCTCTGTCTCTTTAATGCTGAGATTAGAGATATGAACCAAGCTGCTTGGTAACGTTTTTATAATGGGTTATGGGGGATCAAACACTGGGCTTTATGCTTGCTAGGAAAGTGCCCTAACCACTTAGCTAGGCCCCCAGCTTCCCTTACTCTAAGTTCTGTTATTACTCTAAGTTCTTAAGAGTAACTTGTCTTGTAAAGGCATCATTCCCATGTCTTCCTCTTTCTTCCTGTGTCTTTTTTTCTACTGAGACCAGAGTCACACTCTATAGTCCAAGCTGGTCCTGAACTCATTATGTAGCATAGTCTGGGCTAGAACTCATGGCGATCCTCATGCCTTAGCATCTTGAGTATTGGAATTACTGGTGTGAGCCAGCACACTCAGCTAATTTTTATGTGGTGGTGCGGAGAAATCAAACTGAGGGCCTTGCACTTGTTATGCAAGTACTCTACCCACTGAGATATCCTCAGCCTCTTGTGATGTTCTCATAAGGACACCAGTCATTGACTGTTTGACCCAAACTGATCCAGTATGCCTTTATTTTAACTTAATACATCTACAAAGACCCTTTACTCACATAAAGCTATACTTTAAGGCTCTGAATAGACATGGACTTCTGTGGGACAATATTCAAGTAGCTTCTGACATACTACCATGGCCCTACTTGAGTGCTCAGTATTAACAAGAATATATTTATGGGTATTTTTGATAAGATCTTAGCATTTGTATTCAATTGTTACCCAGGCAGCTATAATAGCATCTATTGATATTATCTATAACACTAGGCTCTGTTTTTCTAAGCAGCCTGATTTTTTTTGTCTTATTCATTCTTTTGGTTCTCAGAACTCTAATGGTTTATCAAAGTGAAGTATGTTTAATTGTATCTGGAAGTGTTATCAGCTGCCCCAGAACTATGACTTTGCATTTGAGCATGACTTTGACATGAAATTTGTGTCTCATTCAACTTATCTTCACAGTTGACATTTGCTGCTCCATTGAAAGAACACCAATTGGTTGGTATGACTGGAGGAGATAACTGGACCTTTATCTATCTGATACTGTCATCTGCTTTTCAGAGGCAAACCACTGGTGACTGAAACAACCTTTCCAAAGTCCCTAGCCATTCTCTGTGCCAAAGTTTAAAGCCCCCAGCCATTCTTTATGCCAAAGATGATGTGGCAGAGAATTCTATTCCCTTCCTTTGAGTGTAGGCAAAATCCAGGACTATAATAAAACTTACTTGAATGAGTATGCTATATTGTAAGGTAAAAGGGATTTTTGTAGATGTAATTAATGTCCCAAATCACTGGATTTTTAAGACAGAAAGATACTGAAGTGGGCTTGCCTTAGTTACATAAATATCATTTATGTTTCTTCCATTCATGAGATCCTCACTTACACTGAAAGTGGTTTAGGGGAAAAAAAAAGGGGGGGGGGGCAAGACAACTATAGCTCCTTTTTATTCCAGTATACCTTCATTCAACAGGCAGCGAAATCAGAGATGTTGATAGACCATGTGTGTAGAAAAACTGAAATAAAAACAACTGAGTTAATTTTGTGCAGATTCCAACATTCTAGCAAGAAAAATACCCATACACATGTATGAGCTTCAAACGTCATATTGTGCAAAGTTGGTGATTCTGTATTGAGGTTATGTTTTAAAACTTATACTTAAAACTGATTCTGCACAGTAAAAAGGCAAGGAATATAACTCCTGCTAATAATTTAAAATTTAAATTTTACTTTACTTGATGCTAAATAACAAACTCCACCAAGACAATGAAGGAGATCAGAGAAACAAAACAGAAAGCTCCAAATTTTACATACATTAACAGTACTTTCTCCTTGCTTTTTTAGATAAGGCCCCAGATTTTCATTTTTCACCAGGTTACCCAAATTATGTATTTTGGCCACACATACAGACAAATTTGTCAATGTAAGAGAAGTTTATAATTATAAAAAGGTATAAACCTGGAACAAACCCTTTTAAATTAGATAAACATTAGCAGGAAATCTTAAATCTTTCAATAGATAGAAAACATAGAGGCAAAGATTTATGTAACTAGATATTTGTGTACTGTTCTACATTAAAAGACATTGGGGTTACATGCACAAATAACTTGAGTTGAATCAAGGACAAATGATCTCAAAAAGATTTTCCATCAGAGGGTGAGTGAGTACTCAACTAATGATGGGACTTGTAAGAGGTTCCAAAGAAAAAAGTGGGTAAAAGGTCAATAGAAATGGAAAGTGGGCCAGAGGCCAGCAGGGACGTGACAACCAGGAGGATTATTGCCTAAACCACCTGTAAAAAGAATGTTAATTAACGTGTCTTTGAAGATGTAATCTGTGAATATATCCCCCACTCCATTCTATTAACAGTTGACTTTTGCTTCTGTATCCCTGCACCGCTTTCACAACTCCCTAGAAATGTTAAACAGGGAAATAAGAACTCTATAAAAGGCCCCTGAAACCACATACAGTTCCAGGCTGTTCTGGCCTGGCAACATCCCTGCCCCAGTCAGCTGCTGGCTAATAAATGTATTCCAAAAGATAGTACGTGTCCCTGGCATTTTTATCTGTTGGCATTTACAGACTCTTGCCTAAAGGACACAGAGCACAAAAATTAATAAGGACACAACTACATAATAGTCCATCAAGTGTAAAAGGAATTCATGAGGTTACACTGAAATGAAGAAGTAAATGAGGGGAGAGAAAACGTTTCCTCAAGTATACGGTCAACTGATTAGAGAAAATGATGCAATTAGAAAATTACCATTTTGGAAATCAGATTAACAATCCATTCAGGAAATATCAATGGATGTTTAAACCAGTTAAGCAAACATGATTAAAAAATACTGTAATTTCCTAGCCTCAAAATAACACTTCAAAAACTTAGTAATTACTAAGGAAAAAGAATTATCTTACAGCAGATGAATCTGATGGAGACCACCCATATTAGCCTTCTGTTGCATCATACCAAAAGAGTCACAGAAGGTATTACAGTTCTCTAAGCCAAAAGTTCAGGTGAGCTCTACTGGATTCTCTCGTCCAGGTCCCTGAGGCTGAAATCCAGGCCTCAGTCAGGGTGTATTTTTATCAGGAGTCTGTGGGGAAGACCTACCTTCCATTCTCACTCAAGTTCTTGGCATAATGCAGGTCCTTGCAGTACTTGTAGGACCTTAGGCTGGATTTCTGTGACAGCCAGTGGACACCCCCAACCTTAGCAGTCTATTACCTGTCTTTGTTCCACCTCCATCTCAGTAAGAGTCAACTTCTCTGGAGTTGAATCCCTGTTTCACTTCAAATTTCTTTGACTTTTCTTCTATTCCTGGCCAGAAAAAAACTATCTGCATTTGAAGGGGAAATTTGTTTAGATTTGGCCCATCCTTAGCACCAAGGATGAAAAAGTACAGAGGCTCCATAGTACAAACTTACACTTGAGACAATGTGTAGGCTTTTGTAACTTTCTACAGGAGCAACTGGCAGCCTATAAGGACAGAGAAAAGAAGGCTGACTTTAAGCACGTGGTACTCTCCCGTTGCTTACATCTAGACACTTCTCTAGCTTACATTTATATCGCTGCTAGAGCCTTTCTTGTCCCCAGCCAACTGATTTCCCAATACTCTCAAATCATTTGGTTTTGTACTGTATTGTATTGCTTTGTGTTGTATTATATTGTTTTGTTTTGTTTCAGGTAGGTTCTTGCTCTGTTGCCCAGGTTGGTCTAAAATTCGTGAGCTCAAGTGATCCTTCCGCTTCAGCCTCCTGAATAGCTGGGACCACATGTGTGGCCCATGGGACCTAGCCTTTTTAATCCTTTGTTTAATCCTACCATTCTTTCCAGTTCCATGTATCTATTACTTTGGCTCACTCAATGAAATGCCTTTGACAGTTCAGTTAGGACTCTGTTGCCATCTAGTGGTCTCTGGCCACTATGTGATCACTTGTCTATGTGTAAAGGCTAGGAAGGAAGCAGGCAAAAAAATTAAGACACAGGTTTCAAAAGATTTGGATGTATGCACTTAAAGATCAGGAGCTCACAATGAGGGTAAAGAAAAATTATTATATGCAAAAAATAGAAAATATGAAGAGTTTGTAGTTAGAAGGATTTTAGAGTTAGAGATATTGATGATGGAGGAGTAGTGAGAATAACACCAATGGGTTGGCTATGACTGCGTGTAGATTAAAAAGATGAGGCCACCTGTATGAGTTTTCTGTTGTATCATACCAAATGATTCATGGAAGGCTTTACAGTTCTCTAGGCCAAAAGTTCAGGTGAGGTCTACTGGATTCTCTCCTCCAGGTCCCTGAGGCTGAAATCCAGGCTACCGTCAGGTTGCATTTTTATTAGGAGTCTGTGGGGAAGACCTACCTTTAATTCTCAGTCAACTTCTTGGCACAATAATCAAGTCTTTATATTTATCTGACTACCAAAGCCTTTCTTGTCCTCCTTTGATTAGACATACTCAAGTTCTTGGAGGTCAGAGGACTTTGGCCCCGGGTAGCTATAGGGTCATTCACATGTTATAGTCAGAGGTAAATCTTCCTTTGGTAGGTGCCATGTTTCAGTACTATTATTTTATCTCCCACATTTCCCAATATATTGTCTATGAAATGTTGAGTTGAAGTGAATGTTAAAAATTCATTACTGATAGTGAAGAGAGTCAAGACTACAACTAGGAATTAGGTAACATAACTTCTAGGTGAGATATAATTTCAAATAGTTGGTTTTCTCAAACCAAGCAGCCTTTTTCAACTTTCTGATGGCTGTCTTAGCATATCTTTACTGACAAATCAGTTTAACTAACAAGTGCTTTTTTGATAGGTAAATGCCTTGGTTGTTGCTGTGTGCCAATTCCCTTTTTGCCCTTCCAGTCAAATTTCTCTTTGTCTTTCTCTGCTTCTCTGTGAAAATTGAACCCAAAGGTTTGAGAACAATAGGCAAGTGCTCTACCACTCAGTAGAATTCCCAGAACCTTGCTTTCTTCCTAAAGTTCTAAAGGATTCTGTGAGTGGTGAAATAAGAGCCCTTCCTCTCTGCAACTTGAGTTCCTTCGACCCCAGGCAAGTTTCTATATTCTCTAAAGCTTACCTCCTCTTGCTTCATTTCTGAGTTTGTAAGAGTTATTGGCAGTTACTCTATTTCCTTATACTTCTCTCAGGAAGTCTTAAATTTCCACATATATGCTTCCTAAGTAATTTGTTCTTGACCATAAAGGTATTTGGCTAGCCTGTAGGAAATTCCTTCTTCACTTTTCAAAGCCAAGATGGCTTCTGGAGGGTTTTTTAAAATTTCTTATTCAGTAGAGTATAGTCCAACCTACTGAGATTTCACATCAAATAACCAACTTGACTCAGTCTTATAAACCTCTGATTTAACCCCCACTTTGCTCACTACCTCTAGAGGCAAGGTTTGCAGGGGGTCCTCAGACTCCATTTGCCAGAATGACTGGCAGATACTTTGTGTATTTTGATGACTATTTTAGTTGTCTCTTGATTTTTAAAATATATGGTAGACTATTGTGTTTGGTTTGGAATGCTCCCGAAAAGCTTCATGTATTTGGATGTTATGGAATATCTATGGAACCATGTGCTGCTACAAAATAGGAGCCTGGTCTGGAGGAGTGGATTATAGGCATGTGGACTGGATTACAGGGTTGTGGATTGGATAATAGGCATGTGGTGGGGGCTTTAACTTGGAAGGGGTAGGACACTGAGGCTGGACCCAGAAGGGGCGGATCACTGGGACAGGACCTGGAAGGACATATGCTGCTTCCTTCCTTCCTTCCGTTAGGGACTTGACTTGGCTTGGCTTCCTGTTTCCTCTGCCTCGCCTATGTGCCTCCACTGTTGCTGGCGGCCCCTGGGTGGACTGTGACCTTCTGAAACTGTGGGCTAAAATGAACTTTTCCTCTCTCAATTTGTGGATATTACATATTTAGTCACCACAATGAAAAAGTACATGAGACATAGACCAACGTATCTATGAAAATGACTCTTTTCCTTGTCAGTTATACTAGGGATATGTTCCCTAATTTTTCATTACAGAAATTTTAAGATATATTCAGACTTAGTGAGGACAGTATATGGAGTATAACATGAATGCCGGTTATCTCTGTGTTCTTTCTATACTCTCTGTCCACTTCCACTCTTTCCCTTGATTATTTTGTAGCCAATGCTAAATATCATATCCTTTCATCTCTATCAGCATATGATTCTAAATATACTTTAAATACCTCAAACTTAAAAATTAGCAAAGTTTAGTAAAAAATTTTCAGAGTCACGCAGCGTTAAAAATAAGAGTGGATGAGAGCAGTGAGTAATACCGTCATCAAATTTTCAATTTTCAAAACCAGAATTAAGTTGAACCAGCAGCCAGCAGCAGGTCATCAAACTGGGGTGGCAATACAGACCACTCAGCTTCTTGTTATCTCTGACAAAAATTCATACTACTGATACTAAGTGTCCAGGAGTGAATCAAACAATGCTGACCCTGCTTGTTAAGCGATACATGACAGACTGGAGTATTTTCTCGGAGTACTTGCTGAAGAAGAACACAATGAAAGATCACAGGTTTTAACCTCTTAATTTTTCTTAACTTTGTAAGTGTGTCCAAGTAAGCCTTTGTGTGCTCCACACAAATGTTTGCCTCCAGGTTTTACTACCTCTTTACATATTCTATTTCAGGTTTAATGAGTTAAAACATTTCTTCATCTTACGTGAAAATATTATTCTCTTGTAGTTGTTTCACACAGAAAATTTATAGAACTTAATTCTTCAGGCTCTTCAAACTGTATAATAATCTCAAATTTTAAAAAAAGTAAACAGTAGCAGGAGCACCTGTCAACACACCACAAGCAAGGAAACACAGAATCCTTAGCCTCATTTTGAAATAACTTTTGATGCTCTCAGGGTCCTCCAGAATTTAAGCAACAGTTATGACTGGAAGGCTGAGATATTTAAACAAGTTTATTTTTCTCTGGAGACACTTTTACAGCTTCTGTATTCAAACACAATTTAAGTTATTATCTGTATGTGGCTTTCCTGGCTTTCTGACAAGTGGGCCACTTGCAATCTCATTTGGATGGGCAATGCTTGAGATGAATTTCTATTATGATAAGATAGAGCTTTTAAAAATTTCCCACTTTTTATGCCTGGTGCTTCCTTGTAAGTGGAAAATACGGTAATGTCAACATGCATCATATTGTTTTAGCACAGCAATGGTGCCAACACATAATGAACACAAGCGTTTCCATCTATCTAAGTCAATAACAAAACCAAGCTACATGCCACCAGGACTTAATTGGGCAACATGTGAAGTCTACTTTTCTTGTGTTGACATGAATAATATGCTCTGTTAATAAAAACTAAAATAAATATGCTTGGCATGTGAAATATTATAACTCATTGAGCAGCATCAGCTTCCCAGTGATGAGATTTCCACATATGGTCGCTGTTGCAAGTCTTTAACACTGCTGTTGAAACTCAAATGCAGCCATAGACCATATATAAATAAATAATACGGCTGTACTGAAGTGAGACATCATTTATAGCACTGATCCTCAATTTAAAATACTTTTCACATCATAAAATATTTATTACTTTGATTATTTTCAACTGTTTAAGAAAACAAAAATTATTCCTCATTTGCTGAGCCTACCAAAACAGATAGTGGAATGGATATGACCCATGAGTCATAGTTTCCCAAACCCTGGTCTAGACTATTGGCCTCTAAAAAATTCACAGATGTGTCAAGATCTTAGTTGTTATATGGTTTATCTCTCATCACCTGTGGCACATATGTCTTACTTGGGCTTTCAGAGAGCTAGCGGCTTTCTGCTATCAGCTCCAATTAGCACTGATCATCAAAACAGCCAATGACCAGAACATCCAGGTTACTGTTGTCTACAGTTAACTGTCCAACACCTATCTAATTTAAGCAAGACCCTGATAACTGAATTTCCTTAAAATGGCCTCACTCACAATGAGACCACTGATTAGCTAATTAGATTCAGGAAACCTTGTGAAGACTAAGATATTTTGCACAGCCAGATCTTTAGGGGCTATCTTGGCCCTTTTTCATGGTACCATCTCGTATCCTCTTCTATATCTAATTTAATATCCTGTGATGAATCCTTTGACGTGTTACAGTCCTGCAGTTATTAAGGAAGGCCTACAGCAGAGATTTCCCCACATTATGGTGACCTGCCTACCTGATGCTTCCATCATCTCATATGTAGGGATAGGGTTGCTAATCAAAAAATAAAATCTCACAGAGATAATATCCAAGAGGAACCTGACAGGCTGATTATAAGTTTGAAATTTATAAAGGCTTTACAAGTAGAAGGAGCCACAGGAAAATGCATGGCTGTGTGATACTAGATATGAGAAATCCAATATAAATAAAGAACAAGCCCACCTAGAGATGTAACAGAAAACAAAACATGGGGAAAAATTCTTTGGCCTATAGATGGAGAGACCTGAACACCAGGTTGGCAAGATCTAGATTTCACTGGTACACATGGGCTGTGGTTTGGATTGTAAGTGCCCCTCTAAAGTTCCAATTTTCATTTAACCCCTCCCCCCAGGTGATGTTATTAAAAGGTGGTGCCTTTGGGAGGTGCTTAGGCAGTGAGGGTTCTGCACATATGAGCACAATTTATGCCCTTCTTAAAAGGCTCCAGTGGACCTGTTTATTCTTCCACCTTTTCCACCATGTGAGGATGCTGGAAAGAAGATATTCTCAGCAGAGAATCTGCTGGGACCATGATCTTGGACTTCTTAGCCCCCAAAACAGGAAGAAATAAATTTCTACTGCTTATAAACAATCCTGTCTGTGGTATGTTGCTATAGCAGCAGTAATGGGTTAAGAAGCCAGAATAAAAACTGGTTGAAATTTTAATACTTCCTTAGCATTTTCCAAATAAGTTCGCTAAGTTCTTGTTTATAAGCTGAACTTCAAGATACAGTAAATGGGAGTAAGATTCCATAGAGTGTCCAGTTGGCAGTTGACAGGGGCTGGGATGAGGATGAGTATACCATACTGCTATGGATAAGAAAGACTGAGGACAAGAGAGAGCCCTAAAATTCTTGTTGTCTACCAGTTAGGAACAGCTGATGCAGAAGCCAGCAAATGCTGGGCAGATGCCTCAATTTGGCAGCTTCCAATGCGTTCCTCTTTTCTTAAATCTGTCCACTATTTCACCCTGGTCTGATCCCAGTTTGGGTACAGGAAGTGGACAGTATACCTCTGTGTCAGACCCTAAATGCAAAAGCTCCTTTCCCTCTGAAGTTAATCACTTAAAGTTGAGCACTGGAGTCAAGTGTCAAAACAAGGTTGGTAACAGGCATCTACTTTCCTCACTTGATCATCAAAAATTATAGTTACAGAGTTGGTGAAAGGACACAAAACATGTAAAATGACTACTGCTTCCTGGCACAAAGCAGACATTCAATAGTCTGTTCTTTTTTACAGAAAGTAGGGGCACAGAGTAATTTCTCTCCTATAAACTCCCTCCTGACCATCAACCCTGATAAATAAAAAAATACACTGTATGTCCTCCGATAATTCCTTTCCCCATTCCTGCAATGATAGTTTCATCCCTATTCTTTCCTGCCCCATTCTGGATACCTAGGTTGTTTTGCTCCCCCTTTATGATTCAGTTCCTCAAACAGCCTTCAGTCCCCAGGTATGGCTGACTAATGTGGGAGAAACAAAAGGGTTCCTGTGCTTCGACCCTCAAACTATGATGCTGTTTTTCCAGGCTAAAGACATCCTTAGAATTTTGTTTTGCTCTGTTGGGTTTCGTTTGGTTTAGTAGCCACAGCTTGCTATTGACTCACAGTTAGCGTCTAGCCAAAAGAAATCCCGGTCTTCTTTCTTCAAGTGATTTTTTTAAACAGACCTGAGTAAATGACTTCTCATACCCACTACATTCCATCCTGTTGGATTCTTTGTCTCCTTTTTATTCTCTAACATAACAACTATTCTGTCTCAATTCCATCTTCTTCAAATTAGATCAAATTTTCCAGGGGCATCCTTTATTGAAGACATTGCTAAAATGAATAGGACGGGAGGCAGCACAAAGCCCTGTGAATAGCAAGAAGCCTCTCAACAGGCTGAACAAAGTTCATGAATCAGCTCTCTTTGGGTATGGACATTCAAATGCATTGAAGTGAGCTAGAATCTGATTCACAATATTAAGTATTTTCTAATGAGAAATCTTGCCAAATGCCCTAAGTTCAGAAACACACAATTTAATTGCATATACTTAAGCCGCCAGTTTAGAAACACTACCTAAACCGAAAATAAATGCATTATAGAATGGCTTGCTTAGTGTGAACACTGTACTGATAATCATCAAGTGCACTGGCCCCTTCATGTCCTTCCCCTCACCAGAAGTTTTCTCAAGTTCAGTCCCTTTTCACAGAAACAGGACATAGCACTGTGTTTCAGAACATGAAGCCCACACTGCAACCCTGGCTTTTCCACACACTGATTGTGTCAATGTGGGAATTTGCCTCAACAGTATGTACCTCAGGTTCTTCATCAGTAAAATGTGGATAGTAATAAAACATACCACAGGATTGATGCAAATATGGGATAAGTTAGTATTTGTAAGGCATTTGCAAATATTTCTGGCACTTCAGTAAGAACAATATGACTTTAAAATTTGGGAAATATTTGGGATAGAGATAAAAAACCCATGGGAATCATCAGCATATAAATTGTATCTGTCATAGTTCAGAAGCAGATCTTGACAAGAATTTGAGAAAATTCTTTATTTGGGAAGAAAGACCAAGAAATAATGGTGGAGAATTGGAGAAGTGACACAATAAAAGGAAATCAATAAAGGGTGCATTAAGAAATAAATTAACCCTGCAGATATCTGAAGGTTAGTTTCATTGTGTGACTCCAAGAAAGATAACAGAAGAAGTCAGTCATCTCACTGAGGGGACAGGAAAGCTAGTCTGAGAGCGCTAACTCCTTAGCACCTGCAGCTTCTCAGCAGGAGTTCAGTGTTCTTGGGCCAACATAAGGACCAGGAGAGAAGCAACAGTTCCAGCAGAATGCCTTAGGAGTGAAGAAGCAAGTCTTCAGGGGATACTGAGTGGGGCACCCAAGGAGGAGACCATCTGATACCACCTTAAGAATGAGTGGAATTACAGACATGATATCAGAATTATCTGGGGTGGCTGTCTTCCTTAAACATAATCAGTGGGATTTTCCCCCCACACCTCCCAACTCTTTTTCTTTCTTTTCTTGCTTTGTCTCTGTATTTCTTTTTTTCTTTCTTTCTTTGTCGGGAGAGTTGGGGAAAAGCAGTAGATTCTTAAGACATTATTACTATGCCACACAGACTGTATTCCCTATAAATAGCTGTTAACTAGAAAAGTGAGCTTATCTTTTTAAAAAAAAATTTTTGCTCATTTTGTTCATTGTCACAGGACTTAAAATGTTCACATTTTTCTTTTTTGAATTCGACTCAACATGTTAATTACATATAATTTGAGGAATTTGTGCCCTTATATATCTTTTGACCACTTTTTCACTCCCTCTTACTCTTCCTCTCCCCTTCCCAGCCGCTTGCTCTGTCTCTTCCCTTTCCAAGCAGTCCGTCACCCCTCTTCTTACCTTCCTTCTTATGTTAAGATCTTTTCATACATGTATTTATGGCAAGGTCATACAAGAGACATCATGCAGTACTTACTCTTTTGTGTCTGGTCCATTTCACCAAGCAATACTGACGCAAGGGAGCCCATTTTCTTGCACCAGGTATGGACTTATGAGTAAAGAGACATGCTAAAAAGGGACCCAGGCTTGGGATGTGCCATGGGGTAGCTGAGCACTGTATACACTATATGTAAGAACTGTACAGTTAAACCATTGCAATTTGCAACACTAAGCTTTGTCTTGACAGTGAACTCCAATTCAACTATGTAACTGACAAAACATCTCAGGGCTGTCTTTCCCACTTAGCAAAAATAATATTATTCTAATTCCATGAGAACACTCTCCCTTTAAGGGGAGAAGAAAGTTAATGAAAATTTAGACTTCACACTGAAATTCTAAGACTGGTAGCATCAAATTAAGTAAGAATTCTTTGAATTTTATTGCATATTATTAAAAAAGCAACCTCTAATTTAAAAATTACAGAGAGGACACATTTGGCTACAAAAGCACTAACATTCCAATGTTTAGAGGCCAAGACGATGAGAAGAAACGAGCAAAAGAGACTGAGGAGAGGTCAAGGAAAGAAAGTGCTCCAAACAGGAAAGAGATCATCAACCTTGCCAAATGCTGAAAAAAGGTCAAGATGAAGACTGAGGTTGACTTTTGGATTTAGCCAAGCAGAAGCCAATGGTGACCTTGACAGTAGCTCTGGAAATAGGTTTCAGGGTAGGAAATAAATACAGAGTAGCCTGTAGAGACAATTCTCAAGCGTTTTCATTGTCAAGAAATAGACTGTCAAGTGGAGTGATTTTATGGGTTAGGTAGAAGTTTTGTGTGTTTTCACATTTAAAATGAGAAATGTTTTATGTCTTGTTATAGGTTGATGGGGGAAAAGCAATTCTTGATGCAGGGGGAAAAAAATAAAGAGAATGGGATCTTGTACACTACTTGAGACTTTCTTCAGGACCCATAATGGTCATCCATAATAAGGGAGAAGAAAAATGGTATGTCCACAGGATCAGACAGGTGAAGAAGTATACGGATTTCATATCTGAGCTGTTACAAGTTTGACAGAAGCAAGGAAGTCAGCTAATATTTGGTGATTAAGGAAGAGGAACTGTTGGAAAACAGAAGGAACAAGAGAAGATATGAAACAGTCACCCAAGACTGGGAATCAAAGAGGGACCTGAAAAGTGACCAAGCAGCACCAAAACCCACTTGAAGTTAGTGGTGCTAAATTTAAAATAAAAGCCTCAGTCTTTCTCCAGCTATGTTCAGCTGCTTGGGTGCTAGGAGTTAAGGTGAATTTGGTTTCACCAGTGTTTGGTATGCTTTATTTACAACCTCAAATGTTTAATTTTATTTCAGGAAGAAAAATGATACAGTAAGTTTCTGAGAATTAACATATTTAGGGAACATAATCCTGAATCCCAAATCTGCAGAACAGTTTATAAGCAAAAAATGGTTAAAGAAATTGTGTGGAAAACTGAAACACATACTGCTATACTCAAAAAAAAATCAAAATTATTTTGTCTGCAAAAACTGACCTTCGACTTACTAGGAAACCACAAATTGTCCACTTAATCCTCAACAAATATAATAAATTGGCTTTCCTCTTCAAGTCTCCAGACTGGTGACCTGTGGCCACTAAGTAACTATATAAGCCAAGTCCAACGTAGCATGTAACTATTAGAATTGTAAATAATCTGTTCAAGCAAGAAAGATGTGTATGAATTTGCATTCCCCTTCTCTAATAAAAAATTCTTACTCTAGATATTTTTCTGATACAGCTTATATCTCTTAATGATTCTGGTCAAAGATTCTAGTAAGAATACACTTAAGAGACCTGAAGTTGAGTCATTAGAACCTCTATTTCACTATGGATCAGTGGGGGTTAAGAAATTGTGTCTTTCTGTATCTAGTTTCAGAATAAGATCAAACAGTCCATTTATAAGTGTCCAGAAAGCACCCATAGCCACATGGTGTGTGCAAGAGAGGTGTCCAAGGGCTGAATAGTGTTTGGTTTGGATATGGAATATCTCCCAAGGTATTTGGATGCTGTGGATCAGTAGTTCTCAACCTTCATGACACCAGGGGCCAGTTTAGTTGACGACCACTCTCTCCAGGAGGAGGCGTACTTGTCACGCAGTAAGCTGCTGGAAGGCAGCTCTGAAATGGCAAGTAGCAGCAGAAGGGGAGCAGGAGCAAAGCTCCACCTCCTGTCCTATCAACAGCAGCGTTACAACCTAAGAGGAGCTCACTGACAGGAGTGGGAGCTTTGCTTTCAGTTTACCTCCTGCTCAGCAGGTCATCTGTCCCTGCAACCTGTCCTTCCTAGACCACAGGCTAGTATCAGTCTGCGGCAGAGGGTTGGGGATCCCTACTGCAGCTCATCCATGGATTTCATGTGCTGTCAGAGGGTGGGGCTTGGGCCAGAGAGGCAGACTACTGAGAGTGTGATAGATCAGTGACAATATGGCAGACTACTGGATTAATGAGGGTGTGGCCTGGAAGAACACACTCTTGCCAGGGGCTTCTTCCCTGAGCTGCTCCTTCCTGAGATGCTGTGAGCAGCTGTTCTCCTCAGACCCTTTCTCTCATTGCCAGTTCCCATGAATAGACTCAGATCTCCAGAAACTCTGAACTAAAATAAGTCTTTTCTCCCATATGTTGTGGATCAAGAGAATAAAAGACAACAGTGATGTGAGTGTAAGGAAAGAGGACAGGTTGGGGAGGCTAGATAAGAAAAGTGGATCCCCAGAAGGCTAAATAGGGAAATGAGAATGCAGCAAAAGCCAAACAAGCCAGCAGCTAAGATGGCAACTAGTTGTCAAGTCCTTTGTCCTCCCCACTTCCTACTTCCTGAAGGTCCTCCATCTTTCTCCTCCCTCCCTACTTCCTGCTTCCTCTTCCCTCAAAGATATTTCACAGGCTTGAGAATGTTGAGAAAAACAAAAGGAGGAAGGGAAATTGGATGCCATGTCACTGCTAAGATAGTGACTATGCATGATCAGCTGTCCTCTAACCAACCAGATTATTGAGGAAACAGGAAAATAAAAGAGATCCCTGATCCCTCCTAGGCAGATTCTCAGTTCTGGGGCCTCTCCTTGCTTACCATAGGAAACATTTTTCCATTCTTTCATGGTTAAAGCTTACTTCTTCATCTCTTGTCCTTTTTCTCATAAAAATGAACTGAGAGTCAGGGCCTGGAAAACCACCCCCAAAAGAGGAGGAGCTCACAACCACGCTGTAGGCAACATGAGGAAGAGGGTGGAGTTTACAATGCAGCATCTACAAGTCCAATCAATTCTGGCACTCACCTGAATCCAGGAGCAAATATGGAATAGATTCTCCCTCGGATTGTCCAGGAAGAATTCTGCTGACATCTTGATTTCAGTGTTCTGCCCTATTAAACTGAAAGAGAATAAGATTCTGTTGTCTTAAGACACCAAGTTTATGCCAATTTATTACAGTAGCCCTAGGAATTTGATATAGGGAGTGAAATCATATTTCAGTAGAGTAAAAGGCAAATTGTTGGGAAAAAAAGACAATAAATCATTCTTGGGGACACAGGACTTCTGCTTATCTTTCAAGAATTGCTTAAATGTCTTCTGCTCTATCCTTGAAATTAATTAATTAATTAAGAATTAATTATGGCTTCTTCTATGTTCTCACAACTGTAAGAAAAAATAAAAGGAAAACTTTGCTGAGAATTAACATATTTACCATAAACGTAAAACTTACTGGCATATCCCTGATCTACTAGACTTTTTAAATTCAATTATAGTTTCTTTTTCATTTGTCTTGAAACACTCCAGAGGAGACATTATGACTTATTCAGACCTGAATCATCACCACTTAAGTCTAAAGCCTACCTCGGTACTTTTTATATAAATTAAGGGAAATAATACCTTAGAAAATCTATAGTAACCACATTTAAAGTTTTTCTAAAACATATAACTACTATGATTTAATTTAACCTATTTTTTTAGATTTTTGAGTCATTAGAATTTGGCAAAGGAAGAAGTGACACAGAAATTAATGTGTCCTACATAACCAAAGACATCAGGACAGAATTATGGTGAAGTTTGCTGCTTTGCCATTATGCTTAGGGTAGACCTGCAGATGAAAAAAAAAAATGTTATTACAAAGATCATGTGTTCCTTTAACAAACAGGAGGTTGGTTCTTCCTACTTGGAATAAGAGCTTAGCAGACTTTCCAGAAACAGTCACCAAAGAGGACCACTGAGCTCTATTTTCTTCACCTAGTCCCTTCAGAAGCCGAATTGTTTAACTTGATGGTATTCAAGCTGTCATTGTCTTCTGTGTTCCAATGTCTCCTCTTATCATACTTTGCTTGGAGTTAAACCTGGAGTTCTATGTACTTAGAAATAATTCAAAATGAATACTTAGTTGATGAGGAAAACTAGATGCCACTTTAAGCCTGTATGTCAGCATTTTCCATAGGAAAGTGGAAAATGTGCCAATAAACAGAAGTTGAGAGCAGGAATAGGAAAGGAAGGTTTGGGCAGACAAGTATCATATGTTCCTATAGGAATGTGTGGATACTGCCAACCCAAACCATGGGAAAAGGTTCTTTCTATGATTCAGGCTAAAATAAAATCTGTAAAGGAGTCAAAATATACATGAATCATTTCCTCTCATCCACTACGATCATTACTATCTATCTCTAAGACAAAATCTGGCCAAGAGTCACAATGAAAACCCGACTGTTGTGACAACTGCAGATGTTTGTGCTAAATAATGTCCCTACCACAGAATTCCAAAAGCTTCTAACATGCACAACATAACACTTAAATTCCTTAGTCTATTAAGACTCACAATAGGACACCATAATCTCTGTCCCACTAGCTTCTGACCATGTTCCAATTTGGTCAAGGTGATCTTCTCACCTCAATATTCATGTTCATTTCCAACTATAGAATTTTTTTAAACAGACTATGTGGATTAGAAAAGTGGATCCCCAGAGGGCTAAATAGGGAAATGAGAATGTAGCAAAAGCCAAATAAGCCAGCAGCTAAGATGGAAACTAGTTGTCAAATCCTTTGTCCTCTCCACTTCCTGTTTCCTGAAGGTGTGTTTCCTAGGGCATTCTCCTTCTTTTTCACTTATTCAAACCAATTCACCTTTAATTCCAGTACTATTACTGTTTGATCTTTAGAGTCTGTCATAAATGTAAAACGTACTGGCATATCCCTGCTCTGAATTTCTATACTGCATTTTGAGGAGGTATCAGTGCAAGTTAATGCTTATACTGTAATCATTATTTTGTCCACACGGTGCTAGTTGCATAACTGAGGGCTGGCTTTTCGAGTGTATGTAGAACTGGGGGTTGAACTCGGGACACTTTTGCACTAAGCTACATTTCCAGCCCTATTTATCATTTATTTTTATTTTGAGACAGGGTCTTGCTAAACTGCTAAATCACTAAATTGCCCGGGCTGTGCTCCAACTTGCAATTGAAAGCTGGCACTACAGATGTGTGGCACCATGTCTGGCCCATAACCGAAGTTTCTTGTTAATCTCCCAGCTGTTTCCTTGCTTGCTCATCTTTTTTTCTTCCAAAGATGAATAAGACAACTTAGGGCCATTTTATCTTCTTTAAGCTTATACCCCCAAAAAAGAAAGAAAAAGGGGGCATGTTTAACAGTTTATAGGGTTAAGAAAACTGGTGGTTACTCAACTGATGAAAGCTCTTTGTACTTGCACCTTGAATCCTTTCCTAATTGTGGGGCTCTTGAATAAGCTTCAGCTGAAGGACAAATCCATTTCTAGTTAAGAAAATGCTCTACTGAGAGAATTGGCTTTAGATAGTTTGACCATTTTGGCATGTGCTAAGTCTCATTCCATATTTTTGCATATTATTGGCATGCGCTGAATCTCATTTTGTATATAAGAATGAGATGAAGTCTTGTGGTACTTAAACCCTGCAGGGATGTTTTGTTTTAAAAAGAAAAAAGACAAGTCTAGATTCCAAAGTCTGGCAGTCTCATCTGAAGCACAAACAGATAATGGAATCATCAGAATAACAGCATTTGCTTAATATTTGAAATGAAGTGATTATTTCTAAGGCAATTCCATCTCTGAATAAATCAGTGATTTCAGTGTCCATAAATTGAGCCTGATATTTTTGCAAATCATTTCACAACATAACTCTAACAGCATAATACTGAAAATCAACAAATGGGATTAATCAAAAGAAAACAATCAATAGAGTGGAAACTTTTTTTTCCCAATGGCTCTGATAGATGACTAATATCTAGGAAGCAGAAATAACTGAAAAATAAATCCCCCAAATGACCAAACCAAAAAATGAGCAAATGAGCTGAACAGATACATCTCAAATGAAGTACATGACAAAAATGTTCATCATCCTTAGCCACTGGGGAAATAGAACTTAAAAACCTCTGAGATTTTGTCTTACTTCAATCAGGAATGGCTATCACCAAGAACAGAAAAAAACAACATATAGTAATAAGAAAATGAGAAGAACGCTTCTATATTCCTGGTGGGAATGAAAACTAGTACAACCATTATAGAATTCAGTTGGAGATTCATCAAAAAATTAAAAATACAAATTCCATTTGAACCAATATACCTTTGGTTATATTCCAGAAAGAGCTAAAGACATACTACAACGATATATACAAATCTGTACTTCTAGCAGTACAATTCACAATAGCTAAATTCTAGGATCAACCTAGATGCCCATCAAAAGGAAGGACATAGAACTGAGCTTCTGGTTGAATCTCTGGATTGTGGATTGGGATTTAAGAAGAACTATTTAAATGGTATTGTGGTTTGGATCTGGAATGTCCCCAAAAAGCCTCATGTATTGGGATGTTATGGACTATCTATGCAATCTGTTAGGAGACAGGAGCCTGGTTTAAAAGTGTGCACTATGGGCATGTGGCGGATTATGGGTGTGAGGTGGAAGATAGGCATACAGCAGATTATAGGAGTACAGATTAGATTACAGATGTATAGTGGACTGTCGATTACAAGCAGTTGGTAGGTTAAACCTGAAAGTGGTGCAACACGGAGGCTGGACCCAAAAGAGGTGGATCACTGGGACAGGACCTGGAAGGATACATACAACTTCCTCCCTTCCTCCTGGACTCAGATTCCAGTTTGTAATGTAAGGAGTTACTTCTGCCTCTGCCCCACCCTGTGCTTCCACAATGGTCAGCTGCCCATTCAATGGGCTGAGACATTCTAAAACTATGAGATAAAATAAACTTTTCCTCCCCTAATTTGTGCAAGTTGGGGATTTTGTCACAGCAACAAAAAAGTGACTAAAATATACAGGTAATATAAAAGATATCATGGGGCTAGTGTATTCCTAAGCTATGGAACGCTGATAGTTTTAATTTGGTGATAATCTTCTGATTCTTGACCTATAAAAATTATTTGTGAAGCTCTTCGATAAACTTATTGACTCTTGACACATCCAAAAATCCGAACTCAACAGAATATAAAGAAATGTACAGAGCAAGGGAGGCTGAGGACTCCTCATTTCACACATACATACATAACCATCATCAATCATCTCTCTTTAGCAAAATTACTCCTGCATTTCATTTTTGTTGCTAAATCTAAGCAAAACCAAAACATCAATACGTTATGATTTTTATTTTTATTGTTCTCTCTCTCTCTCCCTCTCTTTCACTGAGGCTTGAACCCAAGGCCTTCACACTGAGTTATATGCCCAGTATTTTATTTCTGATTTTGAGAGAGGCTCTAATCAAGTTGATAATTTTCTTAGGCTGGGATCAAATGTTTAATCTTCCTGCCACAGCCTCTCACAATGCTAGAATTACAAGTATGCACCATTATGCCTGCCAACAGAAGAATCTTAATATGCTAAGAAACAACATATACATCACACCAATTTGCTTAGAGAAATCCATTAGCTATTCATCAAGTAAATTCTGAGTATTGAAGAATATTGAGTGTGAAGTAAAACATGTTTAGAATTATCAGAAGATCTACTATTTTCCTTCTCATTATTTTGCTTAATAATTATCTAGCCTCAGTTTCATTTCTCCAGAACAGTCCCTAAGATTATTACTGATTGGGTGCTAGGAGTTTATTCAGAAAGTATCCCAAAATTTTGGACCAAGAGACTAATAAGAGAAGCCAGCAGAGTAGGTTACTTCTGGGGAACTGGAGCTCAGTTCCACTGGGCAACTATGGAAGGTAGTATGGTGCCTATATCAGAGTATCTCACCCAGAGGATAAGAGACTTAGAGATTTTAACTTCATCTGCCATTAGCTGGAAGGCTGTTCCTAACAATTTTAGTCAAGAGACTTCCAGTCTGTCTGTCACCCAGCATGCCCCTGTGATCAGGGAAAGTACTAAGGTTAAAAGACACAGGTATTTACAGTAGAAGACTATCAACCTGTACAGGAATCTTAATAGTCTGGAGGAGATATGCATGAGAACATAAATGTACCTACTTAAGAGGTATAATTGGTTATAAACACTATTAAAACTTGTTCTTAATGGAAGAAAACCAAACACCAGGTAATTAAAAGTGGCTAGAAATTAAAACCATAAACTAATCCTATGTTCTTCCCACACAGGGTTCCTGCATTAATTTCTACTGAGCTCCCAGTCACTGAAGGTCAGTCTATGGGAGATCTGAGAAAAAAAATGCCTGCTGCTTTTCTCAGAAGACATGGAATACATGTCAGGGAAGAGCCTAGCAGAACATAGCCAGAAAGAGAACACATCTTTCTCATTCAATGAAAACTCAGTGCCTATATTCTAAGAAAATAATCGCTCTTTCATGTGCTGTAAATTCTAATCAACTTACTCTTTTCCTAGGCTGAGAGCCATAAGGATTATGTCTTCAGAGGGAGATATGTTTCCTGCCCTTTAGATGCAAAGTCCGCACAGTACTTTCTCTTCAAATTTTTATAGGTGCTCCCATCTCTACTTGAATGCCAGCCTTACAAGCTTTTTGTACTTCTTAACATCAAACTGAATGAAAAATTAAAATTTGGGTTATTTGTATTTTCTAAGTGGGAAATGCAGCCAGGCAGGGAGCTGGACAGTGGTTGATTTTGTTCCTGGAAAACGAATTCTCCTGCAACCGTGAAGCTCATTTTCTCTTACCCTCAAAGAAAAGATTTTGTTTGATAAAGGGATAAGAACAACAAAGTACCAATGAACGGTATTTACCAGAAGACAACAAAAACCTACAAGGAGCATGGTATTTTGCGTCTAATAAAATCTTTGTGTGGTTGTTATGGTTTTATGATAGTCAAGAAGTTATTTAAATTATAAAAATATGAGAAAGATCACAGCTCCTTATGTTCAAGTGGCTGGAAACTTCTCTGGCATGGCTTAATCAGTACCAGATCAAAGGCAGATTTTTCCTGAAGAAGTGTTGGTATTTATGTCTCCTTAATGAAACCATACTTTCTTTAAATGGACAGTAAAAGCTCCATTTATGTACTTTCAGAAATGTGTGACTATAAACATTTCATTGGGTAACTTCACATTTATTCAACATCTGATAGATGATTAGCATGAGTGATTAGAATCTTACACAGTGGGGTTTCAATTAATAACCTGAATTTTCTTATATAATGGATGAAAACATGACAAGAAAGTACTTTACAAGGTAATATTTTGTTTTTCAGCTTGATCTGTTTCATATGTTGACAGAGCACAAGGAGTACCCTGAGCACCCAGTGCCCCAGCCTCTCTCAATCTGAACAGCATCTTGCACTGATCAAACCTTTCCACATTTTACAAAGCCCTTTCCAATGCATTATCTCCTTTAACTTCTTCTGTTATAAATGGAAAATTGAATCTAAAAGTGACTCTAAACTGTTTTTGAAGTGGGATTTCCCTGACGTTATATTATTTAAATTTACCTAAAATTTAAGACAGATGATAAATGTTGATAAAGATGTAGAATAATGAGAATTCACATTATGTTGTAGATGGCAATACAAGATAACATCATTAATGGACATAGAGTCTGGAGTTTCTTATAAGGTTAAATATGAATTTACCTTCTGCTCCAGGAAGTGCAATCCTAGCTTACTACATTGGTCAGCCTTCCCACTGCTGGAAAAAAGTACCTGATACCCACAACTTAAAGGAGAGATTTCTTTGGTTCAGTTTCAGAGACTTCAGTCTATGGTTAACCGGCTCTGAGCTTACATGGTGGAAGGGTGTAGCATAACAAAACTGCTCAGTTCACAGCATCTGGGAAGTACAGCAAGGGAACAGGGTCAGAGAGGAAGAGGCCAGGGACCAGAGAGAGACCTCCATGACTTACTTACTTACATACATTCATAAGTGTTTTTCACTAATCCCCTAGGCTGAGCTCAAGCCAACCAAGTTGACAATTAAGTGTAACTATTACAATTAGTATTCAAGATAAGTGAAAATATGGGTTCACGAAAGGACTCATACAAGAATATTTACAGCAGCCGTATTCATAGTTGTCAAAAATTAAAAACAACACAAATATCTATGAACAAAATAAGGGATAAACAAGTTGTGGTGCATTAGCACTCGGCAAGAAAAAGGAACGAATTACTGTACTGATGGATGCAATGACACGGAAGAAAAAGCACTAAGAATCTCTCTCTCTCTCTCTCTCTCTCTCTCTATATATATATATATGTATATATATATATATACATATATATATACAAAGGCTATATAAGTATGCTTATACTTATATGAAGTTCTAGAATAATAAGAAGTGAAAACAATTAAGTGATTGCCCTTAGGGTGTCGGGGCAGAATTATTATAAAAGTAATAAATGTGTAGGTATGCAGGCATACAACTATTCAACTAAAACTTGCACATTTCTAGAAAGTTTATACTTTACCTTAAAGATTATAAAAATAGTAAGAAGGGGAGAGTTTGAGATTGAACACTTTAAACTAGAATGGCAGAACAGTGATAATAGCTGAAGTTGAGTGATGAAGTAAGTGGGGTTCATTACACTATTCTGTGTATTTACGTTTGAAATTTTTCATCAAAATTTTTTTTAAAGGACAAAAAATGATCAAAATGCTTTCATGTAACAAATATAGCTCAGTACACTTGGAGCAGAAATTCTTTTCCACTCTTTCATCTCACAGGAATCTTCCCAGACATTGGTAAACTGGAAACACCAAATCTCTTAGTCACATCTCATTGCATGGATGGTTACAGGATTGACTAAATAAATGAGTAATTGTAGTGGAAAATACAGACACTTATATAACAAATGTAAACTTAATGAACATTGTTCCCTGAGGTACATGGCATCAAGCAGAACAAGAATTTCAACACTAGCCAGCTAATTACCATGGCATATGGATATGTTTAATGATATAGTTTCAGACCAGTAAAATTGCCTTTCTTAATTTACAAAGCTCTGAATCTTCAGCAAACAAATTCAATCACACTCGACCAGCAACTGATAAAAAAGACAACTAAAAATGTCTTACAAGTAAAAATTATATGTCTGAAAATACATTAAGAAACATGCTCAACAAACCACCCTATTCCTCACTTCTCATTACTTTAAACAAATCAATGTCAATCCTGTGGATATTTCAATAGGAGAACACAGTAAAATTTCTTTGCTCTTGATGGAAGGGGTTGGGGAAAAAGAGCAAGGGAAGAAAGAGGAAGAAAATGAGACTGAACTGAGTTTCTGTGTAGACTCGCAATGAATTTCTTTCTTTTTGGAGGGGGGGAAGAACACACAATTACATTTAATTTTACAAATGAGAGCACTGAGATCAAAGGAAATGATGTGATTAGTCGAAAGTATCAAAAAGTAACACCACAACTCAGATATTTTGATTTCTTGAAAATGGGGTAGATGACACTACAATGTGTATGAACTTGAAATGCTTTCCATTGACTTCATCTACCTTAAATAATTTAAGAGAATTTTATCCGGGTAAGTCATAGATTATAGGTAATCACTGTTTAAAGGACTTCCAGTATATTAACAGAACGATTTTTGTGTCTTGGAGACTACAATACTGAAATAGAATGACGTCGTCAAAAAGTTTTGGAAACTACAATACAATTCACAATTTGTTTGTGTTTACTTACATAGAATTATAGGACATACTGAACTGTGAGGGAAATTTTCTCTATTTTCTTGTCTTGGTAACTATTTTACTTAGATACCACCTCATGGTCTTTACACTAGTGTTTTTCAAGCTGTGGGTTACAATCCATTAGAGGGGAATGAAAGTAATTTAATGGCCACAATCAATATTTTATCAAATTGAAATTAATTAGACTAGAAAAATCTCAGTGGGCAATATACAGAGCTATTAAGATAAGTATTATTTTGCAAAATTCTTGTCGTAGTCTTGTACAGATTTGTGCACACTAGGATACAAAGCATTTTTTTACAGTTGATCACAAAGGCACTAGAAAACCATCGGCTCTCACAGGGAACTTAAATGCTTTAATTCTTTAATCCTTTTGTCAACTCCTCTGATTTCAATCCTCATTTTTAAAACCACAGGAATGAGGTATTATTTTCACAGCCTTTTATCATAAAAAAAAAACTTCTGGATTTTCCTACATATATTCTAGCATCTTAGAAATTTGTAAATATTTTAGTCGTATTTTATTCACATAAAATTCACCACAAATTTTTTTTAAGATACACAATTCGATGGCATCATCAGTGGTATACAATCATCACTACTACCTAGTTTTACATTTTAATCATCCCAAAGGGATATTCTATATCCATAGGCACTCATTTTCTATTCCTTCCTCCCCCTCACTCTGGAAACAAGCAATCTATGGATTTGTACATTCTGGATATTTCATATTAATGGGGTCATATTCTTCACAATCTTCTGCATTTGGCTTTTCATTTAGCATGATGTTTGGGATGCATCCAACTCAGACCATGTGCCAGCTCTTCATTACTGTGTGTACCATGACACATTCGTTTATCTACTAATGGCCATGTAGGCTGCTTCTACTTCATGTACTGTTTTTGTATGTAGTTCATCAGTAAGAAGTAAAGAAAGCCTGGGACTTTCATCATCTATGGCATGAAAGCGAAGTAATGAAGGAATCTTATAGAACGGAGCCCTTGACCTATAAGGTAAACACAAACTCTGGATTGTTAGTGAATGAAATGAACTGAATTATATTGGGGGAACACCTACTTGGTATCCAAACAACTGGAGAACCAAGATTATAAAAATAAAATAAAAAACAGAACAACATTTGGTGTCAGGAGGGAAAAAAAAACTCAGCAAGACAGTAAATATTGTATACAAAATTCTTTCAGGCTCTAGTTTTAGTAGACTGCGACAGTCATTCTATCTAGGCTACCATAATCCTAGTGCTAAAAGGCATAACAAATGTTTTTGTCTATAATTGAAGGCTGTGACTGTCCAAAAAAAGGAGGAGGAGAGAGAAAGAGAGAGTGATACACCAAACATCAGGATTTGCTTTTTTAGAACCATGGTTGCACTGTGCTTTCTTTTCTAAGGGCTAGAGAGAAGGTAAGCAGACTACATTGAGAAAGGTTAGTTATAAGTGGAGCCAAAAAACTTTGAACAAAGTTCACTCTAAATAATGAAAAAAGAGAAAAACGTTGCCGAAGAGCCAACTAGACAAAATAAGTCCTATCTTCATGAAAACAGAATCTTTTTGACAATAAGCTCTACATTTGTTTCATATTTCCTAGGATCTCAACAAGGTATAAACACCGAAGTACTTTCAAGCCATCCAAAACTACAACCCTAAAAGGATTGATCGAAGCCAAGTAGTTTAACAGTTTCACATAAAAATTTAAGTGACTTATTCTGAGGCCACAAGGCCAGTACAATAGATTATCGAAGTAGATCCAAGACTCTTGACTCTAGGCTGTGCTACGAATTTTACACTGTCACTGAACTGAGTCAACATAAATTATTCAAGACACTATAACCCAAAAGGAGGAGGGAAATGCCCCCTTTGGATTTTTTTCTTTCCCTCTTAAATCACTGATGACTTCACACACAACATTGTTTGTTGAAAGAAGTATATATTCCATATGAATATAAATCCTCAACTATGTATTTTTAAAGAAATAATGCACACTATAAGGATACAATCTGCTGTGGATGTACATATATGTCAGGTTTAACCATAACCATAGGTTTAAACAGTTGCTAAGAATAGATACAACCTAGGAGTAAATAAGATTTGCAGCTCTAGTTAGAGCCCAAGAAAGACCTGAGTTTGACATTAAAACCAGTAATCCAACCTACTCAAGAAGCTGAGGGAGGAGGATTGCCAAGTTTGTGGCTGTCCTGGGCAACTTAGTAAGAACTGTCCTGAAAAAAAAATTTTTAAAGGGTTGAGAATGTAGTTTGGTAGCGAAACCCCCATGGATTGAATTCCCTTTGTTGGGAGGAAAATCAGGGTTATCAAAATAGAGATTTTTAAAGAGCAAGTTTATGATAAAAGAACTTAAAAATAAAACCACACATATATAAAGTGGGTCAGGTTGTAAAGTGAAATTCCAAAACACAACACTGATTTAAGGGCAATCTTAAAGAGATTTAGATTCAAACACACCATCTATGTATTTATCTGCCTCCTTTCAGGATGGGATTAAGTACTACTGGATATGTTTCTTTAATGGTTTGTTTAGCAATGGCTAACCCTCAGATGAAGGTTTTGTTTGTAGGATTATAGACTTTGATTTGCTCATCAGGTGCTGAAGTTGTTTTCTGTAACGCTAGAAACTCAATACAACTTGTACAGGGCATTCTCATTCCTTTCCCCCAAAAGAGGTGAATTATGAAGCCAAGAAGGGGAGACACTACATAATGAGTGGCCGCAGATAGGCTGGGCTGATCAGAGGTAGTGAAGGGATTTATACATATTTATATAGGTGAGGAGACCTAGAGATGTAAATAAAATAATTACAACCCTAAATGTCTGAAAATAGGCAAAGTCTTTGTCCCACAGCTCACAAATGGAACTCATACGATGGATCTAGGAAGGGCCCACAACCACTTCCTTACTTCAACACCTTCCCCAGTTAAGGTCCTCTAGTTCTCTCTGACCCACTGGTAGACGAAGCAAAGAATGGCAAAAGATGAAGCAGATAAACCAAGAGAGACCAGCTGCAGGATGTGGAGAAAAAGTATTGTGGCCAACAAGAAATGGTTATAAATATAATTAAAAGAGTATTTGAAAATCATAAAAAGAATATTTGGGTACCATAAACATGAAAATCTAGATGAAATAGATGATTATTGACTCAAAAAGAGAGAGAAAACTTGTGTGGACCAGGTAGCATCAAATGAGTAGTAGAGTTGAGGGAGTAAAAAACATATAAAAATACCTACTGTCTAAAATGTCTCCAAAGTTGAATGATTTAACAAGAAAACACCAAAATGCAGGTAACTCCTATGATATTCAAATTATGCCAAAACTCTAAAAAGGAAATTTCCCAATTCATCCTATAAGGATAGAATAACCCAGAAGTAAAATCTCACTAAAACTTATTCAATATATACAACAGCCACTCACAGAAAGAGAGATGAGAAAGAGAGACAGAGAGGAGAAATCCTAAATAAAACATATGAATGTATACATATGGTCACAAAGTCCTAACTTGTATGTTATTAACATATTAATAAATCTATAGATCACACATATCCAAAGAAATATTAAAATATGTTTTATAAGGAAAAAATAAAAACCTGGAAAACAAAAACTCAATGTAACAGAGAACACACGGTGTCCAGGTACATTTTTTATTTCAGAAATTAAAGGATAGGTAAATACTAAACACTATTTACTTTTGCTATATATCTACATAATAAAAGTGATAATGAATGTTACTAAAAGAATCAAAGATAAAAAGGAAAGAATTCTTTTTGATCCATTCTAATTTTTTTAAATAAATATGAAAAGCCAACAAAAAAGGAAAAGATCTCTAAAGACAGTAATTAAAGCAGAATTAAGAATTTAGAAAGCAGCTAGCTTGGAAGCCCAGTCAAAATATTTGAGGCATGTTTATTCCAAGCAAAGAACGAGGATGAGAAAACATCCCACGATGATAAGATCTGTGTGAAGGTCTCAGTCATCCAACAGACATTTAGGTTAGAAATTGTGCGTGGGCTTTGCTACTGACAGTTCTAGGAAGGAAATCTGCACATGAGTCACTTGATGACCATGGGTCTTATACTTCAACTCTGAAATCCTTTATTCTTACTTGGAAAAAATGGGCTAATATGATGCATATTTAAGCGTTGTTACGAAAATTAAATGAGACAGTGACTATGTAGTAGTTGGAATAGAACCTGCCACATAATAAAGACATGGTAGCAGCTGTGTTGATCAGTTCAGCAGTTTCTGAAATGGAGACCGGAGGAGCACATCCATGTGGGCTTTCTCTTCTGAATACCAGGCAGCAGACCGATTTCATCCTTCCAAAATGAGAAGAGGCCTCTAACTCTGCATCCTGAGATTCCAGGAAGGCACTCTTCCACAAATTTTGTGAGGACAAACCAATCTTTTTGAAAGGCCAAAGAATTATGTTTTTTCTGTTTCATGTGTTTATTGAGACAAGGGCAGGATGTAAGCTAAACAGCCTATGAATGTGAAATCATACAAAACTATTTGAGATATAACAGGTTTGGTGGTTAGGAAGTAAGGTAATAACTTGGGGCATCAATTTACTTTTGGCTTTATATATTAAGAAGTTATTACTGTTAAGATTATATTTTATAGGTATAAATATTTCATTTCATTCTCCCAAAACACCGTGGGACAGATAGCAGAGTACAGTACTCCCACTTAACTGTTACAAAACTGAGACTCAGGGTTCACTAACAAAACCAAGGCCACAGAGACTGGTGTCACTGTAAACTAGCATCCAGATCTTAAGACATCACATTCAGAAATATCTCTTCACCCCACTCGGCCCCAACCTCCCTTCTCTTCCTTTTTTATTTCCCTCTATTAGTTCCTTCTTTTGCTCTTAATTATGTACTATTTCACAACTATAAAATATATATCCATGAATCTACACTGATATAAATAACCAATTTTAAAATAAATAGGATAAATGGGGCAGTTCTCCCATATAGAATTTGAATCAATAAATATATAAGGAAAAAGAAAATAAAAATATCACTAAATACCAGAGTAACAACTCTTGAAGGCAATCTTTACCAATAGATGCCAAAACTGGTGATGAGGAGAAATAACTTTTACATCCTTTAAAAATAACTATTCCTAAGAAATTTTAAAATTACAAATGAGAAACAGCTTATTTTGCAGGAAGGACATTTGGCAGAAACCAGCTTAATCAAGGGATTAAGGTCAGTTCCACTAACACTAAGACAAATCAATACCATGAGCTCTGAAAGACAATGCAGGCAGAAGGAAATAATGTCATTTCATGGTTTCCTGACCTCATGTGAACATGGGGGCAAACTGTAGGAAACATCAAACATTAACAGACTTTGACAAAACAGTGAATATGCTTCAAAAAACCAAAATTGTCATGAAGACAAGAAGAGATAAAAAAATATTACAGACTGCAGGGACCAAAGACAACTAACTACTATGTGCTACATGACGTCCTGAATCAAACCATAAACACAGAAAGAACATCAGTGGAAAATCAGTGGCAGAATTTAAATAGAGTCTTCAGTTTATAGTATTGAACCACTGTTGTTATAACTTTCTGACTCTGACTACTGTGATGTGGTTACATGACGAATTAACATTACAGGAAGCTAGGTGAAGAGTATGTGAATACTGCAGTACTCAAACTTTTTCTATTACTTTAAATTAGGTTTAAATTAGGTTCAAAATAAAAAGTATTTTCTAGAAGGTTTACATCAATACAAAAGAAATCAAATTATCAGCTTTATTCCTGATAAGGTTGTGGAACATGATAAGGCAGCAAAAATGGTAAATACCATCTCCAGACCTGAATGGACTCTGCACTCAGCACACACTGCACCACTCAGAGGTCCAACATGCAAGGGCATGGACTTTCCTACCAACATCACCATAAAAACATTCTCTCTGAAGCAAGTAGGTTCCAAAGGAGGGATTAGGCCAAATATACTCCAGGCTTTCTCACAAACTCCCTAACTAGATACGTTGTTCCACAGACACAAGTAAGGGGCAGAAAGACATCAGAAATGTCACACTAATAAAATTCTACATGGAAAAAAAATAAAACATTTTTTTATTTTTAGATCTTATACTTTACTAACATCAGTATTCATATCTTCTACCTCCTTCAAGTTCATAAGTTAATACAGTTTCTACCTTTTTCTATTTCCTCTATACTTTCAAGTATTTTTGCCACACAAACAAAAAAAACTCACCAACTTCCATGACTCCCGCTTCTGAAAGAAAGAGTGGCCTTCTGGATCCCGGGGCTTCTTCTGTCCCATCTCTTCCTTCATCACCTACTACACTGGTTGATCAGGTCCCACACTAGTTTCAAGTGGGGGCTTAGCCTCATAGCCAAGGATTATGACGAGAGACAAGATTGGAGCTGCAGGAGCTCCCGACCCTTGAGGCTTCTTCTCAAGATCTCTGAGCTAGATTCAGAGGTACATTTACCAAGAGAACCAAGACTGCCAATTCAGCTCCCACACAAGGAGAGAGAAGAGCAAGAGCAGATGTGGTTGTTGTCTACTGCTCCAAAGAAAGGCCCAAGAAAGATGAAAAAATTATCCAAAGACAGGCTGATTGACAGTGACTTTATTCTTCAGAGTATGTACTTCTTTATTGCTAATAAGAGGACAGGGCAGTGGTTGTGGGCAAGACACAATGTCAACAGGAAAACCCATCTCCAGTGTGCTTTCTGAGTGATGGCATTCTACGCACCCTCCAAGGTCTCCATGTGCAGGAGGCTCTGAGCACCAGGTGGCCTACTGCTGCATCACTTCCCTCTGACTTTCCCTGGGTTTGAATCAATTCACAAACCAAATCAGAACTCTGGTTTCATCCACATGTGGAGATCATGCAAGCTTCCTTATTTCCTGTATGTTAGTGTAGTGAGTTTCATTGAAAACGTGTCTAGTTCCCGTACCTGCTACAGCATCAAGCAGTACCTTTTCCCTCTCATCCTGAGCATGTACTGTGGAATCATGTGAGGGTATCTTATCGGCTCTTCCTGAGGCTGCTGCCTGGATTCCCTATCACCACCATCAGCTTCCTCTCTGAAGTTGCCTTCCTGTCTCACGGCAACCTCTCGGATCTCATCCTCCTGGTTCACACTCCCTCTGGCTTCTCGACTCCCAAGGCACCTGCTGCTGCTTCACGGAAGTGGTTTCCTGCTCTTGCTGCCCCTTCCGCAGACCCGGCACTTAATTCCATTCTCTTGACGTCACCACAGAACATTTGCACTGCGACTGGAACACACTGAAGCCGCATGACCCCTGACAGTGATTCTTAATTCTGAAATAAATGCTGGTGATGACGATGCAAAGAGATCCAAGAAAGGGGGGAAATAACTGTGGATCAAGAAATAAAAGAAAAAGAAGCCTATGAAGGGTAGAGAATAGACGAGTGACAAAGTCAGAAGATCCTCAGAGTCTCTGGAGACTCTCTGGAAGGAGTGATCAAGGCCTGAAACTGCTCAGATTTACCTAGTCACATGCTACTTCATAAAGGCCAAGCTGTAGCTAAATATGTGAAGACTGCAAAACTTACCCCAAAAGAAAAGCTGCTTAAAGAAAATAGATTATTTAAGTGGTCAAGCTTTGTAATGCGTACCATGGATGGATGAAGGCTGCGGTACTGTGCTGAGGGAATGAAGGACGCACAGTGCTGAACACAAGCCAGTCCTGAGTTCTGTAGACAAGCAGACTAAAACACGAAAGAAAATGTTGACTCAAAGCTGACAGGGAAGAATCATCTGATTGTCTAGTAGAAATTTTATTTTAATAACAAGGATCAGAGAGACTCATGAACTGAAAATACTTATTCTGTTACCGCATTTTCTATATGATTCTCTGACCCTTCCCAGAAAAAAAAAAAAAAAAAAACACTAACCATTATCACTTAAATACATTTTTGGGCCATTTTAGCTGGAATAATTGTAGTAACTTTCTACTTCTAAAATCAAAATTATGAACAAAAGCCTACTGAATTAGAGGTAGTTCCATATAGAATGTTCCTATCTGATGAGAAATTTCAATTTTATATCGTGGTGTGGTGCTATTAGCTCTATGTAATTATCATTCCGTTACTGACTATTATGAATAAAAGTGACAAAAATATGCACTGTTAAAAAAATTAAGATTCTGAATGAAGTAGATCTAATACTTAAACATTGACTGGATAACCCAATATACAATCCCCACAAAAACTATAGTTTGACTCTAGTCCCTGTTCCACCATATTTCACCCCAAAGCACTAACAAAAAAAGTACAGTACCATAAACTTGCCTCAACAAAGAAAAGTAAAATAAGCATGAATGAACTAACGTTAAGTCACAATAAGGCGAGGTTTTATGTTTCAGTCTACAGTCACATTTATGAAATATGACATAATTTTAAAAATAAAAAATAAGCAAAAAGAATGATTAAGGATTAGATTGGGGGGCTGGAAGAATGGCACATCAGTTAAAGTGCTTGCCTAGCAAGTACAAGGCCATGAGTTCAAACCCCCAGCACCACACACAACTGGGTATGGTGATACACGCCTATAATCCCAGCATTCAGGCCGAGGCAGGAGGATTGCTTTGAGTTCAAGGCTAGACTGGGACTACATAGTAAATTCAGGACCAGCCTAGGCTACAGAGTGAGACCCTGTCTGGAAAAAAAATAAAAATAAAAGATTAGGTTAGTGAAAACTTGAAACAAGGTTTCAAGGTTTCACGTAGAAAACAGACATCGTTAAATTACATGTTAGGTATACAATTTGATGAGTTTTAACAAATTTAATACAATCACGCAGCCATCACCACAATCTAATTTTGGAACATTTCCATTACCATATAAAGTTTCTGTATGCCCATTTGCAATTAATCTCTGTTTCCACCCCAGAACTAGGCATATAATTTTTCCTTTTCTGTTAGTTTAAATAGAGGGAATCAGGCAATATATAGTTTCCAAAGATCTCTTATGCCACTGTGTCTCAAGAGATGTAAATACAAGTAGTATGTATTATGCCATATTTCTTGTCAAGTGTACTCAGAAACTCATTCCACCAAAGCCATCAAAGGCAAGGTTTCTCTCAAAAACATCACTGTCATGGTGTTTCCCCTCAATAAAGGAAATACACATAGTTTTCAAGAGTGCTATAAAAAGAGCATTTCTAAAGTCAAGATTTCAGCTCTACTAAACCGTTTTACAAATACATACAAATAGGTGGAAGATGACACAGCAAATTAACTATTTCCTTTCAGTTCTAAAATAGTAAGTTATAAGGGTAATTGACCAGACTGGCAGAAGGAGATTCCTACTGAGCACAAAGCCATGATGACTAATATTAAAAATACCAATTCCAATAGTGAAGAAATTCGGCATTGCAGTTCCATGTGCCCACAGTACTAACCTAGTAGGTGCAAGGCCCTGGGATCCAACCCTCAGCCCCATATAAAAGCTAGCCAAACACAGACACACACACCTGTCACCGCAGCACTTGGGAGGCTGAGGCAGGACTGTTTGAAGCCAGCTTGGATTACACAGTGTGTTCAGGACTAGCCAAGTCTACTGAAACCATATTTTTTTAAAAAAAAGTGTTAACAGTTTTACAGGAACTGGAAGTAGCTTCCAAGATGTTTACACCCAAGGAAAAAGTACTTTACATTAAAAGTACTTTACGTTACTTAATTTAGAAGATTAAGATGGTTTCATCATTACTCTAGTTTTCTGTTGTGACGTTTTTAATGTAAAGTCTCTAACAGTTCTTTAAAATGTCTTCCTGTGTATTTTCCAAACCCCTTAGGGTTCTCACTATCTCTACTGAGTGACATCTGTAGCCCAGCACCGGTTCTGACTAAGTAATCACATGCCTTTTCCTACCTAGAGCATGCCCTGAAACCTTATCTGCTAGGACCAGCCTTCTGCTGCCCTGAAAAGGCCTGGATATGTTTTTCCTTAGAAGAGAAAATCAGCCAAGTTGATTTAATTCAATAAATAAATTACAGTACTTAATCTGTCATTGACGTTTTAAAGCTAAAATTTATCAAGCTCTTTCCAGGTATTTGCTTGTTTAAATAACCTAAATATATGAGGCAGTTACCATTATTATGCCCATTACACAACTATATGAATAAGGTAAGGATGTTAAACAAGTTGCCCAAGATTCTGCGGTTAGCGCATAATAGTTGGTGCTGGAACCCAGGCAGACTGGCTCCAAAGCTTGCATCCCTATGCATTGCACTCCGATTCTTCCTTGAACCCATAAGTCTTATTGTTCCCTAGTGGTTCTTTATCAGACCCCAGTAACACACCTGCATTCAAGATTAAACCTGGAAGTCAAGAAACTCTGATTATGAGCTTCAACTGCTTTTCTATTCAAGCAATTCTCTCGCTTAATTTAGGTTTCCGATTTTCTCAACTGTACAATGAGGGTTTAAATGGATGAAAACTGCAGGACACTTATGCATCAAAATAAGCCAGACTCTGAAGGACAAATTCCACAAATTCTCATATCCACGTGGAAACTAAAAAAGTTTGACAGAAGTAGAAAACAGTGTAGGGGTTATTCTAATAATGCCACTGGAGGTTAGCAAAAGGAGGAGGGGGTAAACAGGGTCTAGGTAATTGGTACCAAATACATTCAGATAGAAGCGGTTAAGTTCTAGTGTTCCACGACACAGTTTACAACAATTTATAATCATAGACAGCAGACCAGAGAGGAGTTTAAAGGTTCCCAGCACAAAGAAATGATAAATGTTTAAAGAGATGGAAATGCTAATTATACCGTTACACATTGTATACATGTATTATTACCTAATAATCTACATACACAGATTATATCAATTTTTAAAAAGTGTTTAGAGAAAAAGGGAAGTTGAACTGTATTTGTTTCTTTCAGAGCTAACCTTCTATGTCTACACAAATTTAACGTTCTTATAAGATTCATACATATGTCACATGATGCCATAACAAATTTCAATGGTTTGAATACATAAAAGTTAATGTGTACTGAAATAAAAAGCTGGAGGGAATTTGTTCTACCTCTTTTTCCGATGTACACAGTTGTTGACATCTATTAACTGAGCACCTACTGGTGGACCAGTGGTAAACAAAGCAACAGGGCTCATGTTTTAGGGAGCATCCAGGCCAACAGGGAGACTAACAATGTACAACATTAATTACATGTGTGCTAGGTTCTGGAAGAGGTGCACGGTACCTGGACAACATGTAACCAACCTACTAGATAGGAACCAAGCAGGATCATCTTCTTGGGTAAACAATCATTCAATAATATTAATGCCAAAATTGAATAGAGTTCATTATACGAAGAAGGCAAGTAAGAAGAGAATATCACTTGGGAAAGGGCTACTGACCATGGGGAGGAAGAAAGAAAAACCAACATGAGGTAGGATGGAAGGTCCTGTTATAAGCTCAGAGGTTACCTGTGACACAATCACAGAAACATTCTAATATCACCCTTGCTGCCCAAAACATGTAAAAGTGAATTCAAGGGGATTTGTTAGGCCTGCTTAGAAAATATTAGAAGAGATGTTGAGATTGTATAGGAATGTGTGTGTTATGTATGTATGCTCTCTTAGGTCTGCTGAGAAAATGTTGGCAAGAGATGTTGAGACTGTATAGGAATGTGTGTATTATGCTCATAAGCTCTATAAGAGCATTTCTGGCTTTTAGAAATGCTAAGCAAGGAAGATGGTAGATCGGTGGTAGGAGCTAGTCACGAGCCTATTACACTAGATTATGGAAATTTAATCTAACCTGGAAAAACGAAAGGTATGGTGGAAGATTAGATATCAGCAGCAAATAATCAGCTCATGATATTTCCTTCCACCATTAAGAAAGATGATCCTGTACATGGGCTATTGGACTAATTAACTCTAGAGTTTACTGAAGAAGAAGAGACAATGGTTTTGCTAGGACAGGAAAAGGTAGAATAGCCTACATTGCAGATAATGCTTTTATGTTTTTTGGACCAACTCAGCCCTACCGGGAAAAGGCTAGGGATTCTGTATACCTAGCCATGAATTCATCTTGATCAGGTATGTGTATTGCAATAAAGTGGCATTTTATTCAAGTCATGATTAAAACAATCCTTAAAGTACTATATGAGTAAATATTGACTTTTCAATATACACATACAACAACATAAAGACAAACAGGAAACATGGTTATAATACTTTATTGCTTTTTCATTTGCTTGGATGGAAGAACATAAAAAAAAATTGAAGTGAGACAAGAGTTATTTTCATATTACCTACACTATACCAGAACTGAATTCCAAATGATTAGTCTTAATGAAACTTAATTTAAAAGTTAATGATATTGGTATTTTTCAAATACTTTTTTCAGGGAGCTTGGAAGAGAAACATAAGGAGGGAGAATTTTCCCAGATTAAAAGTTAGCAATCTTTTGCTCTTGGTGTCTTGTCAAGGAAGTCTTTGCCTACCCCTATGTCTTTTAGATATTTGCCTAATTTGTCTTTTAGGAGGCTCAGTGTTTTGCTTTTAATGTCTAGGTCTTTGATCCACTTTGATTTGATTCTGGTGCATGGTGATAGGTGTGTGACTAAATTCATTCTTCTGCATGTGGATGTCCAGTTTTCCCAGCACCATTTGCTGAACAGGCTGTCCTTTTTCCATCGTATGCATTTGGCCCCTCTGTCGAAGATTAAGTAATTGAGGGTATTTGGATTTGTCCCTGAGTCTTCAATTCTGTTCCACTGGTCTTTCTATCCATTTTTGTGCCAGTACCATGTTGTTTTTACAACTATTGCTTTATAGTAGAGCCTGATGTCTGGAACTGTAATGCCTCCTGCCTTGAACTTGTTGCTCAGGATTGCTTTGGCTATTCTTGGTCTCTTTTGGTTCCATATGAATTTAAGAATTGTTGTTTCAAGTTCTTTGAAGAAACTTGTAGGAAATTATCCCCATGATCAACAAATGGGATCTTGTCAAATTAAAAAGCTTCTTGCACAGCAAAAGAAACTATCAGCAATGTAAAAAGAGGACCAAAGGAGAAAATATTTACCACCAACAACTCAGATAGGAAGCTCATAACTAGAATATACAGGGAGCTGAAGAAAAGTAAGCCTACCAAAATAAAGGATCCTATTGAAAAGTGGGCAAATAAAATGAAGGGGCAGTTCACTCACGAAGAAGTACAAGTGACCAATAGATACATGAAAAGATGCTCAACATCTCTAGCCATAAGAGAAATGCAAATCAAAACAACGCTAAGATACCATCTCACTCCAGAGAGAATGGCCTATATCAACAAGTCAAATAGTAATCAGGGCTGGGGAGGCTGAGGGGAAAAAGGAGCCCTCCTGCACTGCTGGTGAGAGTGTAAATTCGTACAACCACTTTGGAAAGCCGTATGGAGAGCTCTCAAAAGACTAGAAATAAATATCCCCTTCCATCCAATGACACCCCTCCTAGGAATATATCCAAAAGAGGCCAAAAAAACACATAGCAGAGATATATGTATACCCATGTTCATAGCAGCACAACTAACAATAGCTAAAATTTGGAAGTCACCAAAATACCCATGAACAGACCAGTGGATACACAAACTATGGTATTTATATACAATGGAATACTATGCATCTATAAAGTCCAACAGTGTGGAGGCTTTTACAAGCAAATGGAAGAAGCTTGAGAACATCATGCTTAGTGAAGTGGGTCAGAAGCAGAAGGTGAAACATCGAATGGTCTCTCTGATATGAGAGTCCCTGATCACAACTATATCATGGAACTTAAAACAAAACAAAACAAAAAAAACAAAGTGAAACAGGGGGGGAGGGTGGGGAGGGAGGAGAGGGTGGGTAGGGGGAGGGACAAAAGGAAAGTGGGAAAGTACTTGTCTCCCTGACAAGATACGTAGGTGCACAAAATGCTCAACTTCACTGTAAACCTTAAATTTTGCACTTATACATATCAATAAAATGGGAGGGGGGAAGAAAATGTGGTATATGAACACACAACAGGGTAAAAAAATGAAAATAAAAGTTAGCAACCTTGGGTCCTTGCCCCAGCTATACCCTCAAATTACTAAGCAATTCTGATCAAATCATTTACGACTCTGATTCTTTACCTATACAAGAAGGGACTAGCATTTCCATCATAAGGCCCCGTTAAGCACTAAGTCTTTATTAGTGTAATACCCTTTGGGATTCACCTTTTCCTTACATACGCTTACGGCAATCTTTGTGAGTCACAATCTCACTATTTACTTGTTCTTAAGGCAGAAAGTCCATGGAACAGATCAGAATAAAGGAGCTGAGATATAATACTATAATACTGTCACACAGACAACTACAGAAAACAGTCTTGCCATAGGACAAATAGAACTCCTGAAATTCTGTCAGTCTCTGTGCATAACTGTGTGACAAAGACTATCTTTGCCCCTAAATCTGCTTTTTAGTTGGTACTGGACAAAATCATTGATAAAATTATTTTCACTTTAAATCAATTGTAATCATTTATTACATTATTATATCACTTATTCATAAACCATTCTTGTGCATGAGTCTTTAAAAAGCAGACTTATGTCTGACATTGTAATGTGACAAGCTGGCGTTGGATGGGTGACTCTGATAAGAGTAAAATGAAATATAATGAGCAAGTACCCTTAACATCAGAGTAAGCATCCCTAACTACCACTTATGAATGTCTGCCTTGATCCTCCTCCACAGTGGGATGCTGAGAACTCCAGATAGGGAACTTTGATATCACACAATATCAGAAAGGCTTTCTCCCAGCTCAGATGATGAAACATGACTACAACTCCAGCTACTTGGAGCTGCGGCAGGCGGATCACAAGTTCAAGGCACACTTAGGCAACTTAGATCCTGTGTCAAAGAATAAAAAGGGCTGGGGAATGTAGCTCAGTAGTGGAGTGCTGGCACAGCATGCATGATGCCCTAAGTTTAATCCAGTCCTGAAAGAAAAGCTTACTTTTTAATTTGTCCTCATCTGGTATGAGGAAAGACAGAGCAAGTACATATGATTTAGAAACTGCACTCCTGAGAGTCAAAACTAGAATCTGCTTCTTTGATCTATTCTAGCCTGAATTTTATTTAATCTTGTTCAAGTTCTAATCCAACTGGCAATAGTTTAGGGTCTAACACCTACTGGGAGGCCAGGCCTTAGATTTTATGTTCTTCTAAATGTAAAGATTTGTTCCTTGAGAACCTGGGGGGCGGGGGGTCACATTGTAAAAAGGATAAATGGTATACAGAAACACCTACAGTTAGGTTTTAACGAGATCAACATATAGTGTGTCACAAAACGTAAAAGGTAGTGAAAATCATCTTTCCCATGTATGGACCATTATCATGAAACACCGCTGGCTGGTCACAAAACTACTAGGCTTGTTATAAAAGTGTGAATAGAAAAATTCAAAGGACACTAACCTCCACGCAGGGCAGCTTCTAGAAACTGTGAAGGGAAACTTCCCATCTGGACAGATTAAGACACCATTACTTATCTTTCTCATTCACCTCAAATTTCTAATTCATACGCTTCAAAATTTATTTAGTATTTCAAGCCTGCCTAGAAGTTTCTAGGGCCTGCTGCCAGGTTTTAACTGACCAGTATTTTCACAGGTTTCTCTTGTTCAGTAATTGTGGCCTTCAAATTCTTTTCAATTCTACTCTTTTCAATTCTTCTCAGTTCTATTCTTTCTCTGTTCTAGAAGGTTTTAGCGCTCTCCTCGCGTTTCTTCCCATCAAAACTACTGTCAGAAAATTGCCTGAGGGGAATACTTATAAAAGGAGTAAAAGAAAGTAAGAATGAGCTGCTGTCACTTGGACACTTTAAAAGCTCTCGTTTTAATCACAATTTAAGACTTCAAAGCATGAGTAATTGGGCCAAAGGGACGCTCTTCAGTGAGGGCTGCCCATCCCCTGGTTTTAATACGAAGATTTCCCGAGTAAAAGAAATATCACCTCATCTCTCCCACGAGTTCACTGACACCAGTGCTCAAGGGCAGGTGCCTCCCTAGGAGACGAAACGCTTTCTGGAACCTCGCGCCGCTGAACAGCTCAGCAGGCCGGCGGTTGCTGTCTTCCGCGGACGAAACTCCGTGGCGCGGTTCCTTTCTGTACTTCCCTAGGTCCATGCCCGCCCACTGGCGCCGACGCCATTCGCTTACTGGTGCAGGGGTGTGCTCGTCTCCTCCGCAAGCCAATCAGAACCTTCCGTCTCACTCCAGGGATTTGGGAAACGGAAAAGACCTTGACCGGTCTCAGGCATTGGGCGGGGTCGTGGAAAAGTGACAGCTCGGCCCTCCAATAGCTAGAGCCGTACGATCTGGCCCTCCTGACTGTGGGGCTAGAAAAGAGCGCCGATGCCGGCGGCAGCGATGAATCCTAGGAGGCGCTGGCTGGTCTGTTACCCCGAGGAGCGGCTGCTGCTGGTGGCCTCTTTGCAGGTGAGTTGTTTTCTCTTAGACTGTTTGCGGCGTTGCGAACGATTGCACCTTAAAGCGATGTGGTGCTTTATTCTGGAGAGCAGAGAGGGCGAATTTCTATATCCCTATCTCCCCTAGGTTTAGTATTTGATGGGAATCTGGTGATCACTTCTCTCCTCAAGCTGAGACCCTCACGTATCCTCTAGTTACGTCTCCTCTGCCCCTCTAAGAGGTTGAACCTATCAGGCAGTCTCATTCTGTCAGCTGAAAGGATAAACCTGCCCTGGTATTGGTGTCATGATGGCAAAAATACTTACAAGTTGAAGGAAATAACGAACCCTTCTTTCCTGGACGTCGGAAGCACGGTGTGACAGAGCCACTTCAACTGTGGTTTCTCTGGAAGGGGGCAAGGCTCTGCCACTGTGTTTACAGCGATTGCACATTTGGTTTTAAAAGTGTTAAGTAGGTGGAAAAAACAAGAAACTTGAACGCTAAGAAAGGAAAGGGGTGAATATATGCACAGGTTTCAGGAGTCAAATCACAGGTTCATTAAAAAAAAAAACCTAAAGATTTAAAAGACAGTTCAATTCCCGTTATTCTAAGGGATGGGGGGTGGGGGGTGGGGGTGGTGGCTTGTATTACATCAGAGAAGGTAAAAATAAAATAAATTCAAAGTTGAGATATGTTAGACTTTGAAGAATGATTGGCCGGCTAACTTACTCTCCATTCCCCACCTACTTACTCCCAAATTATAGGGGATTTTATACCTAGTGAGCAGTCCTGGAGTGACTAGCTGAATGTGAACACCTTCAATAAAAATTGTAAAATGTTACTTTTCACTTGCTGGTACTACAGTTTTCTATAATAACTCATGTTAGGTCAGTTTTTCTTTTATTTTAAAACTGTCTCTCCTGAATTTAGGGGCTAGATTTTATCCATCTTTATATCAAATCACACTTCACACACATCCTAGATGCCCACCCCCGTCAGATGGTGGTGGGTTTTAGAGAAGCATAATTCAAATAAATGGTGTAGTGGAAGAATCTGCAAGTTAGAATTCAAGATATCTTGATTTTAGTATGGAGGCTGTTACGATTTGTGTGATCTTAAATCATTTCAACTCTGACTTTCAATTTTCACATCTTTAAAAAGAACTTTCATTACATTATTCCTCCGGTTTGTGCCCATACTGAAGTCTATTTTAAAATAAGGATACTTGGATAATTTGACTACAAGCAAAAACTCATTGCAGTACATTCTGTAGCAAACCTGTCAGTAAATAAAAGTTTTCAGCATCAGATATACATTATTTTGTGTCCATATTCAACTTCAACCAATCCAAAGAGATCATTGTAGAAGATTTGGAGAGTACAAAGTATAATGTGGCAGAGGGCTGGAGGAATGGCTCAGCGGTTAAAGCGCTTGCCTAGCAAGCACTATAGTACCCTAGTTCGATTCCCCAGCACCACATAAACTGGGCATGGTGGCGCATGCCTGTAATCCCAGCAATCGGAGAGGCTGAGACAGGAGGATTGCCTTGAGTTCAAGGCCAGATGGGCTCAGAAGTGAGTTCAGGACCAGCCTGGACCACAGAGTAAGACCCTGTCTCAAAAAAAAAACTTAATGACAGATACATCCAAATTCCTCCATGTATTCATATTTGTGAGGTTGCAGCTTAGAGAGCAGAGGACACAGAATTGTTTGAACTGAACAATTTCCCAAATATCTTTGGAATGAAATCTGTTATAAGGGCAAAACAGGACAAAAACTATTAACAAAATCCTTTCTCTGAAACTTGGCCACAAATATGGGGTGAAGTGTACTTTCTAGAATATAAATAAAATGCTGACTAAAATATTTAGATTGTAGAATATTACTTAGTATTTAGTATGCTTCTAGGACTGTATCTTTTCATCACCCTCTTTCTCCCACAACATTTGATACAGTCTTCCTTTCACTGTTTAACTTAAACTTCTCTCCAACTCCTCAACCCATCATTTTTCTTTTTTGATTCTGAGATTTTGCTTTGGTTTATATCATCCTTTTGATGAGTTCGAGGTCGATGCCAATATTTCTGTGTTAGTCAAAGTCTGTTCCAGTCTACCGCTCACTTTTTGGTAGAAATGTTCACCATAATTCATTAACTATTCCTAACAGTCCCTTGAGAACAGTAATTTCATTATTGTCATCTTTATGGAAATGGAACCTGAGAGCCAAAGAATTTACTTTATTCAAGATTATACTGTCAGTTTGCAGCAGAGCTGGGCTTTTTGGCTAGGTTTTTTTACTTCAAACTTGTGGGTTTTGGTGGATACAGTTAGTGTTGGTAAAGCTACTACCCTAAGGAAGAACACAACAAAAGAAGGAGACATGGACGTGTGTCTTGTACAATGGTGATACCATGTGGCCTGGAACAAGCAGCGTAATCCAGGCAAATTCATTTCTCTTATACTTCTCACTTTTCTCTGTGAGGAGGGGTCTACCTGCTACAGTTTGTTAACCTGGTAGCAGATGTTACTGGGTTAAAGTCAGAGAGTGAAAGCATTTTGTTAAGACACCTGAGGAACAAAGCACTAGATTTCATTTCCTTTGGGAACTGGTCCTTCCTAATTCAATAGAGACACGATTAACCTCTTTTTCCCCCCTCTCTTCTCTAATATATCCAGCCCATCTTCTATAAAGTTAGATTCTTCACACAGTGGGGCAAAAGTTGCTTAAAGCTGTGCAGTGAGAATATGAATCAACAAAACCATCTGGACAGTCTGGGGAAGTAATTGAATATTTGATATGTAGATAGAAGCTTTGGATCAGAGTGATTCTAGTTCTTTGTTTCTTATTTTATGTTAATTGATATATTGTTGATTAAATTTCTTGCTCAGTTTTTTGAACTGAAAGAGAAACTGAGGTTTTAGGCTGGATTTTGCTCTCTGATTTGCCTTACCTTTACATTTTTCAGGAGCTGTAATACTGAAGTCTTACACATTACTCATCAGACATTTGAGAAAAGAAGGAAAAATGTTAACTTGGGAGATAGGATAGGCCTCAGGTGTAGTGAGGCTGGGCTGTGTGAAATTATATGTCTTAATTATCCAGGTGGGTTACATACATAATATATATAGTAATAATCTTTGAACGTTATAAATCACCTGCAAAGAGTAATCTTTGAATCATCTGTTTGTGTCCTTATTGCCAATGCAATTGCACATCATCTACTTCTTAGCAAGTTCACCTGAACTGTGAAGCACTGTGACATAATCCATAAGGCTATGTCATAGGAGTATAGCATGTCCAGATGACAGGTTTAATTTTGAAGGTTGACAAGATAATCATGTTTTTCTATAGTTCTATATTGAACCCAATCTCACATAATTGAGCAAAACTCCAGGCCTTGAACTAAGTTTGTTCAGTGTTATTTTCTGTAAGGAATAAAAATAATTATGAATGATATTTCATTACTAAATGTATTTCTCAGTTCTAGTCAAGAATAAGCTGGTGATTTAATGCTGTTGGGTGTATCCAATGATGGAGTGCTTAGTTAAGTTTTAAAATGTTGATTTAATTAGCAGATTGAGTATGAGACCCAAGTAGGCAAGGATCTACATGCTTAAAGGCCTTTTGGCCTACTGCTTATTTTTGTACAACCTACAAGTTATGACTTTTTTTACATTTTCAATGGTTAAACTTAATCTAATAATTTTTGTATATATGAAAGTTATATTAAATCCTAATTTCAACATCCATATGTAAACTTTTATTGGAATACAGCCACCTGTATCCATTTATGTATTATCTGTGGCTGCTTTCAGCTGTAAGGGCAGAATTATACAATTATATATTACTATCAGAAAGACAATATAGCCCACAAAGACTAAAAAAAAAAAATAATTATTTGGCCTTGTATAGAAAAAGCTGTTATCATCTGTGCTAAGCCATCTTGTCTTTAACACTTATCTCCTTCATCCTCTATTAACAGCCATTACCTCATCTAGGTGTTCATTATATTGCAGTGTCCCAGAATTACCACAGAAAGCCCACAACTACTGTTCACACCCCTGGTTTTTCCCATACCTTTCTCTCTGTCTCTGTATGTGTAACTGGCACCTGATCCTCCTAAAATGCACGCTATTAAACTTTGAATGATGTCTCAATATTTGTAGAAGCAGCTGTATTCTTTGAAACAAGGCCCTCCTTGGCCACTATTCAGTCTTTTCTTTCTAGACTAGTCCCCTCCTACTTCCTGATTATACTCTATACTTAAGATGACCAAGTAATTTTCCAAGTAGGACACTTAGGTGTGAAAGGGGCCCTGTTATAATTATGATGGGGAAGGAAACAGGCTAAAGCAGTACTGTCCTGGGTAGATCAGGAGGTATAATCACATACATATAATTCAAGCCAGTTTGATAGACCTACTATTTTCTATGTGCACCTGTTCCTTTGCTCTCCCTCATTGCATTCTAAAATTTTTCTCCTTTTTCAATAAAGCTAAATCTTAATTTTTTTCTAAATCTGGTTTAAGTAGTGCAGTGTTCATGCAGTCTTACTCATATTTTCTCTCTTCCCAGTTCCTTTATGAAGTGCTTTTCACGGTATGAATTCTAGCTTTAACAATGCACCCATGTGTGCATGCATACACACACATGCTCACAGATCACCTTTCCTCCCAGTTTTGTGGTAATCTGTGTTGGATTCCTCACAGGTCTATTATTGAGCTATGCCTAATTTGGGTTTCTAACATGTTTGAAGAATGAATTAATTGGCATAGCAGCAGAGATTGATGAATTAATTGGCATAGCAGCAGAGATTGATGAATATTAGGGGCTTTCAAGTTATGAATTACTGATTTCAGTGTGAATAAGGTAGTGATAAAAGTTGGAAATCCACGGGCTTTTGAAAATAGAGCCTTGAGCTTTGAGTGGCCAGCTTTCCTGAGACTGAATTCTATCTCTGCCAGTTATAGCATGTGTTACCAGGCAAGTTCACTTCTGCACATGTGAACTGGAGTGGTTATAGAGCTACTCCATAGATTCACAGCTGGAGAGTTTGAATAGTCCAAAGTATAAGGTGAGCACTCTATGAAAGGTAGTGCCTATATTTATACCATCATTATCATCTTCGTTATCATAATACTGTCACAAAGGGAGTAAGAAAAGACAGAGACCCAAGACCAGGCATAACAATAGAAGACCTGGAAGAAATGAAGCACCGATGTCTTAGCAGAATTTCTTTTTCCCTAGTGGACATAGCTGCAGAGAATCAAAGCAGCAAAAGTCATGAGATAAGATGATTTTTGCATAGTAAGAAGTTACTAATCTGGAGCTTTTTGAGAACTGATTTCATTAGAGTGGGCAAAGCAATTGTTGGGTGTCAGTAGACTAAGAATGTAATAGCTAAAAGGAAGGAAAAACAGTAGGGAGGATGGGAAAGATGAGGTAGAGTCATATAAAAGATTGTTTAGAAACTTTCATGCAAGTTTTTTTTCCTTTAAGATGATCATCTAATAATTTATGTGACCTGTTTTTGTTATAAAGTAAATTATTGAATGAAATTAGTGTTTAATTGCAGTGTCAGCAGTTTGGTGAGAAAGAAGTGAGGAACCTTAACAATCAACTGCAAGGCGGTGGGCTTTACCAGAACAAAACAAAAAATGAAGCTGGAGGTCTGAAAAAGAATAGATTTTGTGGGGTATATGTTCTTAGCAGTGTATCTTTTTATAAATTTGGGTTATTATACTTGACCTTGAGGTTTATCTCAAGAGAGGTAAAATCTTCCTCTTCTGTTTAGATGCATTTTATAAAGTTTGCAAGGACAACTTTTTACTGGAAATGTGCCTGTGAAATGAAGCCAACCCAAGACTAAAATCCAAGTGGTGAGCAAAGGGATGGGACTGAAAGCAGAAGGACTGTATCACAGTCCTAGTTTGCCATTTAGTGACCATGTGTTTTTGATCAAGTCAATCAGAATCTCCATTTTCTCTGTAGAAATTATGTCCATGCGTGATCATACTGAACTTCCAAAGGTGCAGGCCACAACACAGGGTGCATAATTGTTTTTGGCTTCCATTTGAGTTAAAGCTGGCTAACAGCTTTTCCCTGCCAAATAACTATTTTGTCTGTTACCACTGAGACCGTCAAATATTAATATCAGTAGCACAATCTAATAATCTTGTCTAATCCAATTTGATTTAATCAAAGAATCTACTGAATTCCTTGTGTCAAGTGATATGCTGGGGTCTAGAAAGAGAGCAGTAAGAACTGCCTTGACCCATCTTAGTCTAATAAGATGTATCGTTAGCAGGGAGATAAATAACAAAAGTCAATTGACAGGACCCAGCGAGAACTTTCGTGTACCTGAGATAGTCACGCTAGTTCCGTTCTTAGGCCTGCATTCACCTTCCCTAGGTCACAGTGAAGGAATGAGTGTGTGTTTGCATAGTTTTTGTGGCTGTACTACTGTTCTTCTGCTCTCGTGTGTGTGTGTGTGTGTGTGTGTGTGTGTGTGTGTGTGTGTGTGTTCGTGTATAATCTTTTTTAGTAAAATGGAAAACCAATTTTGCTTCATTCTTTTAAATAAAATAAGTAAATGTAGCATGTTAATATTCTGCAAGTACTAGTGTTGTGGGTGTCCGAGTATGGATGTAATTGCTAGGTATTTTGTTCCCTTGGTATAGCTCCTAATCAAGAGATGGTGGAAAAGAGCTTCTGCTTACAGAATGTATCCACTATATTTTTCTTCATTTGAAGGGAAAATAGCTTCATTAGCTACTTAGCCTGGAGGTAGTTTTCTCACTTGATAGGAGAAAGAACTGAGGTCAAGGAATAGTTGGCAACTTGTTTCTCTCCTGCCCCATCTTCCATGAGCACCAAAAAAATAATATACTAAGTGGTACAAAGGGTAGGTTCAGTTCTCAATGGGCCTGAAGCTTCTGTTTCTATCTAAATTGGGACTTTTAAAAGAAACAATACAAAAGTATTTTTTCCCTGCACATTAAATGCATGCACACACATCTTCACATGCCCCCCACACACACACACACACAAAAACACACACACTCACACGCACTCATTGCTTGGTCTCTCCAGAATGAGAGGCCCTGAAGATAGAGTTTCATTAACTTCATGATCATTTTTTTGTCTGGTCACAGACAGTCACATGGCAGAGCACGTGTGCAGATGGTTTTCCTCCTTTTCTGTGTTCTGCCCCCTGCCCCTCCTAAGCTGAGGATAGAGACACTGTGTCCTTCTGGGAAAATTCTCAGCCCCGTGAGTCAGCCCTCACCTCAACCCTGAGACCTAGCTCTTCGAATCACCTTGTTCTTCCTTGATCCTTTGCACCGCTGCTTCAAACCTGATGTTTGGCAAGAAATGAACTCCATGCTCTCAAACACTGTAGCCTTTGAGTTACTTTCATCTACTTTCCTCCCTTATTCCTAAGCTTTGAGACTTTTTTTTCTTTCAGAATCTGTAAGAATTGCCAAAGGAAGGTAGCAACTAGATACAAATTCCAGTGAATTTTGTCACTGTTATATAACTGCATGAATCACAGTGAAGTGGGACAGAAAATCTTCAGAATGGCAGAAAACCAGGCCTTGATACTCATGTAATCTTTACTCTCCAGTGTGGAAAAACACTGGGGTGGAGGTGGAGAGGACTGGGCAAGTCAACTAAGCAGTATGTCTGTGGAGATATATCCAACACCAGGAGAGTAAAGGCAGGCTGACACTGTCCCATCCACAGATTTTCTGAGGGACAGAGTTGGCCCGCAAATCTTTGGGCCAGCAGCATGAATGTAGAGTCTTCAGAACCTCTTTGGAGTTGCCTGTCTCACTTTGCTAGGTTCTTCTGCCAAGATGTGGCAGTACGTACAGCCAGTCTGCAGGACGGACTGGGGAGGAGGCGCCAGGAGCCTTTATCAGCATGGCTACTCTCCCTCCCCCAGTCCTGCTCCTGTTAATCTGTTTCTGCAGACAGCGTCTCTCAGCTGCTTGCGTTTGATAGCTTATTTTGCACCTGGATTTATTCCTGCCAACAGCTCTGTCTTGAGGCAGGTGAAAGATTATTTAGGTGAGTTCCACTTTTGGTATTAATGACACTTTAAGTCACTTTTAATGCTATTTGAATGTCGTACACCTTAGATTGTTTGCACGTGGTGTAGTCTATAGCACTGAAGAGCCACTCGCCACCAATCAGTGATGCATCTGTTGTGGCTCACTGAATTAACATGTGTAATAAATGTCAAAATAAAGTGTATCTGGTAAACATTTTTTTCTGTCGGGGAAAAACAAAATGAGAAAAATGCCTTCAATGTAGAATCAGCTGCTAGAAGCTGGGAGTTCCCAGATACTAATCATTCGTTCCGACATCCTTACGTCATTCTATTATGTCCTCTCTACTATAAGCATATGTTGCCCTTTTATCTGGAAGAAACACAACATGCCATTAGAATAAGGTGTTCTGTTGGCTTATGTCATGCAATTAACATGCTATTCAGCCATTGGAAAATTTCAGTCAACTAGATCGTCTGTAATTGTCTAAAGAATATGTCTGTACATGCCACAGTGTGTGAATACCAATGTCTAACCTCAAAAACACTTAAGAGAATTTCAATTGATTTGAGAAATTAGCTATTGAAAAATTATGCTGCTGTTCCTAGGTAGTCATTCAAATAAAGCATTTAACTTGTACTTTTTGATTTTTCTCCATGTAGATGTATTGCTCTTCTTGAACACAGCATTTGAAAACCCCAGGGAACCTCAGCCATGTCGAAGTATAAACTTATTATATTAAGACACGGAGAAGGTGCTTGGAATAAAGAAAACCGATTTTGTAGCTGGGTAGACCAGAAACTTAACAATGAAGGACTGGAGGAAGCTCGGAACTGTGGGAAGCAACTCAAAGCGCTAAACTTTGAGTTTGATCTTGTGTTCACATCTGTCCTTAATCGGTCCATCCACACAGCTTGGCTGATCCTGGAAGAGCTGGGGCAGGAATGGGTCCCTGTGGAAAGCTCCTGGCGTCTAAATGAGCGTCATTATGGAGCCTTGATTGGGCTCAATAGGGAGAAAATGGCTTTGAATCACGGCGAAGAACAAGTGAGGCTCTGGAGAAGAAGCTACAATGTGACCCCACCTCCCATTGAGGAGTCCCATCCCTACTACCATGAAATCTACAATGACCGGAGGTATAAAGTGTGTGACATACCCTTGGATCAACTGCCACGATCTGAAAGTTTAAAGGATGTTCTAGAAAGACTTCTTCCCTATTGGAATGAAAGGATTGCTCCTGAAGTACAGAAAGGCAAAACCATACTGATATCTGCTCACGGAAATAGCAGTAGAGCCCTCCTGAAACACCTAGAAGGTATGAGCTTTGTGATGTATATATTAGAGGTTGTGTAGTGTTATAGAAATAGTTGCCCTTTAGTCCAGAAATTAAGGTAATAAGGCACCATGTACATAACAGACTTTACAAATGTATGCCTCTTTTTATTTTGAATTTAAGAAACAATTTGTTATATGAGTCAAAACTCCTGTGCCTTTGATATTCATAGTGTTTGAAGCAGAGGGTTTGACTTTAGGGAACAGAGTCACTTTGAGAGCTCAGTGTGACACAGACTGTGGGTTCCAGAGCCAGTCGGTCTGAAGTTCAGCCTGCTGATTTACATTTTTTAGAAGTTTCTAAGTGATACTAGTAATGCTGCCGTACTTTGAGAAACAGTGACTTAAAGGGTAATATAACTTTTGTTGCAGTAAAATGAAAGAAAGGTAGAAAGGGAATAAATGTAAAAAATGACATTGAAAGAAGTAAGTTTACTTGAGTTTTTCAAGTGAATTATCTAGATTTCAGTTTTTGCCTGCCCACTTTCTTCCAACTTTAAAATTAGTGGTGTGTTTTCAGACCTTGGTTTTCTTAACAATTCTTTTATTCTAGTCCTTTTTTCCCCTCAGACTGCATAGTCACTGATGACGAGAAGGTTTTGTGGAAGGAAAATAAAACAATGGGCTGTTTATTTATTTGACTGAAAGCTTTGAGATAATCCTTAAGTTTATTTCCACTGTTGGATGTTGTGTTATAAAACACAGTTTATTGTTATTTTCTGCTTAAGTAATGTGAACTTTAAAAAAAAAAAGATTTCCAGTTCACCATTTTGGGGCACCAGTGCTTACATGATTCAACTTCAGGGATTTTTTAGCTTTATTCTCTCCCTTTACCAGTTCCAGATGATTATGTTTTTTGAATGATCCATTCTATCTGTGTTTTTTCCTGTCTGCATCATCACTGCCAGTGGTTAGCTGACTGATATTAGAATGTATTTTTCCATCATTCCTTTCTTTTATGCCTTACTTTTCTGAAAGGGGCTGTGAAAAATTTAAAAAGTTGATACTATAGGTCAAATAATTGAAAATAGGTTATTGGTAACAATGTGAAATGATCTTTATGAGCTATAATGTAAACTGTTTAGAATGTAATTATTTTTCCTTATTCTGTATAATATGACAAAGAACCAAATCATTACAGAAATACCTGGCATTCATTACAGACCTAACTAATTATTCAAAATGTGTAGACATGGTGCTTTTCTGCTTGTGCATCCATGGGCTTTTTTTTTCCGAGACAGGATCTTGTTCTGTAGTCCAGGCTGGTCCTAAACTCATTGAGCTCATTATGTAGCCTAGGCTGACCTAGAACACACAGCAATTATCCTGCCCCAGCCTCCTGAGTGCTGAATTACAGGCATGCACTACCACTCCTGGTTTATGTGGTGTTGGGGAATTGAACCCAGGGTCTTGAGCTTGCTAGGCAGGCATTTAACCACTAAGCTATTCCTCCTGCGCCACCCGCACCCCCTTTTTTGTAAAGACAAGTTTTCTCTCTCTGTTGTCTAAGCTAACCTAGAACTCATAGCCTAATGCTCACAGAAATCCTGTTTCTGCCTCCTTGCTGCTAGGATTGGAGGAGTGTCCCACCATACCCACTTTCCATGTGCATTTAGGTCTTAATTTACTCAACTATGTAAAAGATTCTATTCTCCCTTGTTCAGAATAATCATATATTTGATTAAATGATATATAACTGCATCATTTTTTTGTCAGCTAAGAAGGATATATTTCTCTATTTTGTTGACATGTATATATGCAATACATAATGTTTACGTTGATCTTGATTATTTTGTGCATTTACATATTGTGGCAAAATTACAAATCCTTCCCCTTACCCTTTTGACCCTCTCACTTGCTTAACCCAACTTGATCCCATTATTCCCCCCAATTATTTCTGTGAAAGTACTGTGATCTGGGTTTCTCATATTAGAGAAATCATTCAATATTTAACCTTTTGCATGTGACTCACTTCACTGAGCATGATGGTCACAAGTTGCATCCATTTACCTGCAAAAGCCTCAAACCTATCTGTCTCTATAGACGAGTAGTAGTTCACTGTGTACACGTACCACAATTTATGTATTCATTGATCTGTGGATGAGTATTTTGGTGTCTTGCACATTTTAGCATTGTATCTATTGTTAGTTGTGCTGCTTTGAACATGTATATACATATATCTTTGTTATATGATGTTTATAACTTTTTTTTTTGGGGGGGGGGAATTCCCAGAAGACATATCACTGGATCAAAGAGGATATTTATTTCCAATCTTTTGAGAAACTTTCATACTGCTTTCCGTAGTGTTTGCACTAGTTTACACTCCCACCAGCACACTAAGAAGGTTCCTTTTTCCCCACAAGATCACAGGCAGGCACTGATGTGGTTTGAGTTCTTGATATATGCCATTCTCTCTGGGGTTAGAGAGTATCTTCATCATTAATGAACTTGATTGTTTGAAGAAGAGTTGATTTTAGAGTTTCTGCCAGAAACTACATTTTAGCCAACCACATCGACCCTTTTTTCTAGAGATTGGATTTAGATTTCATTATGGCCAGGAACCTTCCCAAAGAAACTGCCACTATCTTTTTCAGGATCCTCCTCAGCTAAGAAACACCTCACTTTTTAAAGAACTAAACAATACCTCTCCATTTATTCTTTCCCCAATCCAGAAGTACAGATCTCTTTAATATTTTCCAGCCCCAACCACAGCTCATTCTAGATACCCTCTCCTATTAGTGCATTACCAATAGTGCATTGGTAATGTAACTATATGTTTCTGTTATTTTTAAGGGAAATAAGAGGAATGTTCAAATGGTGGTGAAAAAGACTGTCACCTCACTGGGAGGTTGGAGGGTAGAGAGAAATTACTTATAAAGAAGGTTAGAGAAAGAAAAGCTTACTTTTTTGTATTTAAGGGAAATCTTGAAATCATTAATAGTTTACTGAAAAATATTTTAACCAAATGGCATGCTTGCTTTGGAAAAAAATCTGACAGTTTATCAAAAGAGTGAAAATATGATTACCCTATGATGCAACAACACTATTCCTCATGTATACAAGTATTAGTTTCGTAGAGGTGTCATAAGAAAATACATAAAACTGAATGGTTTAAAAACAGTAGAAATATATTTTGAGAGCCAAAGGCTTGAATTGGCATGATTCTGCTGTGTCATTTGTGGCTCTAAAAGTGAATCCTTCCTTGTATTGTCTAGCTTCTGGAGATTACCAGCAATCTTGGTCATTTCTTGATATGTTGAACGTCAATTCAGACTTCTCTCTTCATGTGATATCCTTCCTGTCTGTGTGTTGAGGGGAATTCTTGTGATTATTTCTTTTAATAAGAACACCAGTAATATTGAATTAGAGCCTACTCCAGTAACTTCATTTTAACTCAGTATCTGTTTAAATATGCTCTTTTGAAATAAAGACACATTCCGAGGGCCTGGAGGTTGGAACTTCAGTCTATCATTTTTGGGAACACAGTTCAACTCAGAACACCCAAGGTAAATGAAGGTTTCCACACCAAAATATATATACAAACTTACACAGCAGTGTATTCTGAATAGTCAAAAAATAGATGAATCAAATGTCTGTGAACTAGTAATTCAGTAAATTAAATGTGTTACATTCTATAAAATGGAATAGTAGATAGCAGTAAATAGGAATGAAATACTGACACATGTTATAACAGAGGTAAACCTTGGAAAAAAATACCTCATGTGAAAGGAGCCAGTCAGAAAAACTCTCATAGGATTCCAATTAATATGAAGTGTCCAAATAGGCAAAACTTTAGGGACAGAAAACAGAGTATAGTTGTTATTACTTAGATTTAGTGGAGGGATAGGATACAGGGAGAGGAAAGTGATTGCTAATGGGTCCAATGTTTCTTTCTGTGATGGTGGGAATATTCTAAAATCCATTATAATGATGGTTACGTAACTGAATGTAGTAAAAGCCATTGAAATGCACACTTTGTGATTGCATAAATGGTATATAAATTATATCTAATTAAAGCTATAAGCTATAATCGGGATTGAAAGGTGAAACTATCTGTCATTGTTTGGTCTATAAAACAGTCATTTAGGGCCAATATATGGATGTAATAAAAGGCACAAGTACATTAATGTGAAGTAGGAGAAAAGGAGAAAAATGAACATAGCTTTGATCATGGGGCAGAAATAGACTTACAAGGCTGTATGAGAAATGAACAAGTATTATCTTCAGACTGGTTCCTGCTCTTTCTTTCTTTCCTCTTTCTTTTTTCCTTTCCTTTTGCAGTACTGGGGTTCTAAACCAGGGTGTCACTCATACCAGGCAAGCACTCTGCCAATGAGCTACACCCACCTTCCTGCAGCCCTTCTTCTGAAAACCATTTTTTTATTTTATGTTGGATGCATAGAATGCACTGACCTTTCAGAGGTTAATAAAATCAAACTAATCTTGAATCACCGCTCTTATCCCTGTCCCCATAAGCAGTCTTTATAGAAAATGCTTTTAGTTTGAGGATAATGGAGTTAAAACAGTGGAAGTGGCTTAAAATAAAAGTAAATTATAAGAAAAGACTTGTATAAGAAGCATGAGAACACAGAAGAAGGCAGAGACCTGGAAGATGTTTGCAGAAGGAAGTGTACATGAAGAAGATAGAGAACAGAAAGGGAGATAAAGAAAGTGAAGTCAGGATTGCTGATATTCAGGGAAAACCTTGACTAAAACCCCACAGCATACAGTTAGGCATCAGCTGATGCCCAGGATGAGGGAAGGAATGAGTGTGACCTTGGATATTTGTCCACAAGAAGACTCGGTAACCTTGGCTGTCACCCATCCTGTGTAGAACAACTCTGTTCATTTCTGGGCTCTACTCATGGAGTTCTTCACTGTTGCTTCCCTATTGTTACTTATTTTCATGCCTAACATCGAAGAAATAATTTCATGTGCATAAAGTAGGCGAAATTGGATTTTAGGATCACAACATAATTAGCTATGTCTAAAGCCAGTCTTTACTAATAAAGTATCCCCCAGCAGGAGACCCCCACTCCCCAGCCATAGACCAGTGCTCATCATTGGCCTTAGAATGACTGCCTGGGACTGAGGAGCAAAGCTGTACCTCCTGTCAGCACACTCCTAGTAGATTCTCATGCCACTTCTGATCTGACGGGAGGCAGAGCTTTGCTCCCAGCCCCAGACAAAAGCCTTTAACTAAACTGGTCCCTGGTGTCAGGAAGGTTGGTAACCACGGTTAGAGTATTTGTTGACAACTGAGATCCAATATTCTATATCACAGCTGTCGGAGTCACACATGCATCTTTCCCATGATCTGAAGAAGTAGCAGGAACTGCTTTCCTCTAATCTGTACTAATTGTTTGTTCAGTGAGATGAGATTTCAGCCCTTTTAAAAATTGATGGTAATGTAGTTATGTGCCAAAATAGAAGCCCGATGTTAGTCCTGCTGACTTACGTGCCTCACCTTCAAGAGCTCCAGTTACAAGGCTTCATGTGGTACTTGATAAATTCCCAACCTAAAGGAAAGTATTTCATTTAATTTAGATACTAACATTCAGGTCTCAAAAATTTAGTGAAATTCCTTCACTTTATCGAGGAAATATTCTCTTCTTCTAGAAAAAACATGATAGTTTGAATTTATGTTTGTATTATGATCAAAACACATCGTAAAATTTAACACATGACTTGCCAATTTATGTTTGCTGCTGTTCTCTGAGTATACATCCCCATTTCCTGGCTCATATTTCTTATCTCAGTGTAATTATTCATACCATTTTTTACTTTGAGAAATTCCCAGCTCTGTGAAAAATTATGTTGTCACATCAATGTAAAGAGTTAGTATTCACTATAATTAATTCTCAAATTGGACACAAGCAGAGTTCCATAACTCCTATAAATACAAAATTACTAAATTTCTTTATATGAATTTTTTGAAAAATAAAAATGCTTGTGGTTGTTGCAAGTTCATCTGATTCCTGGTCATACTTTCTACTTAGGTTTATATAAAAATTCCTCCCCCCATTGAAATCATTCTTTCAAAATACTGGGTAATTTCTTCCATATCTTGTCCATAAATTGTTTGACAAATTTAGTGTTTCACCAGGTTGGGATCAATGACAGCATACTTTCTGTCATAAAACCAGTTTCTTGTTGGTTAAAAACTGTAACACTGTGTAGGAAGAATAATGACCTGAGCTATAGATTCAATGCAATTCCTATCAAAATACAAGTTTCTTCAAAGAACTTGAAACAACAATTCTTAAATTCATATGGAACCAAAAGAGACTGCAAATAGCCAAAGCAATCCTGAGCAACAAGACCAAAGCAGGAGGCATTACAATCCCAGACATCAGGCTATACTATAAAGCCATAGTGGTAAAAACAATTTGGTACTGGCATAAAAATAGACAGGTAGATCAGTGGAACAGAATCGAGGATGCAGAAACAAACCCAAATACCCTCAACTACCTAATTTTTGACAAAGGGGCCAAATCCATACAATGGAAAAAGGACAGCCTGTTCAACAAATGGTGCTGGGAAAACTGGACATCCACGTGCAGAAGAATGAATCTAGTCACACACCTATCACCAAAATCAAATGCACCCAAATCAAATCAAAATGAATTGAAGACCTAAACATTAAAAACGAAACACTAAACCTTCTGGAAGACAAAGTAGGCAAATTTCTAGAAGACATAGGGGTAGACAAAGATTTTCTTGACCCCAAGAGCAAAAGAAATTATCCCCATTAGCAACAAATGGGATCTTGTCAAATTAAATAACTAAATAGACTACGATTCTACCCTACAACCTCAAAGCACCTGAAGAGCTTCCCCCTGCGAGTACGCTGCTCTTACTCTTCTGCACTCCGGTGTACTGAGAGGTACCATCTTTATACCTCAGCAGCAACATAATTTGCTTTTCATGATATTTATTCCTCAAGTGCAGGGTATTATGGCATTACTCTATAGACAGTAAATCTGGGAAGATACTTCTTTCATTTGTGGGAAACAAGACAGGTGCTGGTGAAGCCCATGAAACCCAAAGGGGCCTCGGAGAACCGTGATCATCATAATTAGTCAGATTGTGAACTCCGCCAAAACCCAGTTCACTCAATCTCTACATGCGATTATCATCTGGATTTTTTGTCTTAATTTTCTTTTCCCTGAAAAGTAGCCCATTGTTTATCTGTTCTTTGTCTGGAATTACTGTGTCATAAACAGTTGAGTGGAAAGCATCTTTGGCAGGTAAGCCATAACAAAGATTATTTGACACAGTGAAATGAGTCTTAAGTTATTACTGTCATTATCTAAATGCTGTGATCTGCAAATAGTGTTTCCAGCATGGCTTTATAGAGAGATGTCTTTTTTTGGAGTTGATATTATGCATCAAGGATAGTGCTAGACATTTTAGATTCATATTTTCGTTAATGTAAGAACTTGAACATTTCTCGAACTCACTGGAAAACTATGGTTCAATACTGTCTTTTATTCTGCTGCTTAGGGTATCTGGATCATATTTTGTGGTTAATTTGATCAGTCATTGACCACTAACTACACTGTTTTGCATGAAGAAAATATTTTAACAAAAAGAAGCACATTTCTGATACATCCAACTTCACGGATGAATCTTAATACATTAGTTGAAAGAACTGCTCAAAAACTATTGACCGTATTCCAGTTGTGTGGCTTTGGGAAAAAGCAAACCTGTCAGGACAGAGCACTTGTCAGAGAGGAAAGGCAGCCTCGAAAGGAACACAGAGATATTTGAGGGATAGTAGAACTATTCTCTATCATCACTCATGGTGGTTACATTGCTGTATGCACTTGTCAACACTCATAGAACCAGAATGGAAGGATGAATGTTGCTATGTGAAAATTATTCCTTATTAAAGATTTGCTTTATCCAGTGAAATCACCATTTCCCTAGTTAGGACTTGGCTTGTTATACCACAGAATTACTATTGAGATGAGTCTGATCATCAGTTTGGCAAATTTAAATGAAGGTTGCTGTACCTGTACCTTTGAAGGCTGACCTGAAGGACCTTAGTTATACTTTTCCAGGTGATATCTTGCTGACTATTGAGCACAAACTGTTCAGTGCGGAAAGTTACCTTTTGAAATCCTTTGTGAGAAGTTATACAACTTGCTGGACTTTGGAGGGTTTTTGTCTTGATTTTTGTTTCTTTGGTCCTGAGGATCAAACCCAGAGCCTTATACATACCAAGGGAGTGCCCTGCCACGGAGCCCAACCATGCAACTTTGCTGAAGTCTTGCTAATGTCGCTTGTAAGTTGTCAGCTCTTCTGATAATGGCTTTTCCATCACAAAACCATGACTGTTTGTCACCATGTTCAGTAGCCTTGCAGAAGCTTCCACGTGCTTTTTTCCCCGTCTCACACCACCTATTCTAGGAGTAGTTTAACAGGGATCTCTTAGAGTCAGTGCAGGTGAAAGGTACAGTGAAAGGCAAGTATTACTGATTTGGAATTAGGTGACATTCTCGTCTAAGAATTGCCAACCTGGGAACCACATGTCAGTGTCTAGGACAGGCTTCTCCTGGCTGGTGAGCGTGGCCTCTTACCCTATCAAATGACTTATTTATGTAGTAGCTTTGCTTGTCCATTATATATAATTTTGATACTGCTTTCCTTTAACTTGTTCATTCTAAATATTTTATAAGATAAAATGAGATAGAAAATATATAGTAAGAAAATTCCTTCTCACAGCACCTCTTTACCGACTTCAATACTATGCTAGTTAGTCCAGGTTTACACCAGACCCGCTTCTGTTTCAGACACACTTCTCACAAAGCATCATGAAAGCTTCTAACGTCAGCTCTGTATCTAAAACATCCTGTTCTGTAGTGTTCCAGACAGGCACGTGTTTCTTTCTCTGTGGTTGGCATAGTCACTTCCTGTTTATTTCCTGCTGGTCCACATTGAAGGAAAAGCCAGGTACCCAAACTGAGCATTGGATGTAGGCTGCACCTTGCCAGAGGAAATCGGTTGTTTAGTCTGGGTTCAGGCACAGGATTACACAGTTTTAAGTTTGGGATAAGACTAGCAGGCCAGATACTCTCATAAGACCTGATCCCCAGAAAAGTTGTGTACAGCTCGCACACCGCAAGCAAAGAAGGGTTGAGACAAAATTAGAGATCGAGGAGGAAAGGTCAGATGAGACTCGCAGTGGGGACTGGGAGAGACAGCCAGCCAGTCACCTTTGGCATTTAATATGATATTTCAGAAGCAGCAAATTCAAACCTCTCTTCTCAGAGGCACATAGTTGCCTGGTGGTATGTTTTTCTTTTATTTAAGCATGCTAGTTTTTAGAAACCTTTATTTGTGTCCATTATGGGCTATTTTAACTATAAAGGTGAAAGTAGAAAGGATATTTTTCTGCCTTATGCTAAAATCTATCCTCACGTTAGCAAAACACAAGTAAAACTTCCAGTTATTCCCATGGCCCATCTTTAAATTGCACATGCTTGTGTTCAAATTTTAGGGAATTTAAATTCTGAAATCCAGAATCTCCTTTCAGCTCTTCCTGGTAATAGAATACAGAACTCTTAATATCAGATTGTCCATCAGTAGAATTTTAATTGTGACTTACTTGACTGGAAGGGAAGTAGCGTTGGGGAGGAACCTCACAATTGAGTGAGTTGCTGGAGCTGTTTTTTTTTTTTTTTTTTTTTTTCCTAATTCTGAAGTGAAAGCATCACAAAATCGGGGTTTCCAGGTCTGTCTCCCTGAGGGGCTCATCTCCGATTTCCTGAAGTTCAAAGATTTTCAAGCAATTTAGAGAAATAAAAAGAATATATATTTCATTTGAATTTTTATTGGTACTAAACATAAGCAATTTTTCTCTTATGGCTTAGTACACATTTTTCTGGTGAAGTTCATAAAGGGCAGACAGGTTTTAATTATGTCTTAAAGAGTAATATTTTAGCTTTAATTTGAAATCCCAGAAAGTTAGCATTAATTCAATTCAGATTTGTGTCCAGGGTCTGCCAAATCAGATGCTGCTCTTGGCCCAAGAAATATAGCACTGGTGCGTGAATTAGACACACAAAGTCCTATTTGGGGGGAGCTTATATTTTGCTTTTGATTTCTTTCTGAAAAATATTTTAATATAATACCTCTGAAAAAGTCTTTGGAATACTTTTACATATAGGTTTTATGCTTTGACATTTTTAATTAATCTTTTATTCTCTGTAGTCTTTAGTTACATGTAACAAGTATAATTGTATAGTAAACACAGTTGTATTTATTCAGTGTATTTGGTGGTTTAAATATAAGAAAAGATTTCTAGATCTTAGCTGCTCATCCAAAAAAGTGCTACTCATGTTGAATGAACATTTATTTAATTCTCGCATTCATGGGTTGGAAGAATGGCTCAGCAGTTAAAAGCACTTGCCTAGCAAGTGTTAAGTCAAGCGCTAAGTACCCGAGTTCAATTCCCCAGCACCCCATAAGCTGGGTGTGGTGGCAAATTCCTGTAATCCCAGCACTCAGGAGGCTGAGACAGGAGGACTTCCCTGAATCCAAGGCCACCCTGGGTTCCATAGTGAGCTCAACACCAACCTGAGCTACAGAGTGAGACCCTGTCTCAAAAAAAAAAAAAAAAAAAAAAAAAACATTCTTGCATTCAGCCTCATGGATGTTGTAAAATACCTATGAATTCCATATTAAGAGGTAGGGCCTGGTTGGAAGGGGTGGATCACTGGGGCTCCACCCAAAAGTAGCAGAACACTGGAACCTGGAAGGAAAGGGTTCATACGTGTTAGCTCCACTCATCCTTCTTCATTCAGCTTCTTGTCCACTGTGCTGTGGGTAGCTTCTGTTCTCTTAGGTCTTTGTCATGTGCTTCTGCCATTGCCAGCCACTCATGAACGGACTGAGATCTTCTGAAACTGTGAACTAATATAAACCTTTTCATCCTTAAGATGAGGGTATTGGTAAGGCAACAAGTAACTAAGACAGGTGGTAAGGCACTGTTTTAAGAGATGAATGGATAATACACGAATGGATAAAACATAGTTCCTCTTCTTGAGGAACTCATAATCCCCTGTGGGAGAAGCCATCACTTGCATACATACTTCTCACAGAAGGCAAGTGTTAAGTTGCAGTCAGTGCAGTGGATACATGCCTGTGTATCTCCAATTTCTGTGCTACTGCAGTGATTTGGGGAAGAGTACTTAGAACTTTCTGAAGTTAGTCCTGTGTGTAGAAAATGAAGTTCCATTCTGACTTTCCCCAAAACTTTATTTGCTCTTGAAATATTCTGGTCATTACAATCAATTATAGTTAACTCCAGCATGCTCCTACACAAAGATTCAAGAATTGAAGACAGTGGGTATACGAAGATAGCTTCAGAGGGACCATGATGGTGAGATTTCAGATAACAGCAAGAGCTTGGTGACTTTTCCTGAAGAACATTCTTGAACTCTGTAGTAAACCAAGCCAGTTATCAGCAGGGGGTGGGATAGCCAGACACTCATTTTACCTTTAATATGATGTTCTGGTAGGTGAGTTTGTAAACACACATTGCATAATTTAGCACTAATTCAAGTTGGTTTGTTCCGGTGCTGATGTGTTAGTTTAGCCGTAGAAATACTGTTTGTCCAACCTACTTAAGATGAATAATGTAGCTTGTTCCAAAATTGAGTAATCAGTAATGGCCTTAATGTGGTTTTAGCTAATTTGCTATTTTAAAATTTCACTTGCTTAGGTTTTATTGATTATTAACCAGTCTAAGTATTTTTTATATTTGTAAGTAATTATTGTCTGAATGACGTGAGTAGTTACTAAAGTGGAATGATAACTTTTTTTTATTAGGAACACTTTTACTTTTGTTGAACTCTCCTTCCTTTATACGTGAAATATTATACTTCTGGTGGCCTTTGTCCAGTGGGCTCACAGAAAAGTGGGCTATTAGCTAATGAGTAGAGCTGAGGTTGAGAATGGTGTTATTGAAGAGATGACCTGCTGGATCTAGTTAGAGGCAATGCTGTAGCCCAGCAGGTGAGTCCCACTTGGTGCCATAGCCCCTTGGTGAACATCTACAACTTGCTTTTAAAGCTGGCAGACCGTAACTCCTAAACCTGGCCTGTCGTGACTGCAACAGCTTAGCTGTTTTAAGGAACTCAGCAAAGCTGTTTAGACTCTTTCCAGTCTTGGGAACTCTGGCTACTAATAGCCAGCTAATACCTAGTCTTTCACAAGAGCAGACATGTACACATTCTTTTCTAACCCCTTCTGTGGTTGTGATAATTACCCTAGACAAGTCAGATGACCAAAGTCCTGGAATTTGGGAGGAAAAACGAGAACAAGTCATTTTTATTGCCTTAATAGTCTTGTGACTTGCACAGGTTTATTTAACCTTTTTGGATCTGTTTGGTATTTTTTTAAACAGCTTTATTGTGGTATAATTCATATTTAGCATTTAAATTGTACAATTCAGTGCCTTCTAGTACAGTTACTCTTCAACATTCACAAAAGCTTGATTCTAGAAATGTAATACCACAAGCTGTGGATGTTCAAATATATAAAGTGCCATATTTGCATGCAGCCCATGCACCTTGAATCTTCTCTAGGTTATTTATAATATCTAATGCAATGTGAGTGCTATGTAAATATCTTTATACTGTGTTGGTTAGGAGATAGTAACAAGAAAGTCTATACCTGTTCAATAAAAATGCTTTATTATTTTAATTTTTCTATCCATGGTTGATTGAATCCATGGATAAGGAACCAGTGGGCATGGAAAGGCTGATGGCGTTCAGAGTTGTAAATCCATCATCGCAGACAATTCTGACATATTTTAGAAAGGAGGAGGAATGGAGAAAGGCTGGTACTAACTTACACTTAGATAGTCATTCTGGTGTGCTTTTGCACAGTGGCGACAATGGGTAATAATTATGTGCTATGTACTTAAAAACTAAGTTATATGTAAATATGGCATTTTATATATTTTAACATCAATAGATCATGGTATTAGGAGAAATTCCAAGAATTTTTAATGCTTTTACCATAAAATATAAATATTTGAGGAGAAAAGTATGCTTAACCTCGCTTAAGTATATGTATATATTTTTTCTTTCCCTGCAAAAGAAACTTTGTATTCCTCGTTTGTCACCATTCTCCATCCTTCCAGTCCCTTAACCCACAAATTATTTTATGTCATTAGTGTTTTCAGGGCTCATCTGTGCTGTAGGATCTATCGATACTTCATTCCTTTATATTCCTAAGCAATATTGCAATGTATGGCTGCACTACATCTAATTAAGTTTTTCACTGGTTGATGGACATTTGGGTTTTCAGTTTGGGCTACTGATGTACAGGTTTGTGTACAATTTTTGGTGTGGACTTATGCTACATTCTTTTAACTGTATGTCTAGGAGTAAAATTGCTGGGTCATATGGTAACTATGTTTAGCTTTCAGGAATTTCCAGACTGTTTTCCAAAGAAGCTGTATAGTCTTTTATATGCCTAATTTTACAATGAATTACCATTCCGATCATTTCTGCTTCTTTGAAAACACCTGTTTATAATCTGATTTAGATTGTGGCTATCTCAGTAAGTGCAAAGTGCTATCACATTGTAGTTTAAATATTCATTTCTCTGGTGACTAAGGATATGGACCATATTGGCATATCTTTGAATGAGTGCCTGTTTAGAAATTTTACCCATTATTTTTGTTGTCTTTTTAGTTTTGAAATGCAACTCTTCTTTACATACTATATGTATGTGTCCCTAATCAGATACATGATTGGAAAAAATATTCTATTCTCTGGGTTGTCCTTTCATGTTCTTGTTAGTAATGTCCTTTAAAGTATGCTTTTCATATAACAGTTTCATCTGTTTTTTTATTGCTTGTGCATTTGTTATTGTATCTAAGAAACCATCGCTTATTCAAGGCCATTAGGATCTTACTATGTCTTCTTCTAAGTGTTTTATAATTTTAGCTCTTATGTCTAAATCTTTGAACCACTGAGTTAATTTTTATATATGTTCTGAGTTAGGGGTCTAGCTTCATGTAACCATGTAGTTATCCCAGCCCCATTTGGTGAAAAATCTTTTTTTTTTTTTTTTTTGCATCACATTTTTCTTGGTACACCTGTTTGAAAATCAGAATCAGTTGATCAAATATGTGAAGGTTTATTTTGGATTCTCAATACTGTTCTGTTGACCATCGCATCCATCCTTATGTGATAGCTATATAACACATGCAGGTACTATGCTACCTTGATCACTATAGCTTTGTAGTAAGTTTTGATATAAGAATTGTGAGTTCTTCACATTTCTTTTTTTGTATTATTTTCTTAGAGTGCCTCAAATTTTTATGAATTTTAAGATCACCTTACCAGTCTCTGCAAAAAGCTAAAATTAAGTTTTTTAATCCATGACCATATCTTTCTATATAATAAATTTAGGCCTCTTTAATTTGAACCATATATACATACCCATTACCACACATACACATACTATATATATATATATATATATATATATATCCTTTCCATTTATATTTAAGTATCAAAGCATATGCTAAAAATTTAGATGTCTATATAAAATGATTATCAAACTACCTGAGATGTAATATATTCTCAGGAAATTAACTGTTTAGTGTTAAAAGTAATAGGAATAATAAAAATATCATTACTGACACTGTTGCTACTATAACTCCAACTCTTGGTCAGAGTTCAATTACCTTTTTAAAAGGATTAAAGGTGATCTGTTTATATACCTTGCTCTCCTAGTATCTAGAATGTTTAAAGGCAGCAGGAGAATGAGGCCTGTTTACACAGCATTCTGTGAAGTCCTTTTCTAATTATACCCTAAGCTGAGCTTTCTAACAAAGTCTGGGTGAGAATCTCTGCTCAACTGAGTCTAGCTTAGGGATGAGAATTTTTCCTGCTTGATTTGAGTCCAGCCCAGGATATGACACTCACACTTAGTGCTGGAAAACCAACCACATTCTCATCAAACAAACTAGATTCAGAAATCCATGAAAAATCCTAATTTTAAGGGCAGGCTAGAGAAGACAATTCTTTTCTTTTTTCCCGATTACTACAGGAACAGATTGCTACAGAAGGTATGTACTATTCTGAAACACAGCACTTGATATGAATTTTGAAGCTTTTTGTTTTTAACTTTTAAAAGATGCCTGGAATTCTGGAATTGTAGCTGAAAACTGTCACAGCATTTGGCCTGGCTTTAGTCACAGAGTTAATATGAGACTAAGTCAGTGTACAATTAAACAAACAGAGCTTCCTACTGAGTTTGTCTTCTAACATTTCATCCTTTCCTCTGCCAGGTATCTCAGATGAAGACATAATCAACATTACTCTGCCTACTGGAGTTCCCATTCTCCTGGAGCTAGATGAGAATCTGCGTGCTGTTGGGCCTCACCAGTTCCTGGGTGACCAGGAGGCCATCAGGGCGGCCATTAAGAAAGTAGATGATCAAGGAAAAGTTAAAAAAGCCAACAAATAATCTGTCCCATGAACTGGCCAGGAATAGATGGAAAAGGAGTGGCATGCAGCGTGTTATGGGTGCTGATTTCTCTCTTTTTTTTTCTGTAATTTTCTGGACTTTTCCAAGGGTAGGCTATGCAGTAGAGTTTGCGTAAATAACTAAGAAACATTATCTTGCTTCAGAATGTTTAAGTGATTATTTCATAAGCCTTGAGAGTTAGATTTCCTGCTAGTACTATTTGAATTAGTCACCAAACTAGTAGCCAGTGGGATTTAATCAAGGTTGTTTTGTTAGTTTTCTAATATAGGAGAATAACAAGTGGAGATAAAGTTTAAGGCATTCATCATTCAGTAAATCATCGAGTCACGAATGCACAGCAGCTATTCTAATAGCTCACTTATTTTATGAGATGATATTACTCATCTAAGAATTACTAGATAGCACAAGATACACACTTATTTATTATATTAAGCTTTTCCTGTAGGAAAAGGGATGATTTGGTACTTAAATCCAGAGACTCGTTAGATGAGAAAGTCACAGATGGGTTCCTTCAAGAAGGCTACACCACCACAGTCACAGTAGCAGCAAGGTCCTTTACCTTTCTCTAATCCAGAGTAATCTTTTGTTTGACATTTAGTAGAATTCTTCTTTGACCACTAGATTGAGCAAAATAGGGACATCTGTGGTTGTTTATGATTCTTCTTTGTTTTTTGAACTTCAATATCTGAGTACTTACTGTTGGTTTAAAATAAAGTTCTGTTATTAGGAAATGACAATCTCAATTTGTCCTCACATGTTTGTTTTCACATAGGCTTCTCTGACCTAGGCTTTCATTCCTGTCTTCCTATAACAGTCACAGATTTGCATTTTTTTTAACACTCAGTCACTCCTGATACTCTATAAATTTTAGATTGGAATTGGGGAAGTTAAAGTATAGTACATGAAACTTTATCCACTTGGTCCGGGGGGCGTGGGGGGGGTGGCGTGTATTGGGTCTTGCCATGTTCATTTGTTGTTCATCAGCAAAGGGAAAAGGATTATAATATGTTGTACAGAGTAGTCAGGGTAGACCCTAGACAGAATGGCTAGCTCATCAAGCTCTATAGAAGTACTCTTTTAGGTTCCATTTTTTAAGTGCTGTGAGAATTTTTGGTGCTGTAAGTCATCATTTATTAAAGCAATTGACTATTTCAAAAACAAATCTCCTCTATCTTAATGATAAAGTCATGTAAAATGATTAGTTATAACACTGTTACAGACATTTACCATGCTTCCTGGTTTTCCATTGATGGGTTCATTTATTTATATTCATTTTATACTAAAATAAGTATTTGAGGAATCAAATTTTGAAGTCTTTGCTGCTCCTTTTGGGGGGGGGGTATTCAAATGTCAGAACTTCTAGTTATTGGCTAAAGATTGCTGAGAAGAAATGAACCTGGTTTTTCAAAGCTGGTCACATCTGTGATGCCTAAGGACATGAAACAAGGATGCTTTACACTTACTGTTACTATTCCCTACTGTAGCCCTTCATCCTGAGTACAACTTGACAATATCTGAGAACTCAGATATGGTTGAAAACACAACTATCAGATCTTCCTAGAATTTCACACGTCTGGCCTAAGACGCAAGTCCAACCATCTTTGAATAATTTCATCTCTGGCATTGATCTGTAAGTTTTCTGGTCCATTTGATGATTGTGTCTTAATGTAGATGGGTTCTTCCTTTACCTCTTATCCAGTTATTCACTTTTGGGGAGCCCTCTGGCAACATGATGTGCTTCTGCATGTGAAGCAGCCCTCATGTCTAGGCACTTTGGAATCTTGCAGACTTTCTAATTTTTGTTGGTACTTCACATAATTGGTTATAAAGTTTTTGAGATCTTGGCTGAATACATGTGAATTAAAGAGACATTTGCAAAAACCTCACATAAAATTACTTGTAATTACTCCAGCCCTTTAGCCTTAGGACCACTTATGGAACCTGATTTCTTTTCCTTATTAACAAGTTATCAAGAACTTCTGATGCAGCAAACTGGAGGGCTTCCCAATTTACATCCTAATCTTGGAATCCTTCTAACAGAAGTACAGAATAGCAATATTTTTCTTATAAAGAAAAGGAAGGCAGCCTATCTAGGAATTTGGTTCTAGAGGGGGCAGCCTTTCTCCTGCCAGTTAGGCTTGCCTTGATACCAGGTAGACATGTCTCTTTTGCTGAAGCTGAAATGATTGTGTTAGTGTGGGTCCGATGTGGTGAAATGAGACAATAGCTAGAGCAGAATCAATTGCTTCTAGAGATTTAACTTCAAGGTTTTCATACTAGTAATATCCCCAAGCCACTGTAAACGTGTCTTTATAAAAGTGCAAGTCTACTCCAGAAAGCAGGTTCATGCACTATCTAGTACTACTTGGAGCTCTAGTACAATAAGTCATTTTTCCGTTAGAATATATTATGTTTAATATATTTTTCCTTGTTAAAGGCATCCAAGAAGATCAGTGTTATCTATTCCCAGGTCATTCAGATTCTTTGCCCAAAACTTATTAATGGTCCATGCCACTTTCTATTAAAATGCATTTCCCAGTGCACACATTAATAGCTGTGGTTATTTGCCATCTAGACTGAGATGCCTCTTCATGCCCTGTAGCTTTGTGGATATTTGAAAATTTTTTTCCAGAATGTGAATCTGGTAGGAAAAAACCCTAGTAGGCTGAAATTCCCCAGCTTAGTGGCTGAAAACAAAAATCCTGCTCATGTTGCAATCCCAGTAAAGGTCCCAGTCAAATAAGATTATGCTCAGTTAGTAAAGTTATATTTAATGGAGGATGCTGTGGTTCGAATGTGTCCCCGAAAGTTCATGTGTTAGAAAGAGTCCCCAAATTGGGAGGTGAGGCCTTTTGGAAGTAACAAATCCTGAGAGTCTGACCTCACGTTGGTATTATTGGCCTTACCAGAAGAGGAAAAGAAACCTGAGCCAGCATGCTTGCTCTGCCTCACACCCACCACATTATGATAGCAAGCAGTACCTCACCAGGTGCTGAGCAGATGCTAGCACTGTACTCTTTGACTTCCTGTTGTCTAGATCCATGATCCTAATAAATGTGTGTTCTTTATGAATTGCCCAGACTGTTACTCAGTTAGAAAACAGGTGGGGTCAAAAGGTAACTCTAGAGTGACTAGTCCTTCAAGCCCTAACCAAGGTCCTACCATTTTGTAGTAGCCTGCCATTCAGCTGTCTTGTGAGGGCCTCAACACATGATGAGGCTTCAGGCCATACTGCAACAGAACAGAGCTACCCATCCTGTGTTTGCTGATCCCAGTGGGGTCCCTGATAAAGATGGGAAAGGAACATTTGTGAAGATAATTCTTCACATGGATTCTGCTTCTTGCTTCTGTTTTTTACTTGTTTAATTGAGGAGCCTGTATAAACAGGAGCTCAGTAACAGAAAGGGGACGGGCATGGCCTTTGGTAGTGCTTGTAACCCATCCCCACCTTATAAGTAACCCTTAATAAACTCATTTACTCACTCAGCCGGCCTTGTCCACGTCATTCTTTTGTCAGTTTTCCAACTGAGAGGCAAACCTTTCTGTTATATCTCTTTAACAGTAACCTCGCTGTATCATATAGCCCCAGCTGTCCAAACCATGGCCCATGGGTGGCACATGGCCCAAGACAACTTCCTAAACTTTCGTCAAACATGAATTTTGGGGGGTGGGCAGGGTATTTGCTTTTAGTAAATCATTTGCACAGTTCATCTGTTTTTAAGTGTGTACTTTGTAGAGGACAAAGAACTAGAATGGAATAATCCCAGTCTGTTATGTTCACAAAGTATTATCTGTAACTTGCATTATAATTGCAAACAGTTCAGCCAGAAGAAACAAAAACCAATAGCGTGGTTATCCAAACTTTTGGCTTGCCTGAGCTGCTCTGACTGAAGAGGAATTGTATGGGGCCACATATATAAAATACCTAATACATTTAGTTCAGTCAAGTTATCAATAAAATCACACACATAAAAAAAGATCTCATAATGTTTCAAGAAAGTTTACAAATTTGTTACGGGCTGCATTCAAAGGCCTCATGGGCCACAAATATGAACATTAATCAAAGGACTTTTGCAATGTCACGTAAGATAAATTGGGATGATTCGAATGTCTTTTCCAGGTGTGTCCGACCTAACATGGGGCCCAGGACAGCTAGTAATGTGGCCCCACCAGATTGTAAAATTGTAATATTAGCTTGTGATTTTGAACCGGTACCTTTCATGAAACAATTGTGCCCGTGCTCAAGCACAGGCCGTGGGGAGCCATAGGTGATGATGAGATGGTGGGGTGGGGCACAGTGCATTATTCACTTGACTCCTGCACTAGCCACATGCAGTCAGTTCCATTAAAACCTCACTACAGCAGATACTATGCACTCTTGTGCAACTTGGCCAGTAAAATGCAGCAATTGCCAGTAACAGTGCATCTTCCTACTTATGTCTATATGTACTTGTAGAGACAGGCATTTATTGTGATTAAGGAGTCATGTAAGCTTTCTTATTATTAAACTTGGGCTTGTGTTGTTGTATTTTCTTTTTCTCCCTCATTTTATTCATAAGTGCGTGTGCCATACACAGTGTTTACTTTGAATATCAGTGTTGTTGCACATACATATGGCATCAGACATAGAAACCCTTCCCATCTCCCTTTGGAACCCTCCTGTTCCCTCCCTCTTCCCCCTTAATCCCTCTTTGTTTTTAAAAATACTTTACTAAGTTAAAATATTAAGAAATGCAGTTTTATTACTTATATACATTAACTATATTATGTATTTTATAGGTGGCCCAAGGCACTTTCTCTTCATTCATTGTGGGCCAGGCAAGCCCAAAGACTGAACACCTCTGGACTTTAGTCTTTAGGATTCTAGTGCATGAAGTTACTTCAAAATTATATTATAATTTCTTTGGTAAGTTTTTTTTAAAGCCAACTCTCTTGGCAAAGATTTTTTAGAAATAATCTTTTTATTATAAAAATTTCTAAGTATCTTCAGAAATAAAGTATAAATAGCACAGATGACACTCATATGCCCCTCCATCCCTCACCTCCTTATTCTCTTCCCCCTCCACCACTGAACTATTTTGAAACACACGGCACATACCAAAGAGGACAGATTTTGTAAAGGGAAACAACTTAACTACCCTGCTGTTAAAATGAGAGCTTTTAGAAGCTGGGTATGGTGGCACACTCATTTAATTCCAGCACTCTGGGAGGCTGAGGCAGGAAGATTACAAGTTCAAGCTTGTGGTAGACAGTGTAGAAATAAAGAAAGGATATGGAGGCATGAGGACAGAAAAATGAGCCATTTTAGTAAAACCTTACAAAGACAGTGTCCATTCCTAACGGGTGGCAGGCACACCGAAATACAGCAGGTGAAGAGTTTTTATTCCTAATTCCCAGGTCCCTCCCTCTGCCTCTCCATTGGTGGAGCTCACAGTCTACCTAGATGGAATCTTAGAGGGTCTACTACACACATAAAGCAGAAAGGTGAGCTGCTGAAGTAGAACTGGTTCTGCACCACGCTGGTTGCCATGACCTGGGATTCATTTCTCCTCCTCCACTGTCTACTTGGCTTGTGTCCAGTGTAAAACATGTGAAAGTAAAGCTCTCAGGGCCAGGGAACAGGGTGAGACATTCGGATGCCATCATACAGCATCTTAAGAAAATGTGCCATGCACTGTGACTCATAAAGCCCATCCTGAGTGACTTAGTGACTTAGTAAGACCCTGTCTCAAGATTATAAAATAATCACCAGGGAGGTATATAGTTCAGCAAAGAAGAAAGAAGAATAGAGGAAAAAGGAAGAAAAGCAAGGTGAAGAGATAACCCATAGAGTGGGAAAAGATATTCACCAGTAACACTTCAGACAAAGGGTTAATATCTAGAATATACGATGAACTGAAAAACATAAAATCTATAAGTGACCCCATCAAGAAATGGGCAGATGAAATGAGAGTCTTCTCCAATGAAGAAGTACACATGTCCAACAAGCGTATGAAAAAGTGTTCATGTTCTTCATCATTGGCCATCAGAGAAATGCAAATAAAAACAACATGGAGGTTTCACCTCACTCCAGTGAGATGACCTACATCAAGAACTCTCAAAAACAACAGTTGTTGGCGAGGGTGACGATAAAAAGGAACTCTACTCTGCGGCTGGTGGGAATGCAGTCTGGGACAACCATTGCGGAAAAGCAGTCTAGACATTCCTTAGAAACCCGAGAGTGGTAATTCCATTTGATCCAGCTACTGCCCTACTGGGCATGTTTCTAAAAGAAATAAAGTCACATACCAAAAAGGTACATGCATATCCATGTTTATGCAACAGAATTCATAATAGCCAAATCTTGGAAAGAACCTACCTGCCCATCCCATACAGGAATGGTTAAAGAAGATGTGATACCTATACACAATGGAATACTATGTAGCCATAAAGAAAGAAAGATACAAAGCATCTGAATGTTAATGGGGCCACCTAGAGTCAATAATGCTCAGTGAAATGGACCAAGCACAAAAGACTGACTGTAGATGGGTGTCCCTCTTATGAAATGCACAAAAATAATAACATATAAAGGTCCAAACATGAATGGCAGGGTAGAAGGAGAGGCAATGGTCAGATAGGAAAGGGGTGAACCTCTGAAAAAGAGGTGATTTAGAATTCATGTATTTACAAAAAATATTAAATTTTACTTCATGAATTTTTTACCACAATAAAATTGTAAAAATTTTTAAAGGAAGGGAAGGGAAGGGAATATTCTAGATAAACCAAGTAGCTATCACAAAGTAATCCCACTCCAGTTTAGACTTGTATACAACCCTAGCCTTATCTCTGGCTGCTTTCTGGAGTCCTGATAAGTTGCTGTATGTGCCTTTTGCAGGACAATGTGGTACCTCTAATGTTCAGTGTGTTTAAAGATGATAATATTGAGAGGTTTTTCTTCTTGCTGTTTTTTGTTTTGATAATGGTGGTGCTGTGAGGGATTGAACCTAGGACTTTCACACTGAGTCACTTCACCAGTCCATTTTTTATTTTTATTTTGAGACAGAGCCTCACTAAGTTGTCCTGGATGGACTCAAACTTACAGCCCTCCTGCTTTAGCCTCCCACAGTGCTGAATGGAATGAGAGACCTGTGCCACCAGGCTCAGCCACAGATCCTCTCCCTCTCCCTCTCCCTTCCCCCTACCCCCTATAGTCCAGGATGGTCGTAAACTCACTACAGAGCCCAGGCTAACCTCAAACTAATGGCAATCCTCCTGGTTCAGCCTCCTGAGTGCTGGGATTACAGGCACACACCACCATGCCCAGGAATTAAACCCAGGGTCTTGAGCTTGCTATGCAGGTGCTTTAACCACTGAGCTATTTCTCCAGCCCTGAAACTCTTTTATAAGTAACTCTGAAATAATTTTAGAGCATTAAAAATAAGTAAATTTATTCATGTCATGGTAAATCAGGCTAATCACTATAGAAAAGGGGAAGATGTATAAGGAAGACAGTAAAGGTGGATGTTGGTCTACTGGTTTTGCACTAGAGGTATCTGTATGAATATGTACATGCATCTAATTTTCCTCCTCTCCCAGTGCGCAGTGCTGCTGATTCTGCCTGTCACTTGAAAGGGCCTGGAAGCAATAACCGACTAAGTAGCAACATATCTAGTTCCTTCAGTCAATCTTGGTCCCTAATTTTGTTCCTCAGGATGAGGTGGTTTGGAAAAATTGTTCTAGTCTCTCAAGAAAATAGATGCCTTCCTAATAGCAGCTGCAGCAACCATTTCCAAGGGGCGAGAGGGTCACATTTTCCTCATGGTGAAGCTTCTCGAGCCAAAGAAGTTATTCTGCTACAAAGTTGACTCAAGAATTTCTTGTAAATTCATTCTACCCATAGAGCTCTTGAAAAGGAAACATCTGCCCATTATTGGCTTTAGAGGAAACTCCATTAGATGTCATATTGAAGCAGGTGGGGACTCAAACAGAGCTAGCTGGAGACCATGTGAGTCAAATTAATTGCATAAAATCTATATTTTTAACAGGAAGGCTTGCTGTAGTTGAATATGTAACTTCTGGGCCAAAGAGTGAAAGGGTAGCATGTAGGTGTCACCCACTGGATCACCCTGATGCTGGCTTTATAGAGAATCCTTACTAGAGCTCCCAGGACAGCCACTAGGTCCACATAGGTTAGCAGGCTACTTCTGAAGCATCTCAGGATCTTGAATTGGTTTGCACAGCAAGATATTTGCCACTGGAATACTACCTACTTTCCTAGGAATTCTGCTATTTTATTACCTTTATTTTAAAAAAATCTTTATTTCTGCACCTAGACACTGGGGGTCAGTATTTATTCATAAATGCTTGGAGATCTGGCTGTGTACCTAGCCCTGGCTATTTACTGCAAAAAGGTCATGCCTAGAGGGGTCTGGAATTCCTCCTCTGTTGGAATTTCTTTGTCTGCTTATGTAAGGATACAGTTCAGAGTATGTAACCATGAACAGAAACAGTGTGGATCCCCATGGACTTAAAAACCAAGCCATTGTTGGTTTCTGGAGACTTGTCTGGCAGCAGTGGCACTGCCCTTGCAACCAGACGCTCAGCCAGAATCCTGGCCATCGTCACCCTTCCCTTTAGTTATGAAATCCTGTTGATTTTGTCTTTTTCACCTTTCACACTCATCCCTTCTCCATCCTCACTGCTCTGGCCGCCACTCTTCCCTCTGCTTCTACTCGCTCTGTGTCCTTGTCAGGGCCCCATCGCCACACCAGCCTTTGCAAGCCTTGTGCAGAGTCTCCGGGGACTCAGGTGCCACCCTTTCAGGCTCTGCCTTTATGCTTGCTGCTCCTAGGCCTGAACTCTCCCACGTCACTCCACCCTGCCCTCCTTTCCTGGCCAGCCTCATGTACTGCCCTTCAAGACTCATAGGCTCCCATGGAGCCCAGTGACTCAGCCTTGCTGGTCTCATTTGTTCATCTGTCTCTTCAAATCACTGACGAGATAGCTGAATTAACTCATGTCTGAGTGCCAGAAGGTCACGCAAACTTACCCTCCAAAATTCCCCAGGCTTGCTCTCCTTGAGTGCTAAGTGTTCTCCTTGTAGATTTGTTCTTTGGGACGTTTCTTGCAGCCAGCATTGGATCACAACTCTCTTTACTCTGTGGCTATCATTCCTCTAGGATAATCTATGGCAGCAAAGATGACACAAGCCAAGACGCAGGGCGGATCGGTAGCCTGCCAGGTCAGAGAGCTTCTCCTCAGGCAGCGGCTACCGTGCTTGGAAACAGTTAAATACATCGATGTCAATATTCTGAAAATAAGCAAAAGAGATTCCTTAATCTTACCATCCTAAGAATGATTTTGTTTCTTTCCATAGGCATGTTTCACACAGCTATATTCTCAATTTATATTTCATATTACAATCTTTTATTCACTATAAGCATTTTTTAATATTTCAGACTCTAGACAACCCAACTCTGTATCTTAACATTGTTCCATCATCTAAATGGAACTTGTTTCCCAAAGGAAAAACAAAATTAAACATTTCTATGATAAGTAAAATCAAGCAAGTTAACAAACTGCTAAATCATGAATATCTTATGTACTTCAGAAATACTTTTATAATGATATTTTGAAATGACTAAAAAACCACCAAACATCCTCAGATAGTTGTGCTAATCTCTGGAAAGGGTTTACACATACAAAACACTGAGTTAAATCGTGTGAGCTATGTTTGAAGTACATGTGTACTCCAGGCTGAAGAAATAAATCAACAATACCCCTGAGGCAGAAAGGTGGGATGAGATGACCAGCAAGACCTTGAACTCTGTCATTAGAAACACACACACGCGCACACGCGTGCGCGCACACGCACACGACACATAATGGGAGGGTTGAATAGAATAATGAGGGTTGCCATGGCACACAATGAGACTGGAATGTTGGCAGAAGCCAAATCAGGCTATGGTGAGGTACATGGATGACATGGAAAGCAGAACAGGCCCCAGCCTTCTCTCCCACTGAAAAGCTTTGGCCTCTCCAGGCCATATCTATGTTCCACTATCGTGAAATACAACCCCTAAGGGAACTGAAAATCCTGTGATATTTAAAAAGAGATTAAGAATGAGCCTTTAATACTTCTAAATGTAGCACTTCTGGAAATGATGTCATGGCCAGCATCACCACGAAAATAAAGACAATAATTATTTTTATGGTACATACAAAGTTACCAGACTTAAAAATAAAATTGAGACAGAACATTGCTATGTATAGACGGGCTTAAGCTTGGAATCCTGTCTTAGCTTCCAAGCGCTGAGATTCTGTGTGCCATCATGCCCAGCCATATTTAAATTTTTGATTGAAAACTTTATCATTCAGGTATAATGAATGAACTCCCATGGGTCATTCTTTAATAGCAAATTAAGCCAAGTCTTGGATCTCATTTAATCTTCACAGTATTATGAATATGACATTTTTATTATACCAATGTGCAGAGGAGGTAGTGAAAAGATGAGTGTTGGTTCAAAAGTCACAAAACTGGACTATATCCACAGTAGGAGTCAAGTCCAGGTTGACCTAAGTCCAAAACTCATGCTTTAAGCCACTACTCCACATTCTCTTTAATGTGGAAAAATTGCCAAATTGAGAAATTCGTCCAAAATTGACTAAAGAATAAAGCTGTTCAATGTAGGTCTGGGGAGCAAGTTTCATTTTCATTCTTTTACAAATTAAGATGTTGTCAGCAATGGAACTGGACACTGAGTGGAGCTAGAGAGTTGAGATTTTTCACAAAAAACTCAAGTGTCTACTTTCCTATGGGAGAGATGGGAGCTCACTTTCAGTCTTTCCTCAAACCATCTGTTTGACAGTTGGGGAGCTCTGAGCTTGTGTATTTAAAGTCTGAGTGTATTGTAGAAGTACCTACATGGAGCAGGTGAGCAAAAATAATCGCAGAAAACAAGAAAAAATAATAACATCTTTTAGCATGGAGTATGTATAAACACAGAACTCTAGCCTTAAGAAACTTTGTCAAGGCCCGTAGTTAGAACCAGTCTAGCTAGTCTAAACAGAAAAGGAATTTGTTCAAGGATATTGGGTGGCTCACAAGCTCTTCGGGAAGCCCAGAAAGTTATATTTGGAAGGCCACTCAGCTGAGAACAAGACTCAGATCACACCATGGGATTGCACCAGTGAGGACTCAACACCCCGGGCACTGGGCACAGGCGCTGACCTCCTACTGACTGTGCTGGGCAGTGGGCGATGGAACAGCTGCTGCTGCTCTTCCATTTGCCAATGATCTGGTGGAGCAGAAACACGCGCGCGCACACACACGCGCACACGCACGCACGTACACACACACACGCGTGCACACACGCACGCACGTGCACACACGTACGTACACACGTACACACACACACACACACACACACACACACAAAATATGGCCACACCTGCCACTCCTCCCTTATACCTTTACCATGGAACTTTGTCCTCCCAGCTCATTCTAGGCTCAACCTGTGGACCACTTTATTCCTGTTCAAGGCTAATTACAGTTCCTAGGTAGACTGTTGAAATCAGTAGCCAGGATGTAAGAAAGGGCAAGGAGAAACATCTATTCCTCCCCATGGTAGGCCCTGGACTTAATAGCTGCTGTTAATATGTGCTTTTTATGCAGGGCCTAACTGCTCCAGATTCCCCAAGCCTCCAACTGCTATTCACTTCTTACCAATCCCTCCTGTCTAGAGAACTGAAGAACAAATTCCATCCTGAGGAACACTGGGGGTCCAGGCTGCTGCAAGAACTTGATTCCAAATTTAGGAGATTTATGAAGAGACTCAAGAGCACCCTTGGAGGCACTGCTGTGGTGGCCAAAAATGCTGGCCGTGACCACTTCCTCCTCCTCATTCTGCATCAGAGTTAAATGCTGGCCTTGCCTGAGGATCATGCCGAGACCTGGACTTCAGTAACTCCAAAACACACACCCCTTTCAGAAATTTGTAATTTCATCATTTTTTGACCAAAGGACTCCAACCGCAGAAAGGCAAAATTTTCCATTGGGATTTATGTTGCCACTCCCTTTTGGTGGGTATATTTTTTCTTTCTCCGTTGCTCTGGAAAGCCTATTCGTTTTTATGAGTAAAAGTTTTTCAAAGCCGTTTTAAAAACAAACACTATTAAATGGATACAGCTTGCCTTTCTGGCTTTTTTTTTTCTAACTCCAATTTACAGATTTGAAAATTGAAATACAGACCAGTGTTTGTATCAAAAAAGTGAAATTTAATTTTTATTTGGCCGATGGACCATAATCTGAGCTTTGAAGTCTAAACTTCTAGGATTACCCATTCTCTCCCGCAACCCTCACCACAGCCAGACCCTGGTGCCTAAAGCCAGGAACCTCACTCCCCAGGCATTGGCGATCCAAGGCTTTCAGTTTCTGGTTGCAATCGAAGTCTAGTAAACTTGGAGAACAAGAAGGAACTGTTTCTTGTATAGCAAATAATTTGTAACAATTAAGAAGTAAGAAGTTAATGAAAACCACTTCATTCACAGGCAAGCTTTGCCCTCAATTTTGTTCCCAAAGTGAACGCACAATACAGGTATGAATTTTGGTTTCAGATAAAGAAGAGAATGCAGAACTATTATTAAATGCAAAGTGAACCAACATGAAAAATGCCAGAAGATATAAGGAATGTAAGCAGAGGCCCTTGGGGCAGAGGGAGGGAACAGGCAAGCGAAGGCAGCGATGTGGGTGGAGCATGAGACAAAAGGGGAAGGTGGGGTGGTGGGGGGGGGGGGGGGGGGGGGGGGGGGGGGGGGGGGGGGGGGGGGGGGGGGGGAGGAGGGGGGGGGGGGGGGGGGGGGGGGGGGGGGGGTGCGGCCAAGTTGAGGCAGGCTCCAGGCCGGCTCCGGCCATGCTGAAGGGAAGGCACAGAACTGGCTTCTGCCCAAGAGCCTTGACCTTGAACCTCTATAGACTCTAGCTGCGCCTCCTCAGCATCCCCAGACCGTGGCCGCCCCTCACCTTCCCCCAGGAGAAGTCACATGACCTTATGAAGCAAAACGGGAAGATGACCCCTCACTTCCTGGAACCCTGGAGACCACAGGGGAGTTGGCAGAGACTGGGGCAAGTTGCGATTTTTGGTCCAATGGGATAGGAAATGAGTAAGAGGTTGCTACCACCATACTTGCGTCTCTCCACTGGGCAGACTTTCGGCAAAACATATGGAGGGGCCTTTGAATAAGGCTGTGGTTGAAAAGTTAACCAAGGTTCGAATTATGAGGAAGGAATTTCTGCCTTAAAAAAAGTGGACAGGAGTTCCTTAGCTACCTTAACCGTGTCTTGTATTAGTACCCCACATAATCCGGAGATCATCCCCGACCTCTGAGAAAGAGCATCGTCTCCTTTCCTGCCGCCACGTATGCCTGAGAGGCATTTAATCAGGGACAACATCTTTTTCAGATAACTAGAGATACAATTTTAACAGCAAATATCACTAGGTGGAAGAGCAGCCACTTGAGCCACGGGGAGAATTACTGGCGGCAGATTCCTCCCTGTTCAGACAGGGGAAGAAATTTTAAAGAGGGGAGACTGTTATTGAAGAGAGAGACCTAGAGAACAAAGTTGTCCACAGTAGGTTATGCCAAGGGTTGGCCTTGTTTATCTTCAGCTGAGCTGCAAGGGAAAGAACAGTACAATTTCAAGCTGGGTGTGACGATATCTTTATCTCATCGAGCTGTTGGCTGTAGATAGTTTTGTACATGCTTTTGTGAGCATTTTGGTACTTTTCAATTTTTAAAGGTGCATTATTAAGCATCATTATGCAAGCGACATATGTGTACAAGACAGCAGCGCAGTATGGGAAGACAGAAAGGACCTGGAGTAGGGAGCTGAGATCTGGGAGCTGCCACCAGCTAGCAGAATGACCTGCAGCCAGTTTCTTCACCTCTGAAAAACAATGCCTCAAAGCAATGGCTCTAGGTCAGAGTTTTCTTGGTCACACAGCCTCCTATTCTCCCCCAGCCTGTGCAGTGCCTCACGAGAGCATTGGGAGGACTAGAACTGCACTGGCTCAGGTGGCGGTACACATCCCCTTCAGTTGCTTTAGCAGTCATTTCCTCTGGAGGGGCATCACTGACAGGCTCTGGGATCTTGCAGTCCTGCTACGAAGTAGGCCCCAGATCCCGTATCACGTATGGGGGCCAGAAGAAGCTGATGCTAATGGGCCTTGGTTTCTCTAAATGGTGGGTGATTTCCTAGCTGTATGAGCTACCAAAAGATACAGAAGCTCTGGAAATATTTAAGAATTATTTTGATTATGAATAGCTTTTCTTCACTATATCTTCTGCTTTCCTCGACTTCCTATTCAACCTCTCCATGTCAGCTAATGCTGCCTCTTATTTTATGCTAGCCAGATAATAAATATTGCCTCTGTTTTATTTTTACCTCTGTGTTAAGTAAAGCTGAGTTAAAGGGTCAAAATCAACAAGCCTTCTATATCATGTGATGGAGACGCCTTCCTCCTACAGCCTGCTCCCATCACACAAGAAAGAAGGAAAGGGAAAATGTCTTCCAGTCCCGAGCATGCTGTCAATTTTCCTAGCCATGTATCCTTGGAGACACCGTATGTGTTAAGCACCCTTACAGTGTCCCATGCCCCCTCTGTTGTCAATAAGCATGTATTGAGTGCCTACCCTTGAGAAAGCAAAGTATCAAGCATAGAAGGAAATAAGAAGTGACATTAAAAAATGAAAATATAACGAAAATGGTTCTGTTCTTTTTATTGGCTACGAAAATCAGCCATGCCCCAAGCCATTCCACGTACAGAAGACAAGCCCTGCAGGCCTGTAAGCAGTGGAGTAAACTAAGGGAAAATTATATGAAATAGATGCTACTATCACTCCCATTTTATAAGTGAGAAAACGGAGGCACCGGAAATCAGCTAAGTTGCTCGAGGGCACACAGTTGCAAGGGTGGCTTTAAATCTGAGCAGTGTGGCTCGGATTCCACGTGTCACACCACCGTGCTCCATCAGCTCTCTGTTTTAAAACATAATAGCAACGGTGCAGCCTCCATAACATACATGGGAATTCACTAGGCAATCCGAACAAGGAGAATTTCAAGCCTTTAGGAAACAATCAGTATAATAAGGAGGTGGGTCATTGTGTGCCAGGGTATCTTAGAGACTGCTGGGGCCTTGGAGGATGTCACAGCTACTGTGCACATGCATCACTGCCACTGTGTCTATTTCTCACTGAAAATGAACAACTACAAAGAAACATGACCGTTTGCAACTTAAAAAAGAAAAAGAAGCCAGCAGCTATAGAATCTGGAAATAATATCCTTTAACTCAAGGGACTAATGCATTGGTTTAAAAGAGGTTGGCTTTAAAGCTGGTATGGAGTTTACTGGGGCCATTGGCAGGGATGCTAACAATTTATGGAATGCATTTTTGGAAAGGATTAGGGGGAAAATATGTTGTGTTTTACAAACCCAGAGTCAAGAATACAGCTCTAGGGGTGAGCATTAAATGTCATGTGTCCTAAATGCATAGTTTTTAAGGGAATTAATTTGCCTCTTTCTTCTCTCTTTTCTTTTTCAGATCTTACTCTAAGGATCAAATTCAGGCCATACCGGATGTGCCCAAATCATTTCCATCTGCCGCCTAGGACGACCCAGGAGGCCCGGCCTTGAGGAACAGCTCCCAGTGAGAACTGTTTGTAGAGGCACCAAATTAGAACCACGTCACTTATTTCTATCCCAGGCCTCACTAGCATGGTCTTACTGACTTTCTTTTGCCAGCTGAGTTTCAGAAACTGCTGCTTTGCATTCTAGCCACGGATTAAAATAAGGAAAAAGAAACTCCTCGTTTTGATTCTATTTCCCTCCTACCCTTTCTCCCGCCAGTGTATAAATGGTACACTTCCCACGGAGAAGGAGCTTAGGGCAGATGGTAAATTGAGGTGCAAATGTTGACTGATGCACCCTGGCTTTGCTTTTTAGTTGCATACCAAGAAGAGAGACACGCTCCTCTCTGTGCAGAGCAAAAGCCCAGGTAACTAACAAGGTAAAGTAAAGGAACTTCAGGCATTATTCCTTTATATTATCATTACTTATGAATAACCCCTTTTGGCTACTTATGGGAAAGCTGTTGGAGCCTTCCTGCCTAAGCTCAGGTTTTTATTGCTCCCCAACACAGAGAGAGATCTGTTTCATCCTGTGTACACCTCCACATTGCTCAGACACGATCGGACAGAACACATCTGGCAGAAAAGATTCCTAGCTGCTCCAACCACAGCTGGGAACAAAGGCAGCAGCAATTGTTTTCAAGGTGGAAGGTGGACATACGAGCACAGTCAGCCCTCTGTAATCACAGGTTCCATATTCACTGATTCAACCAATCTCACATCAGATCTACTCAGGAAAAAATATTACACTGAATATGTAAACTGTTTTCTTGGCACGATTCCCTCAACAATGCAGTATAGCATGGATTTACATAGCATTTAGGTTATATTATTGTAAGTAATCTAGATACGATTTTAAGTATACCAGAAGATATGCAGAGATTATATACAAGTACTACCTTATTTTACACAAGAAATTTGAGTATTCCTAGATTTTGGTTTCTGTAGAGAGTCCTGGAGGCAATCCCCCAATGATACCTAGTGTGTTAATCATCTTTCTTTCACTGCGAAAAAAATCCCTGAGAAAATCAGCTCAAAAGAGAAAAATATTTAATTTTGGTTTTGTTATGGTTTGGATCTGGAGTGTCCCTTAAAAGCTTCATGCATTTGGATGTTTTAGAATGCCTATGGACCCATGTGCTGTTAAGAGGGAAAGCCTGCTCAGAAAAGGTAGAACACTGGTGTTTGACCTGGAAGGATATATACTGGCTCCGCCCTTCCTTGCTCAATTGGCTTCCTGTCTGTCATGTTGAACAGATTTTCTTCCTTCTGGACCTCTGCCATGTGCTTCCACCATTGCCAGCCACCTATGAATGAACTGAGACCTTCTGAAACTGTAAGCTAAAATAAATCATTCCTCTCTTGAGTCGTAGATATTGGGTATTCTGTTTCAGAAATGAAAATGTAACTATGACAGACTCACAGTTTCAGAAGTTGTAATTCATGGTTACTTGGACCCATCGCAATGGGCAGGGAGCACCTAGTACAGCGGAACTGCTCACCTCCTAACAGCCAGGCAGCAGAGGCGTAACTTGCTTTGATAACCACCCCTCCCCCACTATCTATGAATCTATAAGTCATTAGCAGAGTCATGAGATCAGAGCCCTCATGATCTAATCACCTCCTGAAGGCCTCATCTCTGAAGACTGCTGCATTAGGACCAAAGCCTTCAATATACAAGCATAAGATTTTAGATCCAAACCATACAAACTGTGTTTATCAGATAATCAGTGTCTAACCTGAAATAAGACATGGAGAAGTAACTGGTAGCCCAAGTCAGTGAGCCTGGCATGCACAGTACCTGCTGAGCAAGAATCTCCTAGAACCACTTATTCTACCACAGAGAATATTCCACTCCAGAAAGCGATCTTAGAGATCTCCATACCTGACTCTCAAATTTTTCATGCAAAATTTTAATATCATATATATGTTTAGTACTGGGGTTTGAACTTAGGGTTTTGGGACATGCTAGTAAATACTCAGCCACTACACTACATCTCTAGCCTTTTAATTTTTGAGGTTTTCTAGTTTCCCAGGCTACTCTTGAACTTCTGATCCTCCTGCCTCAGCTTCCTGAGTAGCTGGAATTACAGGCATGTGCCATCACACCTGTCTTTGAAAGATGTCAAAGAATAAAATCTTTCTCTCATCTCAAATTATTTTTGTTACTTAATTTTTAAAAATAGAGAGGCTTTTTACCTGTCACTCTGAACAATCTCAGACCTGGTCACGTTTCAGTATAATCAAATAGCTCACATCAAGAAACATTTACTGAGGAATGCTAATGCGCCTATCAGCAAGAAAAAAACAGCAAGTAGAATATCCCCACAGTGGTCTTTAAACTTTACTTCAAATATTTTTCTTCTGGCTGTACTAGGTATGAAATCCAGGGTTGTGTACACTCCAGGCAAATACTCCACCACTGAGCTAATTTTAGAAGTCTTGGGAGGAGTTGAAATATTCATGCAGAAGATAATGACCCTTCACCCTGATTTCCCCAGGGAGGACCTCATAGAAAACAATGGTACCTGTCTTAGTTACTCTTTCGTTGCTGTGACTCAACACCCGACACCCACAAACTCAGGAAAGGAAAGCTTTATTTTAGCTCACAGTCCGGAAGGTCACAGTCCATTCAGGGGTGGCCAGCAACAATCCAAGTACATGGCAGAGCGGGAGAGAGGTGCAGGCAGCTTCCCCGGACAAACAGGAAGACAAGCTGAGGCTAGTTGAGACTAGTCCCAGAATCCTCCAGGCAGGCAGGTGCAGCTTATGTATCCTGTCAGGTCTCCGCCCAGTAACCAGTCCCTCCTGCATCCAGGTGTGGCCACTACACACTGTTAATTCTAACTTAACTGCAATCCACCAACATCACATGGTTCCATTAAAATACATGAGACTTTGGGGGAACACTCCAGATCCTAACCACAACAGTACCCTATGAAAACTGGGAAAAATTCCTCTCGTTTTTACAGATGCAACACCCGCCCCCCCCCTACAAACTCAGAAAGATGAGTTATTTGCCCAAAGGCAAACAAAGTGAGATTGTTCCGTATCTCCCCACGCCCCACAGGCACATTTTCCGTCTTAGTTACTTGTTCATTGCTGTGACAAAATACCCAACATACACAATGTAAGGGAAGAAAGATTTGAGTTCACAGTTTCAGAAGGTCTCATACACTCAGCTGGTGGGTAGCTGGCAATAGTGGAAGTACCAGGCAGAGGCTGGAGAGCACCTCACAGACAAAAATCCAGGGGAAGGTGGGGGGCTTCCCAGGAAGAAGCTGCAACAACATTTCTCCTTACTTCCTTTAAATAATTCAAGTTACCAAATCCATCCCCCCACCCCCCCTGCCCCTTCCTCACTTCCTGGCCCACAAGTCAACAACATACCCTGGCAAATACGTGAGGCTTCCGAGGGACACTTAAGATCTAACCCACTGGGGAAGACAAAATGTGGTTGATAATATGAAGGCTCTGCCAGTAATAAACCAGGGGACATAGGAGAAGTTCCTTAAGCTTTGCGAGTAGGAGTTTTTTCATCTGAAAAATAAGATTAATAATAGGACCTGCCTTGAGGGATTGCTCTGAAAACAAGAAGATAAGCACATGATGCCTGGCACAATGCTGGCTTGCTACAAGAAGCCACTTGCTCCTGCCACCAAGGTGTCTGAGCCTCACAACAACCATAGAACACATCATCACCAGTTTCACCAATGAAAACACTGAGGCACACAGAGGTCAGAGTCTGACTAAGGGACAGAGCTGGGAATCAAAGAGAGACACCGTAGGCTGGAGCTGAGGCCCTAAGTCCCCACAACTAAGCAGTTGATGTCCCGGCAAGTGCCACTCACCTGGGTGCACTGGTTTGCTGGGGTGACTCCTCTGGACTTCTCCCCAGCTGTGTGTGATGTAGAGTCCAGGCCCAGTGTCTGTTACTTTTTCGTTGCTGTGACTCAACACCCGACACCCACAAACTTAGGAGAGGAAAGGTTTATTTTAGCTCACAGTCTGGAAGGTCACAGTCCATTCAGAGGTGGCCGGCAACAATCCAAGTACATGGCAGAGAGAGAAGTGCAGGCAGCTTCCCCGGACAAACAGGAAGACAAGCTGAGGCTAGTCGAGACTAGTCCCAGAATTCTCCAGGAAGGCAGGTGCAGCTTATGTATCCTGTCAGGTCTCTGCCCAGTAACCAGTCCCTCCTGCATCCAGGTGTGGCCACTACACACCGTTAATCTTAACTGCAATCCACCCCTCCAGAGCAGACCCCAATCCACCAACATCACATGGTTCCATAGACAATCTATAACACTAAAATACATGAGACTTTTGGGGGGCACTCCAGATCCTAACCACAACACCCAGGAGCAAAACCAGGGTGTTATCATTCATCTGCCATTAACCTTGAATCTAAACAGTTGCTTCACTGGCCTCCCTAAACGCTCGGGTCTTGGAAGGGTTCAGCAGGTGTCTAGCATGAGGATCCCCCCACTTTCCCATTCCCAGAGGCCTCTTTCACCTCGTCATTCCTGTTTACTACCCCCTGGGTCCCTTTTGCCTCAAAATTTTTTCTAGCTGTCACCTGTATTTGTTAATTAGTTTATCTATATTTCTACTTCTTATAAAATTGTTCATAGATATGTACCATTGCTAATCAGAGATGTTGAGCAGAGAGAACCAACGCCATCACTACGTTAACAGAATTCTAGCCCAGAGCAAATGAAATGTGATGTTTTAATGAGCCTGTGTGGGCTTAGCAGGGAGAGCTGGACTCCAATGTGACTTTCAAACATACTGAAAATAGTTTGAAGACTCCTATGGGTTTAGGAATCTTAGGGACTTAATCCAGTCCCAAAAGGCTCTAAAGACTCCAGAAAATCCCCCATAAAATAAAAATGCACTTTATTATATGTGCTTTATGTTGTCCTAAATCTCTTTTTCAATATCTTAATCCCATTCTACCTTAAAGTTTGATATTTACATAGGAGTCTTTAAAATACAAGGAAATCCAATTGCATTAAAATATTTCTATGCACATATGGCACCCAGATGCAGAATAAATGTAGAAATCGTTACTTTAAAAATAAGGGCATATAGTGACATCATTTCTTTTCTGGTCACTCAATTTCTGACTACCTGTCCTCATAATTTAAGTCATTTCTCCTTCCCATGAGCCCTGAGTCCCTCCTGACATCTTCTTTTGCTGGCTATTTGGTCTGCAGTTCAAAACGAGCAGATTTATCTATGTATGTGTACGGCTCACAGTTTGCTGAGGTGGCTTCTCTGAAACTCTTGCCAGGGGAACCTGTATGTGACCGGCAGTTTAGATCCAGGAGCGATTCCAGAGTTTGTCATTTAGCCACCATAAGCCTTGCAGCTAAGTCGGCATGTGCTGACTTGCTAAGTTCCTGGGCCGTGAGGGCGCTCAGTGGCCATTCAGTGGGAGGGTCCCCATTTTCCATGGCCGGAGATGCCTCTCCTCACCTCACCCTTTTCCACCACTTCCTGGACTCCAGCCCTTTGTGTCAAAAGATGTTTCTATCACATAGCCTGCATTTGTTCATTAGTTGATTCCCGTTTCCACTCCTGAAATAATTATTCAAGATATGTACCATTTCAGAGAAAGATTTGTGTTATGTAACCAGCTCAGTTGCTCGGTTGGTTGTGGCGTGGGTGGGGAGTGGTAAGTCTGCAATTTTCTGGGCAAGCTGGAAATTTTTGCCAAACTTGAGTGGGAAAGCAGGCCAAGGATAGAATTCCCTCTTCTTTGAGCAACCTCAGTTTTTAGGTTTCCAACTTGAGTTGATTGAATGGGGCCTGCTGCATTGTGGAGAGCAATTTACTTTACTTGAAAGTTACCTGTTTAAGTATTTATCACACCTGAAAAGTAATTTCTGAACAAAAGCTAAACAAATATTTGACCAAATGACTGGACAAGTCAGCCTAGCCAAGCTCACATAAAATTACCTATTACGTGACAAATACTGTATTACACCCTGGGGCGAAAAGAAAAACGTAACATTTTCCTTGACTTTGAGGAGTTGATAGTCAAGTGGAGTTGGAAAGACAGGAAGAAATGATTTTGGAGAATGTTATAGTTAGAAGTAAGTACAAAACTCAGAGATAAGTTGAACTGGATCTTATTGGCTAAGAAGAGGCCCCTCAGAAAAAGAAAGAAGTTGTCTGCATGACAGAGAACTGAAAAGATGTTCTCAGAGAGGGCAGCAAGGGTGGCTGGATGTGCCCACCCGTGGAGAGTCTGAGTGTGAGGGAGGAGCAGACAGAGATGGGGGTAGAAAGAGCTGAGGCGCAGAGAGGCCTGCCTGTCTGTGGCCTTTTCTATTCAGGCCTGGGTTTCCAGGCTGGCCATAGAGAAAGCAGTGGAGATGCCATGGAATCATCTAGATTCCAAAGGCTCAGAAGTAACCCGCCTTCGGGATTTTCACATTTAGTCCTTTCCCCTGGAGGTGTCCCAGGCATGACTGCAGGGCAAGGGATACTCACATGTCACCCATTTCTGGAAGGAGCTTCTCTGACTTTGGGACAGCGGCTGTTTTCACAATGCCACCGTTTCCTGAGTGGCCTTTGTGCCTGTTGCAGTCCAGGACTGTATCACCTGAGACACCTGGACAATCTGCTATCACTACCTTTCAATCTTTAAATTCCCCCCAGATATTTTTTTTCAGACTCTCATTTCTCCTGGTAACACAATATAAAATTGCTCTGAATAGTGCTGCATGTCTACGTTCCCTGCTACTCAGAAGGTTGAGGCAGAAGGATTGCCACTTTGAGACCCACCTTGGAGTCAATACAATTTTTAAAGGGCTTGGGATGCAGCTCGGCGGTACAGAGTTTCCTTTGCGTATGTGAGCCTGTGGGTTTGATCCCTAGTCGTGCAAAGAAAAAGAAAGGAAAGGCAAGGAGAAGAGGTCAGAGGGGAGGAAAGAAAAGCAGATGAGAGAGGAGTGGAGGGAGAAAGGAAAGAAACCACTGAGGAGATTTGAACTTTAAAGGTAATCTGATAAAACCTTAACCAGTACCATTTGTTATCTAGCTAATGACCCAATTAAATCTATAGGTCAGGGCACCAAGCCGGAAAGCTAGATTCTCAGCTAGGTGAAGGGGTGTGAGGGAAGAAACAGGCAGGCATTAATGGTAAGTCCTTGTTTATTAAATAAGATAGTGTGCCTTAGAGGAGGAAGAGGGGATGATAGTGTATATGTAGACCTTGAATGCATCTGAAAAGAAAGATGAGGCCCCTTCACTCCTGTTCTTGTCCATTTACTACAGAAGAGGAGGGAAGAAGAGGAAGAAGAAGAAGAAGAAGAGGATAATGATGATGATGATCAGCATGCTGCCATCTAATACAGACTCTTCCTCCTTGCACCCTCCTCATCCCCAAATTTTGGAAGTAGTTACTCCTTCACTGTGAGCTACCACTGTCGCTTCCATATTATTGCCACATGAAAAATAATAAGACATCAAATGAATAGTTGACTACAAAAAATAAATATTTTTCAGCCCTCGATTGGGTGAAAGTAACGTGTATCGTAAAATGCGAAGTTACCTATTTTCCAAAAATAGTTTTTACTGTCTAAATAATGGAAAATCAGAAGAATAAAGGTGCCCTATCCAAGAAGGATTGCCTTATAAATGAATAATGAAAAAAAGAAGCCGGATTTGGGAGTGGAGAGAAGACGAGAGATCACCAAGCCCATAGATGAGTGTCCCAGCCCAGAGAGGCCATGTGCTCTCCTGAAGTAACAAAACTTAGATAAGGGGAAAATTCCACAAGAGAAATTTTAAGTAGGTCAAGATAACAAAAAACAAACAAACAAACAAACAAAAACAAAAACAAAAAAACCACCTTATTTCTTTAACTCCCAATACTGTGCTTGTTCCTCTACATAATGTCACTGTCTAAATTTTTGGCCATGATTCACTCATTTTGGAAGCCTAATTAGCAAATAATGGAATTTCCTGGAATCCCAAAACAAGACAACTTCAATTTCTTGATGGAATGTATAAACAGTTCCCCACCAGCCACCACTTCACAGTCTGACAGGAGTTGGGAATGAAGAGCTTTGTGCTCAATCTCGGGGGAGAAAAGCTCTGAGACAAGAGTATGGTTGAATTATTTTGAATTTGAGGTATTTTAGTAGGATTTGGGGTATAAAAAAGCATGGGAAGAAATAAAAGAAATTGTTATTTTCTGGGAACCAGGAAAGCCCTAAGGCTACATGCAACTAACTACTGCACAGTGAGCCTAGACTTGCATCCCTCCTTGCAAGGCAAATCCCATCAATCATTACTTCTGTGAGAAAGAGAAGTTTCTGTCTGAAAGAGGGGCGTGATTACTTCATGAAACTGAACAACTCTTTGTGAAGGAATGTTGTGTAACATGTTGGTAAGGAAAGGCTACATAGAAGAACACGCAACTTACAGTAGTTTTGCCAGAGTGCAATTCTACCCGGGCATGATTATGATAAACAAGTAGGTATTAGAACCTTGGATCTGAGCACTTCATACAAGCCATCACTATCTATTGACATTTCAAAGGGCTTGGTGGCCAACTGTATCTCTCAATAGCCTGAGAGGAGTTGAAACAACATTTCCTTTCTTGGGTTTTCTTTTGGATAACTACAATCAAACTCATCAAATTAAAGTTAGTGGTGGTGTTTTGGGCCACTAAATTAACTAAACTCGTAGCCCATCCAGGGATCATAGGCCTTACGCTGGTTTCTAATCATGAACTAGACATCAGAGATCCAAGTCCTTAGTCTGACCGAGAATAACGCTATGCCTCTAGAACGTGCCTGGAGGATGATTTTTTTTTTTTTTTTTGCAAGCCTGACTGTTAAGCCATCCAGCCAGGAGTATGACCATCTGACCCGAAGCCCCTTCTACGTGACAGTTCATGCTTGCTTCTCACAGAGTTAACACAGAACTTTGTTTTGGAGTCTGTTCTGCAGCTTTCTGAAACCATGGTGAAACATGTCTCCCACATCAGAAGCATAAAAACATGGATAGAGTGGAAGAGATGTGACCAAGCACTACAGGTGAGGTGCTGTTGTCAAAGGCAGGGACTGGGGATATTTTAAAAGACTGAACACCTTTTGTTTTATTGGGAAAGCCCTGAGGCACCACCGCGAAGGTAGCAGGAAGAAAAGTGACAGATAGTTTGACTCCAGATAGAGATCTGTAAAGCCTGGGAGCAGCACCCTCTCAAGGATTAGAAAGACAGGCTGCCTTCTCCTTTAATCACTGTGAGCCAACAGGGTGACAAGCTCAATCAGGTCCGGGCACCTCAAATCCAGCATGGCTTCTTAGGAGGAGAAGACACTTGGTGCAAGGAGGGGTGATCTTATCAAGGGGCACCCCAAGCCAATTGACAATATCTACTAGGTACGTGTCAAAAATCAGAATGCTCTTCTGGACACTGAGGAAAGAGACTAGAGCTATAAAGGATCTCCTTGCTCCTGGGGGTGCAGGGACTACACCTGCCCATATCAATGCAACTGACTGAGACATCCATCATCCCCCTCAACAGTCCAGAGATCTACCCAAAACACTCCAGCCACACAGATGCACTTGGAGAGCTGGAAGGCAGCCTCATCAACCACCTGGAATGATCCTTTCTCCTGCTTATAGACAAGAAGAGATGGAGGCTCCAGGAAAGGAAGTAAGGTGCCCTGAAGAGCAGGAACCTGCGCTAGAGCCAAAGGGGCCTCCATATATATATATAATCATTTGTTACTTTCCCTTGTCCTCTCTTTCCTCCCGTCTTTTCCCTTTCTCACATCCCCTTCCCATCACCACAAAGTCTACCTCCCTATTTCCTGTCATTATCTTTTATTTTGTTCCTTAAATCATTTATATTTTGGGTTTCTTAAGCTTCTAGTATCTGACTCATTTCACTTAGCATTGTGGTCTCAAAGTTTATTCATTTTTCAAACATAACTTAAATTTACCATTCTTTGTAGCTGAGTAGTACTCCACCATATGTGTGTGTGTGTGTGTGTGTGTATTTATATATATATATTCTCACATTTTTAGTTATTCCTCTGTTGACAGGCATATAGTCTACTCCCAAGATTTACCTATGATGAGTTGTGCTGTTTTAACTATCGAATATGCATATATAACTGTGATGTGACGCCTTCAACTCTTTCAGAAAGATATTTACAAAAGGTATAGTTGGCTCAAATGGAATTTTGATTTTCAGTTTTTTGAGTAATCTCCATACTGACATTCAAGGAGAACTAATATTTTATCCCAGCACAAGTCCTTCTTCTAAGGCATCATCTTCCAGGAAACAAAAAATCGGGACAAGACAGAATGGGAAAGAGAAATGAGTAGGACATGCTAAGAGCCTCAGGAAAAAGGCACTCTGGTTTCCTTTCACACTTTGCACTCTGTTCCCCAAATGTGCTGGTGCTGGTGTGACGTGCTCTGAGGTATTATTAAGCAAGAAGGAAGGCTTCCAGAGATGGGAGGACAGTGTTCTTCACAGGTTTTGCAGGTGAGAAGGCATTTACAGTGAGTTGCTCCCAGAAGCAGCTGCCCCCACCTAGCCACACCCAGCGTAGGCCTACCCTCTCAGAAAAGTGTTTCTCTCGTGTCAAGGAAGGAGAATGAGCTGCACAGAAACGCAGCAACCTCCTCTGCAGATGACTCACTCGAGTCACCCTGGCAATAGCCAAACCACTGTATAAGGCCAGGACAGCTTGATTTGGGGCATGTATAAATTAGGAAATGTGTAGCACTAAATGAAAAAGTAATAGGTAGGTTTATTTGCAGAGCTGATAGACAAATTCGGCATTCTGTGTGCTCAGACCTTTAAATATTTACAACCAAGAGCTTACGGGAGCAACTAACATGACTGCAGAGAACTTTTCATGGAGTGAACTGTTCAAAGCCCTGTGCTGAGCCTTCCTGCAGTTCCATTCGACACTTATTCTGTAAATAATGCAGAAATTTTTCTGGGTCACATAAAAAACACTGTATAGTAATGTTTTAAATGTTCCCAGGGACTCAAAGGAAAAGATTTCTTAGCTCATTAGAGCAGGCAAAAGGGCTAAACTTAATGCCATTCAACACCGAGAGACCCGAAGGCCTCCTTGCCAGTACATTTTATTTGAGGTGGTCCTATATGCTCTTTAAGCATTTCAGGAAATGTGAGATGTTTATATCCTCTTAGAAGAACTCAAGCTACTCCTAGGGAGTCACGGCCAAATCCTGACTCTCTGAGGGAGGCTTGCTGTTGTTTGAATCTTAAATGTTCTCAAAGGCCCATGTGCGGAAGGTTTGGTCTTTAGAGCAGTGCTGTCTGTGGTGGTGGTGTGGGATTTGGGGAGGTGAGTCGTGCTGGGATTTCCTTGGGTCACTGGGAGTATGCTGTTGAGGAAAACTATGGAACCATAATTTCTTTCTCTTCTTTCCTGGCCGTGAGGTAAATAGGCTTCCTCTGCTCCGTGCCCCTGCCATGATGCACTGCCTTGCCATATACCCAAAACAAGAAAGCTAGCTGACTACACTCAAACATGCAAAAACTACAAGCCAAGATAAATGTTTCCCTTATAAGTTGGTTATATCAGGCTGTCTTAGTTACTTTCTCATTGCTGTGACAGAATACCTCACAATTAAAACTTGAGGGAGGAAAGATGGATTTGAACTCACAGTTTTAGAAGATCTCACACAGTCCATTCAAGGGCAGATGCTAGAGAACTGCTCACAGCATTGCAGGCAGGAGGCCAATTGAAGCAGGAGCAAGTGAATGTCTGGAGACTCAGGCAAGGACAGAGCTTTCTCAGAAAGAAGCCGTAACAGTGTTTCCTTTTCCTTCCTTTACTTGATCCAATCTGCCAATAGGGCTTTCCACATCAAGAGTGGGTGCCCCTCCCTCACTGCCTGGCCCACAAGTTAGTCAATAACACATACCTGAAAGCTCTGCCCTGGGCACCTCCCCAAATCTGAATAAACTGATATAATCCCTCTAGGCCAAGCCTCAACCATCTGGCCCTTCCGTCCAGTCTCTCCCTCCCAACAGCACATGGTTCCAAAGTTATCCTACATCATCCAAACACATGAACCCCCTGGGGAACACTCCAGATCCAAACCACAACACAGGTATTTTGTTACGGGCTGATTAACAGGAGGCTCCGGGGAGAATTTTCAAAACTTTGGAGCTATACAATGGAATATCTAATTTCTGTGAGTTAGATATTCCATTGTAGCCTCTGAAAATCCCCTTCCTATGCCCTTTTTACTACTCAGTTGGGACACTTGACTCCACCATCGTATTCTGCACTCAGGAAGACAGTCCTAAGAGAGCTGAGCAAATTTTCCAAAGACTCACTACAGTAAATAGCATGGTCAGGGCTCAAATACATGTCCATCAAAGCCCAAAGCCAGCTGCCGTAGATGAGAAGTGCTGGGGAGGGGGCCATATTCAAGTAATTATGAAAGTAATATGATGCTTTTAGTTATTTATGGATGCCTGCTGAACCTCAGATTTCTTATCCATATAGCAATGTTAACAACATCCGTTCAAAGTAGTGGTTAGCGTTGAATGAAATAGCACATGTCTTGTGCTTCCAACATTGTTTCTGGAACAGAGAAGAATCCTAACACACAAAGCTATGATTTTTATTCTTGTTAGAGACTAAAAACAAAGAGGTGGTTTAATTGAAGGGTGCACAATGTTTTCTATGACCCAACATGGGGAAAAAAAAAAGTTTTGGAAATTAAAACGAACTGTTACAAATTGTCACTCTCTCCCATTTAGTCTTGTCAAATCATCAGACCAACTGACCAACAGTAAAAATGTTTAAGACTTACTGTAAGAAACGGGAATAGTGAAGCAATTCACAGAGTTTCAAATATAAACAATAAGAAACAGCAAAAATAACGTTAGCCTGTCTGCCAAGACCAGAAAAAGAGCCATTGTTTCTCCAGAGATTACAAGCAGCTACTCGGGCGGAGAACAGGGCCAGCAGGGAGTCACGGCCTTCTGGGAAAGGCTCTTCCTGAGGCTGGACTAAATGGCGCTCTTGATCAGTACACACAAATCATAGACATTTCTGAGATGGCATGACAGAACCCTTCTAGAAGACCCAGGCTAGCAAAGGGCAGAAATGCGACTAAAGCTTTTAGCTGAAATAGCTGTTTGCTGCATTGGCCTTTTTTTTGAAACAGGGTCATATTTATTAGGAAAGCTTTTACAGATTTAATGTGACTGAGATTAGAATATTTGATACTGGACGCCAATAGAAGCCATTTTGATCATAATGCATCCAGATCCCTTCAGGGGAAAAAATGAATGGGCAGTGTTAGGAAGACAGGACTGGTACTACCAATCAGCAAGCTGGGAGAAAATGTATGTTTTTTTTTTTTTTTATCTTCCTGCATTTACATAGCTACTGGGGCCTGTAAAAAAAAAAAAAAAAAAAAGGAATATCAGAAAAAATAGCTTGCATTTTAAAAATATTTGTGGCCAAATGAGGTACCACTCAAAGATACAGGTAGTTTTCTGAATTGAGATAACGGGTCCAGAAGAAAAAGGACCTCTAATATTTGATGGTGTATAAGCTCATAGTTCCAGACTTTTGGAATTCATGAGCCAGAATAGCTCCCTTTTTTTTTTTTTTTTTTTTTAGTTAGGGAATGTGGAGGTCACTGAAATGCCGACAGACTTCTATTTTGCCAAATAAGATCATTTAAAAAATGCCATTTGGTATCATCAGTTTTCCACAAAAGAATTTTTCCATGTCAAAAAAAAAAAGATGACAGCACAGACAAAGAATGAACTAGCCTCTTTTCCAGGAAAGGGTAATAGGTAGCCTTAGGATTGCGGCACATTCTGCATAGGTCGTAGCCAATATCTACATCGTATTCCCATGCTGGGCTGTGTTTTCCCACCTTCTATGTATTTAGGTGGCTATCTGACTACTTCTTATTAGTAGAGTGCACAAAGATTCATGTTGCCTTTGTGACAGGGTGGTAAGATTAGATGTCACCTTTCCTCCTTCCTTCTCCATGTCCTAGAAGAAGGCAAAGCCCCTGAACAGGACTTAGGGTCCCAGAATGACCAGCAAAGTAATCCTCAACTCCCTGGACTGTGGAGGGACTACAAGATTCCCTTTGTTTTGAGAAATGACTCTGAGATCAAGAGTCATTTGTTAGAGATGCATATTTATGAGCTTAGCTCAGGCATACCCATTTTTATATAAATATACCCATACAATTACTTGTGATTTAGTTAGCTAATTTTTCTCTCTGCTCTGAGAAAATTTGCTCACAGATAAATTTCTCCTAGCTGGATTTAGAAGTTCAGAAGCCAGAAAAGTAGAAATTAGAAATTAGAGAGTTTTATTACTAAAAATCATGATGATTTGTGATTATCTTCTTCACTTTTAAAAACTGGAATAAAATCCATGAGTTATTCTAAATTCAAAAGCTATAGGGAATTTCAAGAAATTACATATATTAATTGTGCAGAAGAGTCCTTTCCACTTTGTCTCTACTACACCATCTCCATCTAATTCAATCTTACAATCTTAGCCTATCAGAATCTTGCTGTTTCATTAAAGGATAGAGAATTATTTTTGTTCAAGTATAATTCTTACTGCAAAGTGTCAGGTGGACCTGGGAAAAATCACATACACTCACACAAATAGGCAATCCAAGATCTGATCAGAAAGAAATTAGGTATCATTGCTTAGGAAAGTAGCTCCTAAGAAGAGACAGACGGACAGAGAGAGAGAGAGAGAGAGAGAGAGAGAGAGAGAGAGAGAGAGAGAGAGAGAGAGAGAGGTTCTTATATAGCTTCAAGCCAAAGGCAAGACATTTTAAGAGGAGACAGGGGTCAAATGAAATATGGGATTTATGGTGCCTGAATCTTAATCCTAAATTTGAAGGTATTAATGATAGATAACAGCCAGGTTAATAAATCAGCCATTCACAGTAGTAATATTTCCAGTTTTTCATATTTCTTTTCAGTAATGCAGTCATAGACACATTGCAAAAAAACAGGTTTTGTGAGTTTGGTTATATACTATCTACTATAGAAAGCCCTCATTATTTTCAGGGGAGAAGGATACCGATGAAGACCCTCAGAGCAGGTTTATAACATGCATGCACACACACACACACACGCACACGCACACACACACACACACACACACAATCTTATTTTAAAAATGACATCTCTCATTTTCCAATCAAAGACTGCCATTGCTTAATTTGGTGACAGTAAGGGCCACGAATTATTCATCTGATGACCTGCTCAAGCACTACTGCACGTAGACCACGTGCATACTTGGTGTTTCTTCACTGGCTGCGTCACTGAGTGACTCTCTTGCTCTATAAGACTACACTGAATGACGACAGCTCCAGATACAAGGTAGACGGAGCGTTCCACTTGGAACCAGGCCTTCTGGCTTTCTTTTCTCACACCTGCTGTGTGTTCTTAGATATGTAACTCAGTAGCTTGCTTACTCCATGCCATGAAGGTAATATAGGGCTTTAGGGGTATTTTCAGGATAAATGAGATATATTGCACAGTGCGACTCTAATATTGCTAATTAAAAGGTTATGCATAACCTACGAATGTAACTTCAAGAAAACATTTCCAAACATGCTTGTATTCATGACAGTTAACTGGAATATGATTTTCTATTCAAAAAGTAGACAGCTCTCATTTGTTGCATGCGTCCTGGAATGCTCTTAAAACTCAGTAGCTCTGTTACAAATGGAAGGACGCATAGAACAGGTGACAATCTGACAAAGACCTTTACAATCTAGATTTTCCTTTAAGTGTTAACAAAGCACAGGAGTGCTATTGTGACTGAAGCAGGCAGAAGGTGGGTATTTAAAATGTAAAGTACCATGACAGGCATCTGAAGTTTCTTTTGGATTAGGCTCTGATTAAAGAATGGAAAATATTCTTGCAATTAAAATTCTTGTCACAAAGCCAACCACCTTTGCTGGATTAGCTTCCTCTTGGGAGAGCAGAAGCGCCCTTTGGGGAGAGGTCCTTTATCTCTTTGAGGACTGACATCCATCTGTAACCAGGAATCTCAGCAAGGATCTTTTTGATCCTAGCATTGCTAGAAATTAATTTTTAAAAACTAAGTTAGTGTATGATTAAACTGCCCCGAAGCAGCTAAATATCTAAATGTTCTCATATTTGATCTTTTTAATTACACAAGTATAACAGTTTGTACATTTCTGTAAAATATGTTTATGTCTAATTAAAAACATGTCTACGTGTTTGATTACTAAAGTAAAATATCTTGTACATTTCTACAAAATGTGTATGTGCTTATTTGAAAATGTGATTGCGTGTTTCATTACAAAAGGATAGTATTTTGTATATTTCTACAAAACATGTACATTTGTAAAAGTTTGGGAAAGTGAAGGAAAGCTTAAAGAATAAGAATTCCAGTAACCATACTTCATTCTTAAGAATGCCTTTTATGTCTTTTTTATGTATGTACATAAACTTACACAAATGCTCTACATACTAGATATTTGTGACATATACCTTTAATGAGTTCATATTTGCAGATTATAAGCATCTTCTTATGATATTAGTTTTCTACAGAATGACTATCAGTGAGGAATACTCCTTCACAGTGGGTTTTGCTGTGATCTATCTGAAGATTCAAGAAGCCCTTCACCTGATCAAACTCAGTCCACACTGAGTTCTTGAAGACATGTGTTCTGGGATGGGCACCCCATGGAAGGATGACATGCAACATGCTGCCTCCTGTTCCACTCCTGTGCTGTGTCCCATGAATTTTCTAGAAGCCATGAGCAGCTCCAAACTCACATGTCTAAGGACTTTCACAATTTTGAATTACCCTTCAAGGAGTGCATCGCAAGCTGCTTCAGGCTGGGGCCATCCTGACTCTGAAGGAAGGCAGCCAGTCTCAGGAGTTATCACCACAGCCTTGGTCCACAGGACCCAACTTCTCTAGCCCAAGACAGCACAATAATACAAGTCTCACTTCATAGATCTGCTGTGGTAATTAAATAGGAAATCCATGCAAGCACTTACCAGTGTCTGACAAATAGAGAAAGTGACCAGAGAATGTGAGCTGTAAATAGTGTCACCTCAGTGTTCCTGAGATGGTCAGGACAGCGATGACTCTACAAAGTGGGACAAGGTCCAGCAAAGAATCAACGGAAAGATCTGAGTCTAGAGATGATCCTAGTGCTGCTGGAAGAGAGCCAAGTATGATCAGTTTATGTATCTACTAGGACAGGTGGTGACACCACGGTATTTGGTCAAATGACAATCTAGAAGTCACTGGGCATTTCTTAGATGACTAACACTCAAATAAGTAAACTTTAAGGAATACAGATGACCTCTGTAAAGCGGATGGATTTCATTCAATCACCTGAAGGCTGATTTCTCTTAAAAAAGAAATGAAGTGTCCCAGCAGATTTGCCAGCAGACTGACTTGAGCATCAATATCAGCTCTTCCCTGGGTCTCCAGCCTGCCTGCTCTGCAGACTGTGGACTTGCTTGTCTCCACAAGCATGAGTTAATTTCTTAAAGTAAATCCTGATCTTGATAAACACGTGATGATAAAGAGAGAGAAAGAGAGAGAGAAATAAGCAGCATACACAGATCTCCCACCATTTCCCCCAATTCTTTTGTTCCATTAGATACCTCTTTCATCTCTATCAATTGATAGTCTAGCTAACAATATGTTGCCCTTAAATTATTGGTGAAAGAGATAGGATCTGAAAGGTAAATGCCCCAAATGCTAGATAATTACATTGTGGCCAGAAGAATCCACCCCCTTTCCTCATTTCAATAGGGAACACACGCTGCTTTTTGTCACTGGAATCACTGTGAGAAAGTTACTTTCTCCCAGGGCACCTGGGCAAACATCCCGCCTGGGACAATCCCCAGAAGTTCTTCTGAAAGAAAAGTAGAGACAAAAGGTGATGGCTCAGTCATTTCTTATTTCAGCTTTGTTTGTTTTTCAATCTCTAGCGTTAATTTTCTCTTCCTGTGGAACTGTTACTGTATAGGAAGGTTTCGACCCTCAGAGATTCTTCCTGCTCTGGCGTCAGAGACGGTCTTTAAGCTAAGGTTTGCCCTATAGTGAAATAACTATCTCTGAACAACAAAAAGAACACTGTGTACTTTGAGATGAAATCAAGCATGTCTCAGTGTGAGGTTTGCATAATAGAGTGAAAAAAAGCATTAAAACCAGAGAGAGGAAAACAAATAAAAATAAACTTCACACATTTGTAATTTGACCTAGGACCACTCACTCATTCATGCAATTCATTCAAGCGTCTACTGAGTCTCTAACGGGGTCACCCAAAAATTTGGCATTTGTGGAAGACAATCTTTCTATGAGAAGGGTTGGGGGAGATGGGCAGGGATTGGTGCTAGCATCAAAGCCTCAGTTCTACCTCAGATCATCAGGGTATTAGATTCGCAATAGGAGCGTTTAACCTAGATCCTTTGTAAGCATGGTTCACACTGAGGTTCACACTCCTATGAGAATCTAATGGCAGCTTATGTGGTTAATGTAAGTGACTCGGAGTGGCTACAGACATAAATGAAGCTTCCCACGCTGGGATGCCACTCTCTTCCTGCTGCACAGCTGGCTCCTGACACGCCATGCGCTAGTACCAGTCCAAAGCTTTGGAGTGGGGGGACCCTTGGTATATAAAACATAAATCACTCGAGTGTATATCAACAGGGTTAAAGTAGAAGGATATGATAACATCAACAGAGGTTTAAACCCAACTTTCACAGTAAATTCAATCATGGCTAATTTCCCAAATTACTTCTGAACAAGGTAGCACTGAGAAGCAAGTGACTCTTAAGTTCATTTTCCTCTTTCACACATGCCCTTCCTTGTTTCCCAGATGCCTTGCAGTCTTACCTCATTTGCAGTTCTGTTGAAGGCTGCCTAGTACCGCTGCTTAACTGTTAAGTTCCGCTCCAATCCAAACTCAGCTGACCTCAGTCCTGGTTATTCCAACCGGGTGTGCTCTCCTCTCAGGCCATACCTCACCACATCCCCTCTCCACCTGCTGGTCCTGGCTGTGATTTCACTTTCGCCTAGCAGAAAGCAGGGACTCAGTTTCCTGAGTGCTTGATTCATTTCCTTTTCTTTAATGCACTGTCATATATTAACCATAGAGTAGAGTTATGTTACAAAGACTAAACAAACATAGAGTTCTAGCTTTAAGACAAGTTCATTTCAACTGTTTTAAAAAAGAAATGTGATAATAAACACACATTCTAGTTTGACTTGCAGCAGGTTTTACCATACTAGAGACCATCACTACAGTGATTTTACTGCTGTTTAAGCTTGGGTGAATTCAGACCTAGATATAGCATTTCTCTTGATGTCCACATACATATTTGAATGTCTTATCAATGTATGTTTTAACAGAGTTGATATGTTCCTAAAATCAGGCTTTTGCATGTCCCCCAAGGAAAACCATTATGTGATTATATCCTCCCTTAACAAGAGAGCAACCATGTCGCATTAATGCTGGAAAAAGCTTGAACTCTATGGTCAACAATGTGCCCTCTTCTGGGAAGAGAATCAGTTGTAGAACAATAAACAGACATAGAGTGTGTTGCATTGTGATGGTGTCACATTACAATAGTTTTCATAAAGTAAGTCCTCTGTGTTTCTTCTCTTTGTATTTATTAGTATTGTATACATGATAAATATGTATAAGAATTTATGTCCATATTTATATTTTACCCCTACTGAGATGAAATCATTATGCTCATAAAACAAAAAAAAAGAGGCCAAAGTAAAAATGACAAGTCTGAACAGAATGAAGCACCTGTCCAGAAAATGAAAGCCATGTGTGGAAAACTTTCTCATAAAATCATGCAAAGACAAGAAGAACATTAATAATTATTTGTCATTGGGGTTCACCTTTTATGGTTCTAAAACTTAGTGTGTGTGTATTCATGGAATAAAAATTTGCAAAATAGTTCCACTATGCCTGCCAAGTTACAATGATATTTTGAAACAGAATATAGTGAGAATAAAAATAAGGTTATTGGCATCTCACATCTTGAGCATGCTGTTCCTAGAAAACAGAATGTAACCTAACGTTAAAACTTACCATGAAAATTCACACGCAACATCATTCAAATAGCTGTGCTCTAAGGGAGAGAATGGAATGTCCCACCAGGGCAAACTTCACTGAATATTCTGTTATTAATAATGCAACTGGCTACTATAAAAACTCAACTACTGCCATTCTTCTAGTGCAGAATGCAAGAATTACTGGCCCAGGTGCATAATGAGTTAATTCAACAGCTGAGATTTTGTGAAATCTTTATAGTGCCAATGGGGGATACTCAGCTTTGTTTGCTTTTGGATTATAAACTCATGCAGGAAAATATGAGAAAGATTTATTACTTCGCAAAATTCTTGACATGTGCACAACAGAAGGAGATTTAGGTGTTCAGATTGGTTTTTAACACACCATCCAATAAAATGGCAAAAATGTAAGATAACTGTACAGATCGTGTGAAAATGATGCTAGAGTAGGAAAATCCTCCAAAAAAATCATTTCGTGTCAAAGCCGTGACCAAAATAGGCACAAATAGCCATTGTCGACCAAGTGAGTGTGCGCTAGATTTTGATACGATAATCTCCTTCAAAACTACATTGCACAGTGCTCTACGAAATACCAAATTTTATGAGCAGTATTTATAGTGTAAAGTTCTGTATGAACGGTGAATTCTAGAATTTATCTTCTCACACTAGTGCCAAGATAAGAAACCACTACAGCTTTGTTTGTTTAATGTGGTTATTGCTATAAGAAACTCCATTATGCTTCTTATATTAAATATGAAATATATACATAATACGCTGGACTTTTTTTTTTTTTTTTTTTTAGATAGGGTCTAGCTAAAGGTTAGTCCTGAAGTCACTATGGAGTCCAGCCCGCCCTTGAACTCATGGTAATCCTCCTCCCAAGTGCTGGGTTTACAGGCGAGGGCTCCCACACCCAGCTTTGTGTGGTACTGGGGAATTGAACTCAGGGCCCTGAGCGGGCAAGGCAAGCACTTCAACTGCTCTGCCATTGCTCCAGCCCCTGGACTCAATTTCCTATAGCAGGGCTAGGTTTACAGAAACATTGAGGAGAAAGCGCCAACAATTCCATTTCTTCCCTTGAGCCTTGGTGTCTCCTAGCTTGTTTCTTGCATGACAACAGTACACTTGCTGGAACGAAGACGGCAGCGCTCACTATTTAAAAGCCATAAATTACCTTGGAACTCTCTCTTTGTGTATGTCCTCTGGGTATTGGAAGCATAGAACCTTATGTATCCTATTTCAATGCCATACAAAGTCGGGTCAGCACTGGAAGGACTGATGTCGTTTTAGTGATCCCTGTGGGGAAATACGAATGATCATATTGCCTTGCACAACAGTGCTGATAAGAACGAGCAACGAGAAGGAAATATATTTCTGTTTCATTCAATGCATCTCATTCAACACGTTTTATGCACCTGTTTTGATTCTGAAAATGAAGGGAAAGAAGGGGACGGAAGTGGCACGACAGAAGGAATGATGGGATGCGTAGCAGCGGAAATCACCTCACCCGGCTCCCACTTTGCCATTTGTCCCCCAGAGCCCCCGCCTCCCTTCTCAGCTTAAGTTCCGCTCACAGAGCAAGAGGCTTGACTCCATAAGTGCCAAGGCCCTTCTAGTTCCAACAGAAAGCAAAAGAAGGTAATTAATATCGGGGATAGTCTGTGTGGCGTGGGAAGCATTTTCTTTGAGCCCAAACTTTTTTTTTAATGCTCTTTGGTAATTGCAATAATTTAAAAAAAATAAGAAAATATTAATACAGATATTTATGAGTTGGGTTTTTACGAACTTAGTGGGTCTGCATTGTGTTTGGACTGTGGCTAAAAAACTATGACATAGTTTATTTCTAGACAAAAATCCATAAAAGGATTCTCTTTCACTTCCTGCAACTGATCAACAAACTTCACAAGCCAGTGTTTTTCTCATAACAGAAGAAAAGCTTGCCCATAAATATGAGCACTCTCGGAAGATGGGCTTCTGCGTGCCCAGTTTGCTTTGACTTCATTTGGACAGCACTGTTCCAAAGTGGGTCAGTAGTGAGGGACAGGAAAGTGACAGGGCAGTTTTGACCATAAGTGCCTGTAAATTTACTCTGAAACTTTTGGTTCTATATTGAAAATACTTCTTTAAAAAGTCCTCTACTCAGAAAGTGACTATTTCGGAAGGATTGTATGAATATCCACTATTAATAATGGCTCACATTTATTTTAAGCCTGATTCCCAAGCACTTTAAATGGATTAGAAGTTTCTATCTACTATCTATCTGGTGAAGGAGACTCTACGATTATCTCATTTTCACAGAAGAGGAAAATGAAGCTCAGATAAGTTAAATAGTTTGTTCAAGGCCTCTCCATGGTGGTTAAGCTGGGAGCTGAGCCTGGGCAGGCTGACTCCTGATTCTGAGTTCTTAACCACCAAACTACAGTGCTGTACATTATACAGTTATATTTATTTGAATGTATTTGTTTATTTAATGGGAAAGGAAAGAAGGTTTTTCAAAACGATGTATCTAAAGCAAGAACAGAGACAAGTGGTCAAGTAAAAACAGTAAAATGCACAAGTATCAGCCTAAGCTGTTTTTAGTTTGGAGTAAATTACTTGTGAGATTAATGTTGCAATTGGAAGACTTTGTACACTGCTATTGCTGTGAGTGATAAAGTCTTTTTATCTCTGACCCACAAGTCTTGCCTCTTTTGCCAGTATTCACTGCAGCAGGCTAACTTGCTATTTTGCAAGAGTGAAATCCCAGAGGTACACCACTTCTTGACAGTTATATCTGGATTTTTTATTTTCTGAAAATTCTTTTACTGTTATATCTGTCATAACTATTTATAGTCTTTGTGTCAAAATAAATGGAAAAAAAATCACCTTTTACTGAGAACTTACCAAAGTTCTCATCCATTCTAGCCTCACAACGACTTGGTACAATACAGATTCTGATCTCAGTTTTGCAAATGAGGGAACTGAAGCTTAGAGACATTTTGTATTTTCTGCAGTATTCTACATCTAGAAGTAAAACCTAAAACTAGTTCAGTGTTTGTTTCTGCATCATTGTCTCTTGAAATGTTTTGGTTATAGAAATACTAATTTTCAAACCAACTTATAAAAGTCATGGGGAAAGAAAAATGATTGTTTAAAGAGAAAATTTGAGCTTTAAACGAAAAGGGAGATGTAGAGAAAAAGCAAAGATGAAATAAAAGAGAAAGAGAAGACAGGATGGATGGAAAATATGTTCAGATACCTTGACAGGGCAAATGGAAGGCTGGGGTTCCTAAAATAAGGATTAGAGTCAAGAGGGGTTGTGGACTAGCTACAGAAACTTGGTTTAGATCCATGGAAAATTTCAAATATAGCACTCAGGGTGAAGCTTAGGAACCAAACAGCCAATCTAAATAAGGTGTTAAATTCAAACAGTCAAGTAGCAGGAGTCCAGGAAATGGAGCCTCCAGAATTCCCTAAAACAGCAACCCCCAATATTTTTGGTTCCAAGGAGTGATTTCGTGGAAGACAATTGTTTCATAGACCAGGGGCAAGATGAAGGTTTCAGGACTATTCAAGCATATTGCACTCATTGTGTATTTATTTCTGTTATTACACTATAATATAGTGACATGACAACAGAACTTCCCACAATGCAAAATCAGTGGAACCTGAGCTTGTTTTTCTGCAACTGACTTAAAGTCTGTCACCAGGTGCATTAAAGTTCATCAATTTACCTGTCACTGTAAAACTTACTACCAGAGGCAATTAATTGTTACTTGTCTCATGCTAACAGAGTTCAGACACGAGCCTACAAGTGACTGGTTTGTTACAGTCTCTACACAGTCAAACCTCTCGGCTAACGCTTATCTGTATTTCCAGATGCTCCTCAGCACTGACATCGCTGCCTCAGCTCTAGCTCAGGTCATCAGACATTAGATTCTTACAAGGAGCACGCAACCGAGATCTCTCATGTTTATACTGGTTTCTTTTTCCTGTGAGAATCTAATGCCACAACTGAACTGAGAGGACATAGAGCTCAGGTGGTAATGTGAGCGATGGGGAGCAGCTGTGAACACAAAGGAAGTTTCACGAGTTGCCTGTCGCTCACCTCCGTGCTGTGAGCCCCAGTATCATCAGTCCACGACCTGGGCACTGGGGACCCATGCCCTAGAAGAAGTAGGATGGACAAGTGGGTCAGAGAGAAAACCCAGAAGTTCAAGAAGGTGGGAGGAGTCCTCAAAGCACTGGAATAATGTAATGGAAGGAGTCTTGGCTGAGTTACGGGGCTGCCTGTTTTATTTGGACACCCAAAGCCTTGCCTTGGCTCTGAAGACAACTGATAAGGACCATGATTTGCTTTAGATGAAGGGACAGCAACCAACAGTTTCTTACCTTGGTTGGCTCTTAGGAGAATCAAATTGGAGAGCTATTTTTTCAAAAGCTGAAATATTCAAAATCAATTGCCCAAATTGCAGTGAGTTTTTGGTGCCTTGTTTTCAATCTCTGTATCTTTTCATTGTACTTTGAACTACACAGAGTCTCAAAAGTAATAGAAGTTGAGTTTTTAAACCTCACTTTGGAAAGTATGTGGATGTTAGCATACATGCTTCGTATTTTTTTTTTTTTTTTTAGCAGACAGTCTCCATAAGCATCGTAGATTCTGCTTTGCCTCACCAGACCCACGCCTTGCTGGGCACTGTTCAGGTATTCGCTGATGACGATGGTGGTAAACCTTAGTTTCTTTATTTCCAGGAAGAACACGATCAAAATAATTTGGTAATGTTTCTCTTCTTCTAGAGGCTGTAATAGAATGATGAATGAGTCCCTTGTTTTAACACATCATTCTATTCTTACACGGGAAAAGAGTGACAGACAGTTGCTGCCCTCTGTTTCCATCTTCCCCTCCAATAAGATCATTCACTATGGCAGCCAGCAAGAACTGTGAGGTTGAGGCAGCGTTTCGTGCTAGTCATTAGGCCTGAGTCTTCATCAGTAACTTCTTTATCAAATAAACACTAAGCTCTGCAGTGACGGGGAACAAGAGCCCACTTCATACAAAGCACAATGATAAATGCCTCCTGTGGCCCTAGATTCCAACTCTCAACATCTGTGATCGCCCTGTCTCCGTGGCAACATAAAGTAAATAATAAAAGTAGTCCCAAGTCCAGGAAAAGCACAGCAGGGAATGTCTGTCCTAAAGGAAAACAAGTGTTTAACATGCAGGCATTAACATACCAGCAAAAGGAGCCACGTGACACCCAACAGTTGATCAATGGGAAGACAAGCGAGAGTGCAGAACACAGCATCGAGCAGGCAGGCGAAGCGTGTTAGATTATTTGAAGGCGTGTTGTGTGCTTTCAGTAGGAGGCGTAAAGGGAAAATTGCTTCTTACATTCACGGACTTGTACGTATTTTATATTTTGTGCAAATGTGTTTTGAATTATAAGCTTGTCATGTTACACTAGATTTAAAGGGAACCATAGATTATAAAAGTAATAGTATCAAACAAAGAGTCGAGAACTGCTGATTTAATCTGGGCCATATAATTTCTTAGCAAAACCTGTGTCTGACAACTGGACTGCCTGGGTCTCCTCCCAACCTGTAGCCTGAAAACCAGGGGTTACCTCTAGTGTCCTTCACAGGCAGCTGATATGTTCAGGAGGTTTGTGGCCTTCCAGGGCATCAAACAGCTTCTGAGAGAGCAGAATGTGCCTCAAGTGAACAAGGAGAAACCCAGGCATAGGATATTTTCAGAAGGATGAATTTGAATTAATCTGCTATTACGTTGGATCTTTTCACTCATTGACTCTAATTTACCTCATGTAAGAGAGAGAGAGAGAGAGTGAAAAAGAAAAAGAGTAAGAGAGACAGGGAGAGTGAAAGAGACAGTGTGAGTGAGAGAGAGATTGATTCCGTGACACTAGTGTCCCTGCCAACAGTGGAATTCGGAAACTCTATGAATTGAGCACAAAGCATGATTTTGTTTCAGCCTTTGTGGACAAAAAACTTAGAATTTATGCTATACCATAGCAAAATTGGAGCATTGTATGTAACCAGGTCGCAATGTGTGTGCATGTAAGTGCGTGTGTGCATGCGTGTGCGTGTGTGCCTGCGTGCATGCGTGCATGCGTGTGTGTGTGTGTGTGTGTGTGTGTGTGTGTGTGTGTGTGTGTGTGTTGAGATGTAGGCTTAGGGAAAAGATCAGAGGATCTAGACCCAATCCTGGTGACTTGCTGTGTGATCCTGGGGAAGTTACTCAAGCTTCCTTGGCTGTGATATCTCCATCACTAGACAAAATGTCATTTATCGTGAAGTGTAGCTGTGGAAATAATTGGGAGTGATCAATAAATGGTAACTACCGCATTTTTTTGAAACAGGGTCTCACTCTGCAGTCTGGTAGCTACTGTATGTTAACTGACTTAGCTCCAGTACTGGCAGAACAATTTCAAGTACATAGATGAGATTTTAAAATAGTGGGGCTACTTATTCAACATAATTTATGGAAAGAAACCTCAATGTTTTGTGGTAGAATTTCTACTTGGCACTATGTGAGAGCGTGGAATTGCACTGAAAAACCACCATGGGATTTTTTAAAAAAATCTAACTAGTTTTTCACTTTGAATATTTTCCTCTCTTTTTCTAAAAAAAAAGTACATCTGTAATACTTTCTGATTGAGTCAATAGTCTAAAATGATTGGATCTTAATGAGTGAAAATTTCGCTGATTTCACACAGACTTCTTCCTTTTATCCACAGCCACAAAGGAGTCTTTGGAGCAGATTCTCTCCATTCTATTGCTTCTTTCTTCCAATGAAGATCTTCTCTTTGCTTCTTTCTTCCCGTCTCTCGTGTATTTCTGCTTCTTTCTGACGTGGATCTGTGTGTTCTGCATACTTTTCCTCTCCACCTCCCATCTCATCACCTTTCCATTGGCATCCATATTTGTTTATTTTCATTCATTAACAATAACTGCTTGGAGGTCTTTTCCTTTATAAAAGATACATTCTTTAATTAGAGCCTATTAATTTTAGAACATATTGAGTTTTATTGTGCTATTTTCATGCACACGTATCACACTGCCATCATGTCCTTCTTCCATATCCTCTCTTCCCTCCTACCACTTTCCCCTTCTTCTTGTCTAATTACAATCCAGGAGGCTTTTTCTTTAAGATAAATAATAGAAGATCAAATAGACTTTTCATTCTACTTAGGAAACTGGGTCTCCCAGTTAACGGTTGGAACTAAGCTTCCAAAAGATGACTGATATCAGAGAGTCCAGCTGCTCTGGCTTTAGAACTATCAGGCTGAGAGATCTACTGCCTGGGGTCATGGTGACCCCTCTGGCACCAGGATTCTATCCAGCTCAGGGAAGAGACTCGGAGTGCTGTTGGTACAGAAAGGTAAGGCATTGGCTCAACTTAGGAAGAGGGCAGTGAATCTAAAAGATAGATCTTGTGTCTGAGCTGCCTGCTCTGAAACTATGGATAAAGTGACAGTACCAACAGGGTTGGATGGAACTTTCTTCCAATTTTAATCTACAACCAAACAATGTGATTAAACTACTTGACTCATTCAGTTCTCAAGCCAAACATGAATATTGTTTTGTTGCTGATATTAATTATCACTTCACATCTAAGCCAGAATGCTAGTCCTATCTCCACTACTTATTAGGCTGACTGGCCTTAAGTAAACTACTTAACCATTTTAATTCTACTATAAAAATATGAAAACTCCTATATCTTATGGAATCATAACAGTGATTAGAGGTGCTCACATATGTAAATCATATTTAAGATATTCTGAGATTTCTCTACAGTTTCTGACTTTGGCCTGGAACTTTGGTATTTTTTGAAAACTTGTTATTACGGGCAGTTAAGGGTCAGTATGGCTCAAGGTCTGGCCCTCATCTGCTCATTCTAACATTGAGTTGGGTGTAAGACAATCAGTCCTGCATATCCAGTTGTATGCAACTGCTGTTGGTACTTTTCATTCCACCGATACCTAATACCTCAGTATTCCAATTTGTTTCATTAATGACTTAAGCCATCAAAGAGGAAAGGAAAGGTTACAAAACCACAGGTTCAAAACCAAACCTCTTGCTCACCCTGTGCTTGGTCTGTCTCAGGTCATGTTCCGAAGTGGAGGCAGTGTTGCCTTTCGAAGACGCAGTAAGTCTGAAGGCATCTCTGATTGCCCTGGCTTTTGGGCTAGAGTGAAACTGAGCTGCTGGCACATACTGCACGGGTGTCAGGGGAGCTGCTGAACACAACACAGGGTAGTGGCCATGGAGAACAGTGTCTGAGGAGTAAGAAAGAAATGACAAGAGCTCCTGACTCTCATGAGCAAGCTCTGCGCATCTAACCTCACTATTTTCAGAAACGAAGAGAAAGAGGAGGCTGCACCTCAGTGCGCGCGCACTGAGATATAGGAGGCACACCGCAGTGGTAGCCAGTTGGACAAAAATCATTTGGGAAGTAGGGAGATCCCTTTGGCCTAAGCATCCTACTGTTTATTAAATCTGAGAAAAGCCTGCATGGAACAGGCATTCAACAGGATTGCAAATCTTTTAAAACTGAGCCACTGTTAGGAGTTCAGAGAAACATGTTTGCATTTTGGATAAAAAAGATCTGTAGCCTCTCGCGCGCCAAAAATGTGCTCAGGGCTTGCTATGCAGCCGCGGAGAATCTGTCCATAAAAGGGAAGGACTTTGCTGCCCAGAGGGATTCCCTGCAAGGGTTTCCCTTGTGAGCCTGAAACAGCGCTAGGAAAGGGAAAGGCTAGCCAGCCTGCAACTCCCATCCACTCAGCACCAAGTGTTTATGTTTCCTTGGAGGTGAGAGTGAAGAGGGTGCAAGAAAGCACAGCACTGGAGCCCTAAAAAGGGCTTGTTTAGGAACCATCTTCTCGTCTCTTAGATGTGCAGATTCACCAGCTTCCCTGAGCTAAGCCTTGGAGAAGTGTACCTGAGATCTACCCTCGGGAGACTCTGAGGCACAGGCCTCCCATACAGGAAGACAAGGGTCTAGACTCCAGCTCTTCTAGCTGGTCTGACACTGTGACCCTGGACAAAGAAAAATAACTAAATGGCTGCTCACCTACTAGAGGCTCGACTGAATGCTGGTGTTGCAGATGCAGTATGATTTCATTTTATTTTTATAGTAACCCATTAAAGTGGCCTGGCTAACTCAGATTGTCAGCAGCTGGCTAAAGTCACCCTTGTTTAACTCCAAGGCACATGATTTTCCTCTACACCATATTATATTCCCAAATCCTTAGCCCCTCTGAGCCTTAGTTTCCTTTCTTGTTAAATAGATACAACTAGACCACCTCACAGGAGGATTAGAGCAGAAAATCTTAAAACCCTCAGTGCTTCAGCCTGCAGCTGGCCCTGGCCTCCAGGGGGCGCTCACCACCCTCTCCTTTCCACCTTTTTCTCTCTGTCTGGATGCTTCTAAGGACGCGTTCAGCCATTGCACACTCATGGGGAATGTTGACATGCAAGATAAAGGTCCTGTGCCCGCCCAGGGGGTGGATTCTGCTTCCATGTATTTCTTCACAACTTTACTCAACATCTTGTGACAGGGGAATAAAAGAGATGTGCACAGCCTCCCCTTTCTCTTCGTTTCTGAAAAGAGTGAGGTTAGATGCGCAGAGCTTGCTCCTGAAAGTCAGGAGCTCTTGTCATTTCTTTCTTGCTCCTCAGACACTCTCCTCCGTGGCCACTATCCTGGTCTGGGTGCCTAAGTGGACAGCCCAGGCTCACGGTGTTTGAGTCTCAAAGCTAGTTTTAGATAGAACCGTGTGTTGGACAGAACCTTTCTCCAAGCCAATATTTTTGAACTTGTTGTAGAATTTGACAATCTATTTCTCGGTCCTTGCTTCCATGGAAACAAAAAAGAGACCTCCATGGGTTAAGCCTAGGACTTTGAGTTTTACATTGCATGTGTTCAAACCCTGCTGAGACCAAAGAATTACTCTGATTGGTACATATGTGTACTCATATATCTCTCAGTGGGGACGGAGGGTGTAAAAGTGGGTTATGTACAGAGGGTTATGTACAGGCAGAGACTAAGCCATTCCTCCATTTTCTTGACCAGGTATGATATCAATGCCACTCTGGATTCTGCAGTGTTCTTGTTTCTGATAGTTGGTGCTTGACGATTGTTGTTCTTTGGGATTCTGGTCCCACTTTACAAAATTTTAAAACAAAGCCCAAAAGTATCAAATTATTTTCAAGTGCAATGGGATAGAGAATAGCCCGAAGAGATCAGGTCCCAGTCCCTGGAACCAGTCTGTGCCATTTCTGCCCAAAATGATGAAGTTCATTACCTTAAGGATCTTGAAATGAGGATATCCTTCTGGTTGTCTTGATGGCCATGCTCAGTGCCTTTATAAGAGAGAGGAGAAGGGAAATTAGATGCACAAGATGAGAAGGCATTCTGAAGGTAGACAAAAGATTAGAGTGATGTGGCCAGGGGCTGTTGGGAGCCACCAGAAGCTGGAAGAGGCAAAGACTGAGTTTTCTCTTAAGGATATCTCTGTAGGTGCCCTTTGGACACTTAGGTTTCAGAATTAGGGCCTCTTAGATTATGAAGGAATAAAGTTGTATTGTGTTAAGCTATTACGTTTGGGAATAATTTGTTACAGCATCATAGGGTATTAGGAAATTAATATACTGAATAACTTAATTGTGTCACATAACAAAACTCAAAAGAGTTTATACGAATTCAAAATTACTCAGTACCTAATAAGATAAGAACCAAAATATTTAACATCCATCTAAAAATTGCCAGGCATGCAAAAAATAAATCTGGAAAATACAGCTCATAAAGAAGAGAAAAATCTACTAAAACTGACCTCCAAAAATCCAAATGATAGAATTAGTATATATTCTCTTTTTTATGATCAGGGACCAGGTGCTGTGGTGGATATAGCTAAAAGCATTTACCAGAAAACAAAAAAAAGGAGAGTATGGTCAGACAGCTGGCAATACCAGGCATCTTAGGGAAAAAAATCATGTCTCACCAGTTGTATTAGTCAGGCTTTTATAGTTGCAAACAACTGAAACAGATGTGGTTGATTTAAGCTGGGGAAAAAGGCATTTAATAAAAGGATACTGTGTATTTCACAGACTTCGGAGCTAGGCTTGGAAATTGAGCAGGAGCAAATGAGGCCTGGCAGCAGCCAGGACTCCAGCCAAATCTTGTTCCAGAGCTCATCCAGTAAAGGTAACACTGGATGCCACAGTTGGCTTCTGAAGTCACCAGCCACCTTGACAGCGATCGCTCCTGGGTCACTGCTACCACTAGAAAGGCTACATTTTTGTCTCTGCTGCCCCCAAACATCAGAAACTGGCATTTCTGTTTCTTTGCATCTCAAGGTAAAGGCAGCAATGGACACATCTGTCTGGTCATGCCTCAAGCATGTTCTGAACCCTGGCTGCAAAGGATGCTGGGTGAGTGTAGTTTCTTTAACAGAAAGCAACTTTTGCCTCTTATCAGAAAACATGTTCTCAAAACGGAAAAGGATGCAGAGCTGAACAGCTAAAATAATAATAGTAGTAACAGTAATTGACAAACACCCACTCTGTGAGTTCAGAATCTATGGACGCTATTGGAGACACTTGCAGGGTCCTTGAGAGACCGACGGATTTTGGACTGATCTTCTGTTCATCAGCTTCTCTCTCCTTCAGAGACTTCTTTGCTTTGTACTTGTATCAAAGAACAAAATTTTGACAACTTGAGTTTTAAAGATCAAATAGGCATTTATTAGCCATTCACGAACCTGGGAGCTTCAGTCTACCAAGCAGGAGCTTAGCTGGGCATGTCAAGACAGTCAGGTTTTACAATGTAGCTGGAGCAGGAGCAAGGGAACACTGGGGTCCAAAAAGCAGACTGGTTGACATCAGTTTTTATTCTTTGTTTGGGTTTAATCAGAGGAAACTTTCTTATTCTACCAACCTATTTTCTCTGAATTCAAGATGGGAGGAAATAAAATATAAAAAGAGATTTGTGGGCCAGCCCCTCATGCTATGATACTGCAGTGTAGTGAGAAACTTTGAGCCTAATATGGCCCTGACCAACTTCCTGGAGTAATGAAGCCTTTAGTCTGCAGTGATTCTTTTAAAAACATCCCATTCTCCTAGATTCAAAGGAAGCGTTAGCTCAGAAAATAGCTGACCAGGGCAAACGTTATCTTCAACGGGTGCATTAGTATGATATTAGTGATGAGACAATCTCTAGGCTGTTTTCATCTTGTGAGTTCTATCATTTTAATTTTAATTCTTTTCATTGTTGCCATAAAGCTCTGATTAAAATATAAACATCACAGGAGGGACAACACATGAGCTTCCACTTTCAACAACCCTGGGGAGTGAGTTTCCAGGTAATAACTGGTACACACTTGGTACTCTAGGACACAAGGCCCAATTTCCTTCATTGTTCTACATGGGGAAGTATTCTTAATCCTTTGCTAGGGAAGAGAAAAGTGATGGACGTAGAAGCCCAGTGCCTTGCCCAAAGTCACCCATTTGAAGAATGGCAGGATTGGGATTGTAACCCCTGAAGGTAGTCTCCAATGCTCTCCTGTCCTTTGCTATCTCTCACACAGGGCACAGAGCAGATGAGACAGGGCCTGGTCTTGAGGACCATTCCTGAGTCTAAGCGAGAATTCTGCCTGTGAGGGGCCCACAGGAAGATTTGGAGGACCGGCATGGTATAAATCACCTCCTGTTGGAAGTGTCTCTTTTCAGCCTATCACACAAACTGACTTTACTTTTAGGGTCATGTTGTTTGAAGAAGTCACCAAATACTTTCATTTTATAAAATCAGTGGACAGGATACAAAATCAACATTTAAAATTCAATAGTTTTTTTTTCCATGCATTGATAATGAACTACCTGAGAAAGAAGTTGGGAAAACAACTCCATTCACAATGGAAGAAAAATCAAAACTGAAAATCTTCTTAACCTGCGAGGTTAAAATCATGAAACAGTGAAGGAAGAAATTGAAGAAGGCACTAGAAGATGGAAATATCTTCCATGTTTGTGGATTGACAAAATTAATATTTTTAAAATGATTCCATTACCAAAGGCAATCTACAGGTTAAATGTGATCCCACCAAAATAACAATCTCATTCTTCAGAAAACTGTGAAAAACAATTCTAAAATTCACTTGAAAATCCAAAGGATCCAAATTAAGCAAAATGAGCAAAGCTGAAAGTATCACAATTTCAAAATATACTACAAATCCACACTCACAAATGTTGCATGGTACTGGCAAGAGAACGATTAAACCATAACAGAAGACACAGAAACAAATCCATTCAATTCTCAGCAAAGGAGCCAAAAATACACAATGGAGAAAAGACAGCCTTTAAAAAAAATGGTGCTAGGAAAACTAGATATCAGTTTGTAGAAGGTTATAAATAGATCCTTCTCTCTGCCTCATATAAAAATCAGTTCAAAATTAATCAAAGATGTAGGTATAAGTCCTGAAACTTTGAAACTGCTAAAATAGAACATAAAAGAAACATTTGAAGTCATACAAAAAGGCAAAGAGTTCCTGAAGAAGACTCCATTAGGACAAAAACAATACCAAGAGTCAATAGTTGGTGCTACATAAAATCAAGTTCTTGCAGAGCAAGAGAAACAACCAGCAAAAAGCAGGGGCAACCCAAAAAATGGGAGAAAATCTGTGCTAGCTACTCTCTGACAGAGAACTACTATCTAGAACTTGAAAGAAAGAGAAAGAAAGAAAGAAAGAAAGAAAGAAAGAAAGAAGAGAAAGAAAAACAATAAGTGGGTCAATGAATTGAGCCAACACTTCTAAAAAAAAGTACAAACAGCCAATAAGTATATAAAAGTGTTTAATATCTTTAGCTATTAGGGAAATGCAAATCAAAACAACATTAACATTCTGTCTCATTCGAAGTCAAAATGGCTACTTTTAAGAATACAAAAAACACCAGATGCCGGTAAGGATGTAAGGGAGAAAAAGAACCCCTCTACACAGCTGCTGAGAATGTAAATTAGTATAGCCACTACGGAAATTAGTATGGAGATTCCTCAAAAAAAAAAAAGCTGAAAATTGAGCTTCCATTTGACCCAGTTGTACCACTCCTTGGCATACACCTAAAGGAATTAAAATCCATACACTCTACAATACCTGCATACAGGGGGTTATTGCATCTTAATTTACAATAATCAAGACACAGAGTCAGCTTGGGTATCCATCAACTGGTGAATAATATTGTGTACATATACACAATAGAGTATTAGCTGGCTGTAAAGAAGAACAAAAGTTTAGGGAAATAAATAGAACCAGAAATAATGTTAAGTAAAATTAGCCAGATTCAGAAAGACAAGAATCACAGTTTTAACTAGTGGAATATTAAAAAAAAAGATGACATAGAAGTAGAAGAGAGAATATTATTGGACTAGAGGAAATAAAGATATAATCAAAATATAGGCATAAAACCCCAACATTTTGTAAAACTGATAGGTACTAATAAAAATAGACCTTAAAACATAGAAAAGAAAAACAAAGGAACAGTAAATCTTAAAAAAAAAAGTAAAGGCCTGACCCCAATTGGCTTTCAAACCCATCCTTATCCATTCTCTCTTTTTCTAACAGCATCCACAGTAGCTGGCTTTAACTACAAACAAAGCAGGGATGAACACTGGAAAAGTTAAAAGAACTAACAGAAACAAAAGAACACCAAGTAACGCTTTCATCTTCACAACCCGACTAAGCAATGGGGCAGAAACAACACACAGCCACTAGGTCCAACCCTCAGGGACATCATCTTCTCACCATCACAAGAAAGTCAAGGACAGCAGCCCCCCTGGCCCATGGGGGCACATTCCATGCTCCAGGAGTTGTCTGAAGCAGTGGATTCCAGGAACCAAACCTTACAGTATATTACTACATTTTTTCTATATGTATATAACAAGTTTATAAATTAGATATCAAGAACAGTAACAAATAAATAGAAAAATGGTAGCAATACCCTGTAATAAAAGTTATGTGAATGTAGTCTCTCCTTTCTGAAAATATTTCCTTTGTCAGAATCACTATACTTGCACTTTGGAGCTATTAATTTTATTATTTTTTTAGAGATGAGGTCTTGCTACATTGTGCAGGCTAGTCTCGAATGTGATCCTTTTTACCCCAGCCTACCATGCGGCTAAGATTACAGAGTAATCTAGGATGACAGGTATGTACAATGGCACCCATCTTGGGGCCATTATTAAGCAAAGGGTGCCTATCTAACACAAGGACCGAGATTCCCAGTTGATCCACCAGCCAGCGTAACAACTAAGGGACTAGTGGACAGCAGTGTGTGTACACAGTACACACACTGGAGACAGTGACAAAGTACCCAGTCAGAGGCTTGGTGGGGTAGAACAAGACAGCACGATGTTTAGACAGACTGCACAGTATAGCAAGCAGTTTAAAACTTGTGGATTATTTCCAAAATTTTTCACTTAATATTTTCAGACTACAGTTGACTAAAGGTAATGGAAGCCGTGCAAAAATGAAACAAGGAAGGGGAAGAACCGCTGCGCTATCAGCGAAAGGGTTTTACAAGTGGCAACACGAGTGCTGTGCTTTGATTTAAGCTCTTTAAAAGCCCAGACTTAGGGCGCTTGGGCTGATCACAGATGATATCACAAAAATGTCTTCTATCTGCCATTCCTGGATTTTTGAAGAAACACAGAAACCAGTGGTGTGGATTACTCTACTTAAAAATTTTGGGGGCATTATTCATCTTCTGGAATTAAACAAATTAAAACATTGACTGCTTGATACCATAATTAGGAAGAGCCTAAATTGCGAAATATCAATACTGAAGTTAATCTTAGGATTCAAACAGACTTTTGGCATTCATGACTCATAAGATTTTCTAGGTTATTTGCACGGGGACAGTGGGGGAGACTTGCAGGTGTCGATTTTATGATCCTAAAGGAAAGCTGCTCTTAATCTCCCGAGTCTCCACCTACCTCTCCCTCCCTGCTGATCCTACCTCTGTCACCTCCACCATTTCTCCATTTCATCCTGTTCATCTGAGATATCTTTAGCTCTAGAGCTTCCTCTCCAGGCTTCACCCAAATCTTCTACAGACTCTGCCGCCTCCAGTTAAGTTGCCATTGGATTCTCTTGACTGGAGCTCCTCCTACTTAACCCCTGAACCGATTCTGTCAATTTCCAAAGATTCTGTCTCTTCATCTATCTTCTTGGTGCCCCCACTCAATCTTGCCTTCTACACTCACACTCACATTTCTTCTACCCAAAACCAGCCAACAAAGCCAAACAAACCCTTATAAATACTCTTCCACTCTTCCCAACTAAAGTAAGTCTTCTCAACAACGCAGACTTCATTTAGAAAGTCATCATATCAACTGCCTCTCTTCAGATACCGATTCCCTCCTTAATCCTTGCCGTCTGGATTTAGCTTTCATGATTCCAGACTCTTTTTTTTAAAGTTACCAAATACAGAGTTTTATTTCATTTTTGCTTTACCTAACTGCAATAGGTGGTTGGTCCTCCTCCTCCATTACTAACCACTCCTCCTCTTTTTGCAAAACTCTCCCCTCCTTTGGCTCCCATGAGAATTTTTTTTATCCTGCTCTTATCCTGTCTCTTTCATATCATTCTCCTCTCCAGCTCAAAGTATAAATTTTTCTGAGGAATCTGCCCTTGACTCTTTTCTCCATCCTTCCCTCTGCAAGTTATCTTGGTGAATTCCCTCAATCTTGTGGCTCTAGTAATGTTTGCGAGTCATGGCTGAGACCTGGTTTTCCCAGCTTTGCTTTTACCTGCTCCCTACTGAAAATTTCCATCCCTGCGTCTGTTAGTATATTGGTCTTAATGACTTCAGGACTAATTCGTTTGTGCCCTCCTCAAGTTTATTTCTTATAGTTTCTGTAACTCAAAACCTTTCTGATGATACCAGGTCAAAATAGTGACAGAATCATTATTCCTCTCATTTTCTTTTTGGTTCCACATCTTAGTAGTCAAGTCTTGTTGATTTTGGTACAAACATACATCTTTTTGATTATTCGTTCATTTTTCACTCCCACTGATGTTTCTCTAGTTCAAGATAAGGCTTCTTACCTTACTTAAGGCAATAACCTCCTATCAGGTCTCCGCTTCCAGTCTTACCCTATTGAACTGCAAGTTACATCTGACATACTATATATATATATATATATATATATATATATATATATATATATATATATATCTTCCAAATATATATATACATATATATATATGCTGCTCACTTTCCTACACAAATGTTTTTAAAAGATACCCAATATCTTAAGTTAACAAATTCCTTTAGGACTCTGTTATGGTTTGAGTGAGGTGTCCTCAGTAATGAACACATTGAAATTTAATTCCCAAAGTGATAATATTAATCAATCAGTACAGCATTATTAAATCATGAGTGATTATTCTTTCAAATGGATTTAGTGCCCTTGCCCCTTCTGCCATGTAACATTAAAAAGATCACATGTATGAGAAACGGGCCTTTGTCGGACACCAAACCTGGTGACATCTAGGTCTTGAATTTTTTATCCTTTAAAACCATGAGCAATGAATATATATGAATAAACTACCTAGTCTAAGGTACTTCATTGTAGAAACCCAAAGTGACTAAGACAAACCTCTACCTCTGCCCCCAGATTGCCTCTCCAATTTTATGTCTCCTGAGTTTTTTTCTTTTTTCCCATTCGTTCTTTCTCCAGCCACCATCACACAAACCATATTACTTTTTGAAAGAGAGCAAAGGACAGAGACAGGGTCTCGCTCTGTAGCCCAGGCTGGTCCTGAACTCACTACAAAGCCCAGGCCAACCTTGGATTCACGGCAATCCTCTTGCCTCAGCCTCCTTCCCGAGTGTTGGGATTACAGGCATGAGACACCATGCCCATTTATGTGGTGCCTTGAGCTTGCTGGGCCACTGGGCCATTCCTCCTGCCCCTCCTTATTACTTTTACATCCAATAATGATGGCTAGTAACAATCTAACTCAAATTTGCCTACGGAATACCTAAATTTAGTGTGGCAGGTAAGAAGCTGTGCAGCAGGAAGTGCCCAGGCGTGAATGTGCACGCTGACTGTGCATCTCTGCAGCTCCTGGACGGAAGTAAGTGCCTTGCCTCGTCTCTGTAGCAGGGATTGCAGGGGTCTGGGATACAGTACATCCTTTGTTTCTTCGCCTGAGCTCTGAACCAAAGGAGAGCAAGGAAGGCAGGGCAGGCAAGCTCAACACAGCGTTTTGTTATTGGTTCTGAAGAAAGTGGTTTGGGTACCTTGCTAATAGTAGTTTCCTGAAGTCAGCATTTGACAGACTGCTCCCTTAGGCACAGGCCTCCCTTCTCCAGACCTGCCCTTGGGAAAAAGAAAGGCTCATGGGTGGGGAGCAGAGGTGAGTGCCTCCTGCTAGCCACTCATGGGCAACAGCAAAAGAGCGAATCTTTGAAACCCATTGATGCATTGCTGAGAGCTCCATCCGGGTAACTTTGAGGAAGGGAAGGGACAAGGCCTGTGTGCGTTTGAGAGGAAAAGAACCTGCTCCTAGTAACCACAGAAGTTTTCCTAACCCCCTACATTCTCTCTGTCAAAGATGTAGACTTCTTAAAATCACGGACTGTGTTTTGTGCATCTGTTTCTCCCCACAGTCATTTCATATTGGACCCTTAAAGTTAGCCAAATAATATTAAATTATATAATAAAATTGTTATGTGTAACATCCAATTATACAAATTATAACTCATATAACATATTATAAACTTGATACATTACAAAATATACACAGCACATATTATATAAAATTATTTATATTCACAGATTATGTTCAACCTTAAAAGGCTGGTAATATGCAACAGTCATCTCACCAGGACCTTACAAAGCAAAAGCTGGTTGTCGCTCAGAAAAACTCTTGACTTTCCACAGTGTGAAAGGAGATTTTCATATCTTTCAGTGCCTAAGGTGTCCAAGCTGAAACAACTTTTCCTAAAAAGAGTTAATTCTTAAACTCAGAGTCCAGCTGTCAGATTTGTGTTTCTTTGCAAAATCCGCGAGGAAGTTTACTCATTTTGTTGCTTAAGAGTGTGCCACATTGTACCACCCAAGGACTCTGTTTAATGCCAACCATCTGGATACGTGTTTGAGATTCACTGTTTTCAATTTTCATTAAGATATTTGGCGTCAAGTAGATCCAGCCTGAGTGCGCGCCTTTGAAGTGCCTTAGTATTGATACGTCACCTCGTAATAGCACAGGATTCCAAACTTAGACACATGCGTCTAATGGCAAGGGGGTGGTCTTGATGGAAAAAAACCTACTTCACATTAACAAACACCATTCAGTATATTTTAATAGCTAAGTTTGGTTGGGTAAAAATGTTGAAGTAAACCTTGAAAGTTAAACTTGGGTGGTAACACCATCCGTGCACTTGATTTGGTGAGTGTGTGTGTAATACAGCACACTTATTTGGACAACCGTTAAACGCTCCTGAAGGTATGGCATTTCTTTCTCCCCTTCCTGCCCACTCCCTGCTCTGTCTCTCTCTCTCTCTCTCTCTCTCTCTCTCTCTCTCTCTCTCTCTCTGTGTGTGTGTGTGTGTGTGTAACTCTAGGTAGAACACACTCTCAGAAGAAGCAAATGTATATATATTTATTCCAAGTACTGTAAGTTTCCCTAAGACTGTTCCTGAGACTTAATTTACACATTGTCCTACTTTTGTAAGGGCCTGAGTGTTGAATTGGGAGGTTTTGGTAAAATTTTCTTGCCACCTGGGATTAAATGCTGCTAGGAGGTAGAAAAATAAAACAAAATAATCCTTGAATAATAAGGAATGTCATTTGATGCAGAATAATTTTTCACAGTGTCTGCTACTTTCCTTGCTGGCAGTGAGGCAGCTAAAGGAAACAGTCTCCAGGCTATAGGACTGCTATACGCTGGACACATTTTTGGTCCTCTGAAAAAGCTATGTGCGTCCCTGACTCCTGAGAGCCTAGCTAGTGTACACATCACAGGGGATTTGATAAAGTCCTAGAGAAGCATCCTGGGGAAAACCACTTCGGAGACATTGATGAGTACCTTCTTTGTAATACTGTCATTACTTGGGGAAAAAAGTTCTCCAAGGGAGAAAAAAACCACAAAATACAAAAACACTGACCAGAAGTCTTTGACAGATATTCATAAAGTATGGAGGGGAGATGAGTGTGGTCACACATTACTAAATCCCAGCTACTTTGGAGGCTGAGGCAGGAGGATCCCAAGTTCAAGGCCAGCCAGGACAACTTAGTGAGACCCTGTATGAGCAGCTTACTGAGACCCTTAAAGAGAGAGAGAAAGAGAGAAAGAGAGAGAGAGATAGAGAGAGGAAGGAAGGAAGGAAGGAAGGAAGGAAGGAAGGAGAAAGGAAGGAAAAAGATTGGTCAGATAGGACATGGTGCTACAGAAAACTTCCTTGGCCAAGACTTTGGAAACCCCGGATGCTCCCTACAGAGGGCTTTCTGCGGGAAATGAGACTATAAGCCTTTTACCCTCCTGTGTCTAACAGACAAAAGGAAACGAGAGCAAAGCTTACTTTCTGCTTTAAAAACATTGCCACTGACAACAGAACTCAAACCAGAACATCTCCCCTCAATGGAGAAATTAAGGGTATTATTATATACGAAAACATTGGACCAAGTTGAAAAATTTCTTAATGGAGGTGTCAGGTGAGGATGCACCTGTTTAAGTCTCTTTATATCCACGTTTATGTGTGAATATAGATGCGAGAGAAATTATTCACACAGGAGCTGGGCCTGGTGGCACTAGCCTGCCATCCTAGCTTTCTGGGAGGCTGACAAACATGAGCTCGGCCTGGACAGTTTAACAAATTAGAGAGACCCTGTCTCAAATAAAAACAAAAATCGACAGAATACAGCTCAGTGCAAAGGCCCTGAGTTCAATTCACAGCACAGAAAAAAAAAAAAAAATGCTCTCACAAAGATGAGTGTCCCTAACTTCTTCTACTTCGTGTGTTGCTCCACATTCTACACATTCCAAGCTGATGTCTCATGAAATGATTTTTGGGTAAGTTTTCTACTGATATGTATATTTTCATATTTTAATTAGTGCATATTGGTTCTACAAGTTAATGAAGTACACCACATTTTGCAAATTTGAACATGCAAATAACAGACTTTAAGCCCCCTCGGCCCCACCAAAATGAAGCTTGTGAGCAGCAGGATCCTGCCTCCCTTTCCTTTCGTATTTTTAAGGCCTCAAAGAGAAATCACGTTTTCTCACAGAGAGGCAACACGAGCACCACAAAGGAGGGAGAGGAGATGAGTGTGGTCACACGTGATTGAATCCCAGCCCCTCCCGAGAGAACGAAGCTCAGTACCACCCAGAGGCCAAAGGTTTCCTGTGTGGCTATTACATAACTATTGATGTGTCAAGATGCCTTTGAAATTGACCTTAAATTCCCAAAGAAACAAGATAGTGCATTGGCAGGTGTTTCACAGACAGTGTGGTTCTTGACAAGGTCTTACACGCCCTTCTCGGATGGAGTGTGCTTTGTTGCAGTGAAGATGCTTGTTTTTCATCAGTCACAATTTCTAATCATTGCCTTTCCTAATATGACCTCCGTAGTTCACTCTCATTCCTTCACTTCTAGGAGTCCCCCCAGTTTAATTGAACCTTCTCGCTTTTGCCTTTTCTTTCTGTAAACATCCATCCTTTTGTTTTGCTTGGTTCCGGTCCTATAAGTTGCTTTGGCTGCGCTTTTCGAATTCCTCAGATGTGCCTTGTCTACTGCTAATTGTATCTCTAAGATTTTTAACTATGCACTTTATTTTTAGACTTTCTATTTCGTCCTCTTAATGTCTCCCCCTTTTCGGTCATGGTATCTCATGTTTTTCTTTTCTTCTGTCATATCTTTAATTATTCTAAACATGCTTGCTTTGTACTCTCAGCTTGTTATTCTAGTACCGCAATTCCTTGGGAGGTAGGAAGTGGTGCTGACGAGTTCTGCTGTTTGTCACATCCGCTGACTCTTGCCCGTGATGGATGGCTTCCTTCAGTGTTTCGTAATTTCTTTTGTGAGCTCATCTTGCGTGGGGCTGGTGTATCCCTGCAAAACTACCCATGATGCCGGATTATGGAATGTCTCTCTAGAGCATCTTTGTAATTGTTTCTGCCAGTCACTCCAAAATATTATTAGCCAGGGACCAGTTTTTACGTTCATTTCTTGGCTTGGAAGGTTCTCGGTCATTTCTGTGGAGTGATTTTTTAAAATCGAGTGTGTATGTAGAACAGCTTCAGGGACTCAAATTATCAGAAAAGGCTTTTTTCCCACAAAGAGAAAAATGAGTTTTCATGTCATTGTACTTTGCTGGTTGAATGTTCTCCATGAAGATTCGGGCCTAGTAGGGTCCGGAGTTTAGATGGGAACAATCTCACTTCTGTTCTCACTTGTGCAAGCTCAAGGCCTTATCCTTTGTGTCATTAAACCCCAAATCGCATGGGTTATGACCATTCATAATTCTGGTTTGGAGGGCAAAGGCAGCATCAGTTCCAATACTAACTTACTTGATTTTGTTCTCTCTTCTGTGATTTTCCCCTTCTTTTTCCATGACTTTAATTTTGCTTAATTTTTTGTTATGTTTTGTTATAAAATCTTAGGCATATCTGAAGGGCGTTTTCAAGTTATATGAGACTACCGTATCATTTGACTTAGAATAATATTTCATTATACTTTGAGTCTTTTTTCTCTTTATGTCTTGTCCCTTTGATTAAGAGCTTGTGACTTTGTACTGCCCCATTCACAGTATCTCTCTAATGCCCCTTGCCCAGAGAAGCCTAACACAACAGCTCTCAAGGGCTCTGTCTAAGACTCTACTTTGGACCCTGTAGATTTTCTAGCTTACCTACTATTAGTGGCCCCAGGTTGCCTGTGCAATAAGGTCTAAATTTGTGGTCCTTGTATTTTAATTCATCTATAATCTGACTTACAACAAAATGCATTTTCCATCAGTTTTGTTAAAGATTTTGAGTTGTCTTTGCTCAACATTTAACAAATTACATGGGTACCATTTGGTATATAAAGATGCTAGGTGGGTCACCAGTAAAGCGTCAGTATGTTTATCACTTTAGGATTGATTCTATCAATCCTTATATTACCCCCAGTCTTGGCAGATGTCCTAACCTCAAGAGACACTCAGTTTCTGTGTCTTAAATTTGAAATGGAGGGAATATTTGTAACCACATTTGAAGTCATAGACTTCAACCCAAATGGGACAGAAACTTATCTTGAATGTTTTTGGAGCTTGATTGTTTTTTATGGTGTGTAATAAGCAAAAACTATGCTGAAAGATCAAACTTCAGACCATGGCACAGATGGGCATGAATGGAGTTCTAATTGTCAATAACATAGTCATGTGTGACTTAGTGACAGTGATGTGTTCTCAGCAATGAATTGTTGGCTTATTTCGTCCTTGTGGGAAGTTCATAGAGTACATTTTACACAAATCTGTATGATATAGACTGCTTTACACATCTAGGCTATAATAAACATATATATACAAAAACGCAGCACACACATGCACACTCACTCACATTTTATTGTTCCTACAGCCGTGATGAATAAAATTACGTAAGACTGAATCAAGCACAAAAGAAAATGACATAATCAAGAGTCACAGTATATTCAAGATGTCCGAGGTTGCTGTCAGTATAATATTGCTGTTTTTTACAGTCACAAATTTGTAGCTATTGGAGCGTCATAAACACTAAAATAATGATAAAAGATAGTTTAATGACTTCATAAACCAGTACCAGTCATTTGTGATCACTATTATGTCTTACATACCTTACACATACTATGTGTGCTATACTTTTATACTACTAGTAGCAAAATAGGTAATGTTAACAGTGGCCTCCCGATCAACGTGTGAGTCATGTGTTGCACTGTGACATTGTGTTGACTGTGATGTCATTGGGTGATGGGAATTTTCAGCTCCATTACAGAGCACCATAAAGAATGAAGAGGAAATGAATGTTACACACGACTAAATCCCAACTACTTGAGATTCTCTACCACTTCCTTACATCTAGGCAACTGTTGACTGAAATGGCGCTATGCAGTGCACGAATGGGATCATACTCTACATTATTGTAAAGATTTTTCAAGTTCAGGGCACTTACATGATGATGATTTCATTTGATCTCTACAAAGCCAAAGGGAACAAGCAAACAAAATGGAGTTACAATGGGCAGGAGCAGTCAAAATGGATTTCTTAATCTAATCTCAGACACATCTGCAGATGAGCCATTGAACTAAGAGCTAGAGGAGCTCACTCCCAAATACGAGCTGACCTTTGGTCTAGAACAAACAGAACTTCCCTGAAACATTGTTTGTTAACCTCTGCTGACCTTCTGTGCAAGAAACCCCTTCCCACAAACTATTTAGAAACCGAGAGTACATAGAATCCCTTTCTTACAAAATAGCTTATTTTTCCCCCAGCACTAATCACAATTTTTGGCTAACAAATGATGTCATTTCTAACCTCCACTCACAGTCTAGAACTATCATAGCCCCAGCCATCTTGTGAAATCATGGAGCACATTTTCAAGACAATTTGAATCTGTGTTTTCCCAGTTTGTAATCCTAGGTAGCCGCATATACACGTAATTTTCTTTCTTCTGAGCAAAGATAATTTTATTCTCAGTCAACAACAACCACTAAGATAGGCGAAGGAAATTTAGAGATAAGGCAAACAACATCAGAAAGGTTACTGATTTGTTCACTCAACAATTAAATATTTACTGTACTACGTGCCAAGTTTGGGACTGAAGCCGGGAACTGAGCAAAACACTGAACGGGCAAAGACACTGCTCCCATGGAGTAATGGTACTCTTGTAGATAATATTTCTAGGTTTAGAAGTGTTATCATTCTTTGACTTATTCAAGGCTACTTTTACCTAATAACAGAACACATATCTTATAATTTCTGATCTCTCAAATGCCCCTACTCTCAGGTTTAGCACCATACTTGACCTGAAAAAGATATGCGGAGCCAACCTATAACCTATATTTGCTGTCTTAGACCAGTATTGCTGTTCACTTTATCTTTTTGATGGACACATAAATAAAAAACAGCCTCCCTGCAAGCAGTGGCAGTCATATGACTCGCATGTACTACTACCAGAACTGGACCACAAAAGCATTCCACACAGAATCGTCTCTCTCTTTTCTCCTTTAACTGCTGAATGTAGAAAATTCTGAGGAACAAGAGGAGCGTAAAGCTAAAAAAAAAAAAAAAGATTTCTTGAAAGACACATGGAAGGCAGGGTATCGATCAAGAACAATTCATGTAAATGAGAAATAAACTATTGTTTTAAGTCACTGAGATTGAGGAGGCTCTTTTTTAAAGTACATAAATATGCAAGCAAATTCACCATTCCAATGAAAGCCCAAAGTGGAACTGTGAGAGTGACAAATGGTATCATTTTATTTTCATTTTTTTATTTTTATTTTCAAAGTTATCTATTAAATAATGTCTCTTAGGTCCTCTGACAGTTAATGGTGATTACCAACCTGACTGCATTAAGAGACAAGCTAGTGATATGCAAAGCACATTTCTCAATAGGTCTAGGGGGGACGTGGAGGCATGGCGTTGGTTACAACATCTGGCTGCTGGTCCCGTCTGTGTTCTCACTGTCCTCCTACACTGCACCCTGGCCATCATAAACTAAGCAGCTTTGCTCCCCACACCCTTATGCCGTTACACTCCTGTCCTGTAGCCACATGATCATCACAGACTGAAGCCTCTGATACTTTCATCCAAATAAACTTCTTGGGGCAACCCTACTCAGCGCCCCTTCCCAGTTTGCAGGAGCTTTTATCTCTCTGTCCGTTTCTAAATAAAGACCTCTCCTACACCTTGAAAAAAAAAAAACCTCTCCTCCTTTAAGGTGTCAGTGTCAGGTGTTTTGTTCAACCATGGAAGACTAATAGTTCACCATAGTCAACCTGAATATAGAAATTAATATACCAATCAAAGTTTGAAGAGATGCCATCACTCCAAGAAAAAATAAAATAAAACGGTACTCAGCAGTATCATAGGCCAAATGTATCTTAATATCAGACAAATATTCACAAGGCATTGCCAAAAAAAAATAGTGAAATCAAGATACCACTCACTGAACTCAAAGCTGCTAGAAAAATCACACCCAAAATGATTAATGGACACATTAAAGAAAACGGAGGTCATGTAGTTGAACTTCTGGGTCGTCCTCTCAGCCGTTTTTGGTCAACACTTTTGCCAGTGTCTTGATTAAGGATTGTCTTAGTTACTTTTTCGTTGCTGTGACTCAATACCCAACACCCACAAACTCAGGAAAGGAAAGGTTTATTTTAGCTCACAGTCTTGAAGGTCACACTCCATTCAGGGGCAGCTGGCAGCAATGGAAGTACATGGCAGAGAGAGAGGTGCAGGCAGCTTCCCCCGACGAACAGGAAGACAAGCTGAGGCTAGTTGAGACTAGTCCCCAATCCTCCAGGAAGGGAGGTGCAGCTCATGTATCCTTTCGGGTCTCCGCCCAGTAACCAGTCCCTCCTGCATCCAGGTGTGGCCACTACACACCGTTAATCCTAACTTAACTGCAATCCACCCCTCCAGACTAGACCCCAATCCACCAACATCACATGGTTCCATTAAAATACAGGAGACTTTTGAGGGACACTCCAGATCCTAACCACAAGAAGGATGCATTAAGCATGCTGATGAGATGTGCACGTCAAACAATCTGAAAGGATATAAAGAACATAGGAGACAGTGACATGCTTCAATACTGGGCCAAATGCAAAGTCTTGCCTTTAGGTCTGAAAAAGAGTTATAAGAATACAGGCTGTCTTACAACATGTAACTTGGCAGAAGTTGGTGTATAAAGGCTCTGGGGATATTGTTTGAGCAAAGCTCAATTTCTAGCCAATAGTGTGATATGGCTTCACAAATTTAGACCACTTTAATAGAAGCATTGTGTGATGGTCGTGAGAAACATTAGACTCTGTGCTTCGATGGAATCCTGGGTATTCTCTCAAAATTCTGTGTATGTTGGAACAATGACAAGCTAGAGATTATACAGAGGACATGATGACGATGGTGAATAAAAACGTCTCCTGTCTCTGTGTCCAAAGAATATGGCCAGCAAGATGACAAAAACTTTGTGAAGTGGTGTTATCTCACTTTCACAGGTAAAGAAAGAAAAGTCATGAAGAATGGTCTCAGATAAGATATCAATATTCATGTGCATACATATACACACTTATGACATGTGTCTGAGCTCCACATTACACATTCCTTTCTCAAAAGGTAGAACTAAAACAGTCCTTTCCTTGTTGCCACATGGTTGAACTTCAAAGGTCAGAGTAGGGGGAAAGAAGCTGAAGTGATAGCTAAGTATGCATCAAATAACGAGTACTTGAGCTTTTGGTTCCAGAGGTGATGTTCCTTCTCGGAGACATGCTGAGGCTTATGTGAAAAATTCAAAGTGACTTTTAAGCGAAAAGTCATTACTAACAAAAGGGATGAAAATAGAAGTAAACATCTATTAGAAAAAGAGAAACCCCTTGGCTGGTACTTTGAGATCTTTAGGGAGATGTGATTAAGATGGAGGAACATGGTAGGAAACGTCCCCTCTGCAGGCTCCAGATATCCCACACTCCTGTGTTAGAATCCCTGAGGGCTGTGGAGCCGGGAGCTGCAGGACTCTGCTACCAAGGGATAGTTAGGGCCCAACTGGGATTCCTGACAAGGTTCAGCAGCCCCCAGAGCTCGGATGTGAAGAACTTCATAGGAAAGTACCACTTGATACTATAGGCCCCCGGAGCAGAGATCAGTCTGGAGATAAAAAGAACATTCTCCTGTCATCCTCATGTATATCCACCATTTCAGGTTGATTTCCAGGAGAGGCTGTCCAAATGTCTCCCTCAGCCATGTCTTTGCTGAAAGTAAAAAACTATGTCACATACCCTTAACTCTTATCCATGAATGTCTACTGCCCATGCAGTCCTTGATTTCTTTAAGGTTAGGACTACAGAGAGATTACAGGAGCTGGGCAGTGAGTGTAATGAGTGTTGGCTAGGTTAAGAGAGGAAAAATAGGGATCCCCAGCCCTGAATGTTCCTGGGACTTTTCCCCACCCAAGCTCTCTCTGGAAGGATACAAAAGGTGATCCCATTATGCAGCCTTTTAAACTCTGGTCACTATAGCATCTCTCAGAACTGTAGACATACTTACCAGGGAAAAGATTTGTGCTTCTCTCCTAGGGGAGCCTGGGAGATTTCTGCATTTCCTAGTACTGCTCAAAGAGAACCAGGGGGAGGGAAGAAGATAATTGGAGTGCACTTGGAGGAGGCATGAGACTCAGCCCCCTTGGGCCTGGCTTAGTTCCTTTATGGAGAAGCATCTTTAGCTTTGACTGCCAACTCGTGTTTTGCTTCCAGCAAGAGGAGGAGATAGAAGAGGAAATAAAAGCACAAAAATGAAAAACAAAGAATTCCTGAAGGTCTGATAAGCAGCTCAAGTATGTACCAAAACATAAATATTTGGCTAAATTAGTTACTACAGATGCTTTGTAACTCTAAAATTGAGCCATAATTCTGTTATTCTTTGAAGTTTTTCAACTCCTGACAGTCCTGAGCAAATTTAAGGGGGGGGGGGTGTATAGAGTTCATTTCCTTCACGAAGAGCTCAGTAAAAAATTTCTCCTTACGCCTGGTAAAGTTATCTCACTGTCTTCATCAGCCATTTCTTTCCAAAGGAATATATGTTCTTTAAGCAAGGACTCCATTCAGCATTTTGTCAATGAACAAGTAACGAATAGCACATGCCGGCCAACACTCTCTTGGAACTAACCATAATTGTTTTAACGGTGTCAGAGGACAAAATTACAACAATTGTTTAAAGACTTGAGTTGTCTTAGTTTTAGTTTTTGAACCGGGGAATACTTCATTTTAGGGACTGGAATAAATTTTCTGATGGGTCTATAAAGGAAGTTGGTTTTAGAGGCAGAGAAAAGTTGGAGAAAGCCGAAACAAAAATAACAGAAAATAAATTGGTCATCTCAAAGTTATTTTCCTTGTAAGAGGAGGGTTGGGTGGAGAAGGGAGTCAGCGCATAGGAAAATAACTGATCGATTCAGGCTACTTTTTGTGTGTGTGTAAGGATTAAGGCAGAGGGAACCCTATGGTGCCAATCGAAACTGGTCTTTTGGGGAAATTTGGCTGTTGGCTCCTGACTGCTGACCTCGTGGAAGGCTAGGTAAACAGCTTAGTTTAGCTTGGATGACTCTAGTTTTATTTTTATTCTGGGCTGTTGGGGCGAAGTGCAGGAGCCTAGTACAAAATTATAGCATCCTACCATCTTCAACAATAGTTATTCAATTGCTTGCAACTTAATATAATCTGCATCAGTGCTGCACTCTAATTCCACTTTTCTTGAATTTAACTTCTGAGATTTGTGTGACTAAAGTTATATAAGTTGAATCTAATGGTATAGCAATAGAAAGACAGAAATCATTTGTTCCCCCAAACAAAATAAAAACTAGCATTCATAAAGTAGAGGAGTATATTTATACTATCATCAAGTAGTTGTTTGATTTACTCACTGCAATCTTTTGATACATTCAGTGAAAACCAGTGACCACATCTGTTGTTTGCTACCATTTAAATATATATATAAAATGGTGAAAGACTGTAATCCCAGCACTCTAGGTAGCTAAGTCAGGAAGGTCCCAGGTTTGAGCCCACCCTGGGTAACTTAGTAAGACACTGTCTCAAAATAAAAATGAAAAAGGCTGGGAATTGAACTCACTATGAAGACCTCGTGTTCAAATGTCCAGTATTTTAAAAAATTAAAAACTAAAATTAAATAAAAAGTGTTAATGTCTAGAAAACACTGGGCCTCTCTTGCTACAGCAGCCGCGAGTGAGGAGAAGGCACAGTCAGAAGGTGAAATAGCCACAGCCCAGAGTTCAGCCGCAGCTCAGCGGGAGACGTTCTCTGGCAGCAGCCCACTGCTCTTTAGAGAAACAGACAATAACAGCAGAAAATGGGTGGAATGTCACAGAATTGTCACTTTTTTAGGCAAAGGAACATGGCCAAGTCAGTAGTTAAATATGGTTCAGGCCTAAAGCCTTTTGAGTTGATTTTCAGGAAGACCAGGGTCTATCTACCGGCAGATGTTTCTGAATGGATTTGATATACAGCTGGAAATACAAGTTGGTTACTTAAAGGAGAAAACAAGAGGCTCTTCCTCTTTAGTATCAGTAAAAGACACAGTGCCATTCATCTTTTATCGTGAAATTGTTAAATGCAGGCACACGTGAGAGAGAGAGAGAGAGAGAGAGAGAGAGAGAGAGAGTGTGTGTGTGTGTACCGGAAGAGGGGAGAGATGAAGAGGAAGTGAGGGAGACAATGAAGGAGAGAGGTATGGGAAGAAAGGAGACAAGATTGATTTTATAATTTTCTGTACGAACTGTTTGACACATTGAAAGCATGGAAAGTGGACTGATGTATGTAGACATTATCTGAATTCATCTAAAACTAGTAAAGTCAAACCAAACTAAACAAATAAATTAATAGAACCTGAGTCTTCACCAAGCATGATGTGAGCCTGCATCATTGTGACAGTTAAGTTAGCTCTCACTCCTTGCCCCCAAAGGCATTTCGTCTTGTCTCTATGTACTGCCTTTGTCCCTCTTCTCCTTTGAGGATCATTTGAAGGCCCTCTATCCTTGCCCTTGAGAAGTAAGCTGAATTGCTCTTTATCCAAAAAAAGATTTTCTGAAGAAAGGAGGCAGCTCACCTTTCTCTGGATGCCCATAGAACTTGACTTGCATGATACTTCACCTTGCCACCTAGCACACCAATACATGCTCACATCTTATCTCTTCCACTGAGTCCTCAAAAACAAGATTTCTGATGTATTTTATATTATTGAACCCTTCCATTATTTTTAGCACGATGCTGTGTACTTTAATAGAAATACAAAAAGTGTATGTTTAATAAAGTAATGCTTCAAATACAAAATACAGATATAACATACAGTACCAACCTGTAGCCTAACTGCTCTTACAAAAGAGGATTAAGAAAATTTAAACTCCCCATGTTCTCAATTAGTCAAATAAATATCATGTTTTATCAAAATGTCTATGGAATGTTTGAATTTTAAAGTTATTGCAGTTAAAGACACAGTGCCAATGATTTTCCTCCAAATACTCCTCCTCACTCGGAGCAACGTTCTTGCCACCTTCTGACGTAGTTCTGGAAGTTTTCTCTTCTGAGTCTCTTTATGGAGTATGATCAAAAATGTGGTGAGTGGCACTATGGAATTCCACCCAATAGAAAATCAGATGTATGAAAGACAGCCGTTCATCCACCTAGTCACTCTTCCTGGCACCGTGCATCTTCTGGGTTTGCCCCAAAGCCAAAATGAGCACGGAAGGTAGACATTTGAATTGACTCAGGACCACAAGGAAGCCACAACAGCATGAGGAAAGACATTCACAGAAGAGGACTTCCAGAACTGCTTCAGAAAATGTCAAGAACTATGGGATAAGCGAGTTCAAAGGGAAGGGAGTACTGTTAGGGGAATTCATGCTAACATGTCTCTTACTGTAATAAATGTTCTTAAATTTAAACATTCACTGTACTTTTTGATTTCACCTTGTACTTCCCCTCCTACCCTCTTCCATCAAGAATGAAGTCAAAATTGACTGATGAGTTCAGTGTTTAATGGCTTGATCAAACTTTTTTCTTTTTTCTTTTTTTCTTTTTTTGTAACAGATGAAACTTTGTTGGAAAGAAAGGAAAAATATCTGGATAGGAGAGACTGGGTGGGGCCGGTGAGGCTTGCATTCCGCTACTGGGTTTAGTTGAAAATATCAAGCTGTTTCTGAGAACTCTGTATTAAACTGCTTTCCTTGCACTACGTTCAGGGGTGCCTTCCTTGAAGAACTGGAAGCAGAAAGATCTGGGAAGCAATCGGTACGCCCAACAAAAGGTACCTATTTTAAATCAAAACGTCTGCAAGTGGAGTACATTTAACTTAAATTGCAAAGGCAATTGCTGTTTAGCTCTCGCCTCTCAGACTGGCTTCTCTGGTAAATTTTTCTTCTTGCTTGCACTTAAAAAAAAGGAGGGAGGTCAGTTTGCCCTCATGTCGGTAGAGTAACTTAAAAAACATGCATTAGCTTCCTTAGTGTGGTAGAAGTTATGTCTTTCATCTTCCAGTTGCCCTGTGCAGTACACGGTGTGATGAAGTCTGAATATGTGAGGAATTGCTGTCCTTTTTGCTCAGTGTCCAGGAGCTGGAATCTCTTTAAAACCTTTGGCTTGGGGGATGGTGACCTTTATCCCTCCATCAACACATGGTGTTGTCTCTTGTGGTTATGTGAGTGTGAGGAAGCAGCTGCTATTGGCTGAGGATGCCTGGGGGGGAGCCTATGGAGCAATCAGTGGAAAAAGTTTCATTGGTATGGAATCTCTATGTCTTGTAGCAATACTGGGGATCCGATGCTAAGTTCTGTCTTTTGAATATTCTCAATGTTGATCTTTTAAGTGCTTTTCTGTCATTAGGTTTAAGTATCTGCCTCCTTTCAAAAGGCATATTTTGAAATCCCTAAAATAGTGTATTAGAAGATAGAGCCTGGGGAAGTGATTATGTCATAGTGGCAGAGTCCTCATGAGTAGGGTTGGTGCCCTTACAGAAGTGGCTGGAGAGAGCTCCCTTGCCCCCTCCACATGCAAGGACGTGGCAAGAAGGGACCACGTCAGCAAATGAGTCCTCACCAGACATATCTGCCTCGGTCTTGGGCTTTCCGGCCTCCAGAACTATAACAAACTTGAGATGCATTGGCAGATTTGCAGGAGGAATTGAATAGGGATATTCAAGGGGCGGCAGTGTCCACAGGAGCAGATTGGAGAGCTTAATGGAATAGCTTCTGAGGGGCTGGTGATCTATCATGGGTGTGAGATGTGGCCAGATGCCCTTTTCATATAAGTGAAGGGCATGTTGAGTCTGCCAGAAAAAATAAAGATATCTACATGCTTCCAGAGCAATCTATTAGTCAAGGAAGGCAGCCAAATAATTTTCCACTTACTTATTTTGCAGTTTTGTATTTGCATGTGAACACCTAGCCCAAGATTCACAAAGGAATAAGCGATGACTTCAGCATACAAAGGTTTAGCCCTTCCCCTGGCTACCCTTCACCATCTACATTAGAAAAGCAGAACTGTACGTTGTGCAGTGATGCCTTCATAAATCTGTTTCTAGCCAGAGAAGAGACATCACAAGTAGGGAATTTCGTACGTGCCCGTGCACATACAGAGTGTAGGCTCCAGAAGATAAATGTGTCAGGAATGTGTAGCTGCTGCTGAGTAATTATGCAACTTTTATTTCTGCCAGTAAATTTTGAGCCTGATTTATGTCAGATTAAACTATAAATCTACTCTTTGTACCAATTATCAAAAATATACTTCACAGTCTTGAATATATTATTTTCAGAGAGAAAATAAACAATGGAATGTTATGTTGGTTCCATGCTGTGAGCCCTGTGGAGGCTTGGGTGGGGTTGAGTGCCTTCTGCGAAGGGAAGACACTCTTCAAAGAGGAGTGCCGCTAAGGATGCAGAAATTGTGATTATTTAATGAACTTTGGGCCTGAGCTTTCATGTGAGGACATAATTAAAATAGGCATCTTAATTTTTTATGGGAAAAATAGATTTACTGTCTCCATGACTAATATAATGAGATAAAATTATTTTGAGAGAAAGGATCTCCTGGAATATCTACCCTGCATGCTCCATTCTAAATCTGCAGGACCTGGGAAATGTATCTCTGTCCCAGGAGCTCGGTTAAATACTGCTGTTTGGTTCCAACTCAGATGTGCTCTTTTGATCGAAATGAGTTGCAACCCAAGCTTAGATAGTTTTTCTAAAGCAGGTGAAAAGCCCTGGCCCTAACCAAGAGCCCCGGGAGGGGCTGCTGCCTTGTGGGGACCATGACAACATTCATCTTCAGGGACACAAACAGGACCACAATGAGGGCTCTTTGTCCTGGGGGCTCTTGCTTTGTCATGATCTTTATTCTCCTGCCTTGTAGCATTAGCCCTTGGTATGTTCTGCCCATCAATTCCCAGGTGCTGCCAGGTCCTCCCTGGCCTGCTGGGACTCCAAACACAAGTCTTTCCTTCTCGGTGCTTGCCACTCTTTTGTAAGCACTGGCTTCCTGATTTCCCAGACGCCTTTGCAAGCTCCTCTGCTTTGCAGCTGGCATTCTGACTCAGCACTTCCAGTTGGGTCCTGATTTCCACCATGAGAGAGAAACCTGAAGATCTCTCCGTGGGCAGTCTTTGAACATATTTGTCCACGAGGGCTGTCCATGGGATGAGACACGTCCTGGCCTGTCCATCTAGAGCAGTTTCTCCCACACAGGAGAACCTATGCTGTTATTCTGGACACGAGAGTCCTAGGTTAAATTCAGGGCTGGGAATGTCACCACTGGGTGAGAAAGAAAAAGCCCAGTGGCTTGGAGGTGTCCCTGAGTAGGCAATTGGCCCGTGAAAAACAGACACACTGTAATGGAAAGAAAACAAACGAATAAGAAGCAATGCAATCTACCTTAGGGGAACCCAGATGCTGCTATAAATACTGATATGGCCTGCTGTAGTTTATTCAAGTGTTATTGTCATTTTAAAAATTCTGCATCAAAAATTCATTACTTTAATAATACTCTCGTCTCAAGGTACAACACAAACTGGAAGCATAAGTTGAAAATGAAAATGTCCTTAAAATTTGTAATGATTTAAACATTAAAAATACGTTAAAATCTACTATTGATCCTGACGTTTAATAATTTAATCACTTTGGGCCCCTGAGCTCTGTTAACAGATACATAGATCCTCTAATTTACATACTTCTAACACACACACACACACACACACACACATTTATATGGTTATAAGTGTGTATAACAGGTATCATATCATACTTATCATTATCAATGCAATAGTATGCAATAAAATTTATTTCCTATATATTAATCCCTTTCTATTCAACTACTGTAATCTATGGGTAGCTAAAGCTATTGTCAGTTATGTGATTATGAACAATTTTAGAATGAACAGCTTATATGTGAATATGGAAGTTTTTCTTTGGGAAAGATCAGAAAAGTCAAATTGTTAGGTCATAGAGTATACACATTTCTATTAAGCTATTATTGTCAAATTCACCCCTCACCTAAAAATGCAAGGGAATATCATTTTTACTAGTTTCTATTCAGTACTAATATTTCAAAATTTTCGATCTGACATGGTATTTCTTTATTGGCATTTAAATATTTTTCATTAATAGTCTCATTTTTCATTATTTAATTTAGAATTTTATTGATTTCAAAAAAATTGAAGATCTTTGCATGTGCTTATTACTACTTGAATTTCCTTCTCTGTGAATCAATTCTTCATATCCTTAGCCTACCCCTCTATCAGATGGCTTGCCTAGATTTTCTTTTTATTGTTATGAGTGCTTTATATAATATAGCTTTCTATCAGGGAAATTTGGAGGCACAGTTCACATTTTAGTTTAGTTGAGTGGCCCCCTTGTGGTGTGCAGCTCACAGCCTACACAGTCTTCACAGCCATAAATGACAATCCCTGACTTTTTGTAATGAAGATGAAAATATTTTATCCATCTGTCTCTGGCTTTTAACTTGGCTTGTGTTGTTTTTAAAAACTGAACAGGCATTTATTTTTGTCACATGTGTTTGTCTGTTTCTGTGTGATGTTTGCCTCCACATTCTTGTTTCAAATGATTTTTCCTGCTGAATGTAATAAACATTTCCTGTATTTTCTTTATTTTTCATAGTTTCGTTTTTATGCTTATAGCTTTTCTCTATCTGAAAAATATCTCTGAAAACTGTGAGATAAGAATCTAAACTCTCTTGCTCATATAGACGACTAAAATGTTGGATATACATCCTTTCCACTTATCTAAAGTCCCACCTTTATCTTTGTTATGATTTGGATCTACAACATCCCCCCAAAAGACTCATGTATTCAGATGTGGTGGAATAGAGAGGGAACCACGTGCTGCTGAGGGACAGGACCTGGTCAGAGGGGTGGAACAGTGGGGCTTGACTCAGAAGGGGTGGACTGCTGGGACAGGACCAGGAAGGGCAGCGCCACCTTCCTCCGTGACTTCGTTTTCTGCTTGTGTGCTGTGATCTGCCTTCCTCTGACTGCAGCTCCTCCGTGTGCTTTTGCCATTGCCAGCCACCCATGTGTGGACTGTGACTTCTGACACAAATATTTCCTCTCTTAAATCGTGAGTATAGAGTATTCTGTCCCAGCAACGACAAACTCACTTAGATAATCACATACTATTTCTCTATATTTACATGGGCCCATTTTTGGAGTCTGCATCCTATTTTTATTGAAATATCACTTGAAGAAAATACTGACTTTTTTTTTTTAGTTAACTAGCCAAAAGTTATCAACTGTTTTTCAGCAAGGCAGAGGCTGAGGTTGAACTAAAAAATTAAAGCAACCTTAATTCAACTTGATGAATACAAGTTCATATTATAAGTCAGTTGTACGCAAGCACACAACGTGATGCTAAACTATGTGTTAATAATTATATAGAGTCCTTACTGCTGAAAGGAATGCAGATGGTCTCAATAATTTCTTTGTCTTTACGAAGGACACAGTCACATTGAAGACTCCTCTCTAGATACTGTTACAAATACTGATAGTCAGGCTTGGTTTGTCTTGCATGATTCTTAAATACAAGGTTTTGGTTCCAGTGAAGCAGCCAACTTATTTTTGTTTTTTTATAAATAGCATATTTGGCTTGGAAAACTACTAGCTCAATTTGATGACACTCACAGTGAATTAATACAATTAGTATAACTTTTAATGTTAAGTAAATGGATCACCTGAAGCAATAGTCCACCAGCGATTCAAGCGTGAGAGTTAGTTTCTAAGTGCCTGTGAGAACAGCAGAGGATAGCACCGCTTGATGAATGGTGGGCAGAGAATGTGTGTTATCCATGAGGTATATTCACAAAGGAAAATCCAGACTCCATTCCAAAACCATAGTTCTATTTTCTCAGTTCTAGGCATTTTACTGATTTTTCTCTCATTGTTTTAAGACATATGGAATTAAAATTTGACATAACTTGGCTTTCAAAGACAAAAAAACCTTGAGTCAAGTCAATACTTTGGTTTTTTTTCAAATCTAAGACTTGAGTTTGGTTTATGATTCATTTATTGTTTTGTTATTGGTTATAAAAACAAAACAGAACCACATTATTCCCTGTATTTGCTCCCCATATGGCCAAACTGAATAAAAATTCTATTTATTTTACTCCTTTTTTTCTCCAGACAGCACTGTTTTCATAGAATAGAATGTGAGACTACACTCTGGAATTGTACAGCACACAGTGTTGTCCTCCTTACACCACCCTCAACCTCTAGTTCTATTCTCTGTCCATTTTCCGTAATGAAAAAGAGCTGCCTGGCTTGGACTGCTCAGCTGTCTGCCTCGTGCCAATTTGTAGATGCCTCAGCTCTGCAGCTCTGTGTTCCTCAGTTCCACAGACTGTGGAAGCTACTCACGTAATTAGCCCAGAGTCTTCTATCAATTCAGGCGTGGTGTCTTACTAGGGTTTGTCTTAAAAGAGCTCAAATGGTCTCCTTTGTGACTACTTGAAAAATGTGGAGTACAGCAAAACCAGTTTTAGAATGCCTGCATAGGATGAAAGAGTGCTCAGGTATATGGGGATGGTACTCCTGACTCTATACGAGCACTCTATGTTTGATGAAAACACAAAGTTAGCATCTTGAGTCAAACTTGAAACATGGCTGAGTACAAAGATTCTCTTCGGAGTAGCAAAAATCATCTACATTCACATGCCTCCCCCATCCCACCCATGAAACTTTCCACAAGTAAATTCTGCCATGATGAATTCAGGAGGGTGCTAGCATACTCAGACTGGTGTGCTCAAGCCTATTCTTTATCCCTAAGCATCTGTGAGAGATTGCAAAGACAAAGTCAAAACTTCAGGGCTCATAGATCCTTCGAACAGAAAACATTTGAGGGCTCTCCTAGTCAAATTTTCTCATTTTAGAACTAGGATGAATGGATGACTATTGATAGACTTGAGAATATAAATTAGTAAGTATTAATATATGTATATTTTCTTACTTATATATTCAACTTATATATTAATAGCAAATAAATAAAATTGACTGATATACATTTAAACTTTAAATTGAACTGATCATTCGGTATGAGTTGAAAGACATTTATAATCACATTGAAATGAACTCTTTTGTTATATACTCACAAATTCCATTGCTTTGTGTGTGTGTGTGTGTGTGTGTGTGTGTGTGTGTGTGTGTGTACATGTGTGTGTTCACAAGAATGTAGAACAAGAGAAGTTACTAATTACCACCCATTTGACTGATCAGAATGAGTCAAATATGGAACAATTTTCAACTATATGTGGGACTGGCTGGCTGCTCTTCCACTCCAAGGTCTGTTTTATTTTGTGAAACAGTTCCTTATCACATTTATTTATTATTCTTCCAAGGAAGGCAGGAAGGAAATGGCCTTTACTGTGAAATTCTCATGTTAACGTGTGAGAGAACTGAGTTCACATAAAATTTGTCATGCTTTTCCTGGGAACAAACACTTAAAATAACCCAGAAGACCCAGTGGGCTCCCTGTCACTGAGCTCTGTGAGCTCATCTAGCCATTCTTTTCCAACCCTAGGGCTTTTCACACTCGTGAATATGATGTCACTTGGAAATTCCCTAAACCAAGAGTTGTTTTAACATCTCCAGGAGGCATTAATTAGGCAGTATCCCTGAGAGGATATTTCTGAATGTAAAAATAGCACCTTGGAGACTGTGGGTTTTTTCTAGCCAGTGTACTATGACCCCCATAAATGCTTCAGTCCCAGAGTGCCTGACCATGGTATTCATTAAGAGCCATTCCGCAAAATAAACTTATGAGTCACGCCTTCCAGCTTCTGGGTCTACAAATACACTAGTGAGAGATCGATCATTTCGACCAATCGACCAATGCTAAGGAGGCACCGATCACCTTAGAGATCTTGATGAAAAATAGAGCTACGCCTGTCTTCCAGCAGCTCAAGGTGCACGGTGACACAGAACGATGCGATTGCACAATAACTCGGAAGCCCCCTGCGCTGTGGACTGAGGGGGCAGGCGGTGCTTGGCGTGGTGAATGCGCAGTTAGGAAGGCTCTCTAAACGAAGGCCTGCGGGGAGCCAGCTAAATGGAGACAAGGGGGACAAAATGCGTTTAAAAGGATGAAAAAAAGTTTAATCTGGCTGGACCCTGAGGGAAGGGAGCAAAGGAGCATGCGCGTGCGGGAGCAGATGGAGTTTGCACTGATGACCGAGATGGCATGGAAAGGCAACGGAAGCGGCGCTGGAGAGGGCTGGCCTAGGAAGGGTTTCCGCGCACCGCGTATTCACACACCGCGCCACCACGCGCCAAGAGCTGGTGGTGGGGAATGAAGCAAGGAGTAACAGCACAAAGACCCCGCGCTCAGAGAGCATCGATTCTCCTGAACGGTAGAGGGAAGTCGATAAGCAAGTCATCACCCAACGTATGGGACGTATCAAATGGCAATAAACGTCCAGAACCATCTGGAGTAGGAGATACGCAGGGTCGTGGGATGGCTCGCCTTTCACGGAGAGGCAGACACACCTCGTCGGCAGGGCAGCGTTTAGCAGAGATCTAAGGTGGAGTGAGAAGGAGGCGAGCAGGCAGTGACGGGAAAGGGCGCTCCTGGCAGAGCTGCAGGGACCCCAAGCGCCAGCCTAATTAGAGCGGGCCACTCAAAATGGCACTCGAAGCTGCAGAGGAAGTGTGCAGTACAAAGACTGCCTAATAAGCACCCTGGGATTGTTGCCTACGGTGGGTTGAGATAAGCTAAGAGAATGTTATAAAACAAAACAAAACACAAAGTTCCAGAATGTGAATTGGTTTTTATAAAAAGCAAAATACTGATATTACTGAGCATTAGCAACTCAAGACTGGTCGCTTAGTCTAGTTTAGAGGAGGCCTCTGAGAAAACAGATCTGGCCCTAGTTGGCTTGAACTGCGAGTGGCTGAAGGAGGAACACAAGACAAATTACGCCAAGAAGGTTGATCAGGACTGGGTCTTTAGAGGATAAGAAGAAGCAGACTCACATATCTACTTAAAGTAGTTCTGGGCAAAGTTTTACTTTTGACTTGTTCCCATCTGACATTCTTTGTCCCAGCAGTTTCTCAGAAGATAACCTATTCTGATACTAAGAAAAAACTTTGTGTTTTTCTCTCTGCACTCAGTGGAATTTCACCGATTTCTCTAGAATGACAAGTATCATAAAAAGTTCTGCAACTGCTGAAACCAGTGCTCCTCAGTGTATCAAGATTCAAGGTTGGTGGAAAACAGAATTGGCAGTTGGAGTTTAAAAAAAAAACTAGCAGAAAGTGACTTGGATTTTCATCTTCAGTTTTGCTCTCATAGTAATGATTCCTTCACAGCTTAAGTCCCTCTTAATTCCTAAAGCATATTTACATTTATTCATCTACCTGATTCTCATATTGATTTTGTGGAAGAGCTATTTTACAAATAAAGAAATCAAAACTCAGAGAGATCAATGACTTACTCAAAACAGTTATAATCTGTACTCCTGTGTTCTGGAACTTTCTGGGTATCTAAGGTCAAGTTCATAACATTTCACTGCTTTGCATCACAGCATGTGCCAGTTAACTTTGTGGGAATTCCTAAGGGAAAAATAATGGTAATATGCCCTTCAGGCACTTTCCCCAGGGCAGAAGTAGGCAGAGAGGACAGAGGTAGGTGAAGAATCCCTTTATCTATGAGAGGAAGCTTTGGCTCCAAGTCCAAGGTATTGCCCAAGCAAGTTTGGTTGAACTAAAACTATATACAATTGAATCCTGGACTTCTTCCACTCCATGGAGAAAGAAAGTCTAGTCCAAAGCCTGTCTCAGAGATCTGAAGAGGCAATGAACGAAGAAGACAGTCTACAACAGGGATGGCCATGTGCTCTCCTTGCTATCCCAGACTGGGAAAGGTTGAGCATTTGACCTTAAATTGATATGTTCTAGGGATTAAGTTCTTGGTTTTTAGAAGTTGCAGAGCAGTCCCCTAGAATGGGAGCAATCTCTACCGTTCCTTTCTTCACAGAAGGGGAAGACTGGTAGAGTACTACATAGGTGAGTCGCTGGAAACTCGGCTAACAATGTCCAAAGTACGAAGAATAACAAAATTGGAAAATGAGATGAAGAGGTCAAAATTCTCCAAAATTTACTGGTTTGTTAACAATTTTGTGGTAGTTATTATACTGGGTGCAGGAATACAGAGAATAATACTTAGCTATATCTGTATCAACATCCCTATTTTCATCTAAATCTATACTCAAATCCATGCCTATGTATCAGTTACATTTATATGTCCAAATAACCATTTCTACCTGAAGAGAAAGATGGAGAAAGAGAAAGAGAGAAATTCACATGATATAAGTAATCAGTTTAAATTAAATCTTCCCAGAAATACTAAAATCAACAGATTTAGTTACAGATAATCTAAGGAGACACATTCACGTAGAACACCAGGAGATATTCAATTAAAATAATATATAAATGTGAGAGCTAGAACTTTATATAAAGCAGTGTAAATGGTAGGCAAACAAAAAGCTAGTGCTTTGCATCTTCAGAACAAAAAGGATTACGGTAATGTTTCTCTAATATTATTCCAGAGAGAATAAGTTCTCCCCACCTTGGAGTCTAGATCTTCAGATAGAAATATTTCTAAAAAGTCACCACAGGTTGTCAGGGTCATTTGTCCAAATCTGTCAGCCTCTTAGACTCTGGGTCAAAACTTTCCATAACCTGTGCTCTCCGCCCTGATAGGACCCCCCACTGGAGAAGAGCCTTTATTCAAATGGCCACCTCGGATTTTTCTCTCATGACATATTTCCCATATTGTTAATTAGCTGGCACTTTAGTTTCTACATCAAACCTTAGCATGCCCACGTGCTCACTGCGATTATTATGGTTACAACTTTCCTACCCTCCAGAAGAATCATATGAACAAAGTGTCCCCAGAAGTCCTTACATGGATAGTTCCATCTGAGGTATGCCTGGTATTCATAAGCATGTAGGAGGACTGTGTCCTTGGTTCCCCTCATCTAGCCACCTGCACACCTTAATTAGGGTGGCAACAGTGAAACTCTAGGGCTCCTGGACTACATCCAAATACACACTACCTATTCCCAAGCACTGACTTGAATTCTCAGTTTTGGTACAGAGTATTTGTACATTGAAACGTATGTAATTTTCTCCAGATAGGTGAACATCTTGTTTATTTGCACTTTTAAATTCTATCTCAAAAAAGCAGTAAAGAGAGAAAGAAACATAAAGAGGTATGTTATATCGCCTGTTATTATAAGATATGGTCCTTATTTTTAAAAGTTCTGTGACTGTCCTGTCCGCCACCGTATCACTAGAACCTAATCTTATCACATCTTATCAGTAAAAAGATTCTAGTGAAAGTTTCTGATAAAGGATATTAATTAATGAAGAAAGCAAAAGGTCAGAGAGAAATATGCAGATTATCAGTCACATCACAAAAAGTTGTTCGAAACACTAGAACAGATAAGATTTTTTTAAAAAAAGCTCCATTGAAATAGAAATAGCCTCTTCCTTTGTGATTGTCCAGTGTCATCCTCAATGGACCTCATTTTTATGAGAACTTTTTCCCCACGTTGTTACATTTATATGATTCCATGCATGCTTGTTAGCAAAAAACAAATTCCTATTTTTTGGAAGGCTGGTGCAGTTTTATAAAATGCCACTGCATTCCCCATCTGAGAGAAGTCTGATACAAAGAAATTACTTCATAAATATTGGTTACATGAAGAAATAAATGAATATTAGTTCACAAAGCAACTTTGCATACATATCATCTCATTTAATTCTTATGTCTACCCTAAGAATATTTCTAGTTTCTAAGAGATAATCAGGGTCAGACAATGGAGGATGCCTACATTTAAGGGAAAGAAAACACAAAAGAAAAATTCACCCAGGCCAGAAAAGTAGGACAACAGACTGGATGTGGGTATCAGGAGCCACCAAAACCAAAGAGAGCTAAGAAGAGTTAGAAAGTTTGAGACTGGGCTGCAAAGAAAAGAGGGTCAATTACCACGGATCTCAAAGAGAACCAACCAGACGAGGGAAAGTGGCTAAAGACAAAATGCTCATTGTCTTAGTTAGTTTTTCGTTGCTGTGACTCAATACCTAACACCCATAAACTCAGGAAAGGAAAGGTTTATTTTAGCTCACAGTCTCGAAGGTCACAGTCCATTCAGGGGTGGCCGACAACAATCGAAGTACATGGCAGAGAGAGAGAGAGGTGCACGCAGCTCCCCCGGACAAACAGGAAGACAAGCTGAGGCTAGTTGAGACTAGTCCCAGAATCCTCCAGGAAGGCAGGTGCAGCTTATGTATCCGTTCAGGTCTCCGCCCAGTAACCAGTCCCTCCTGCAGCCAGGTGTAGCCACTACACACCGTTAATCCTAGCTTAACTATAATCCACCCCTCCAGAACAGACTCCAATCCACCAATACCACATGGTTCAATTAAAATACATGAGACTTTTGGGGAACACTCCAGATCCTAACCACAACAGTCAGGGAGCAGGAAGTGAAGTCCAGGAAGAAAGAGAGGAAGGTCAGCATCACAAACTAATCAGCTGAAGAAATTTGACACTAAAGAAAAGAGTTAAGCTAAATGAAACAAGAATCGGTCAAGCTTCGGTCAAGGTTATAGATAGGGAGGAGGTCAAGGGGACAGGAGGAAGCTAACTTGCACAGCAAAGGCCTAGAAAAAGGGGAGCTGTGACACTGCAAAGTTATTTCACTTCTCTTTTGTTCTCCTCTCTGTCCCTCATTGATAAAATGATCAACCAACCCTCCACCTCCATAGGGGCTTGATCAGTCTTTAGACACATCCATGTCCCAGTTACTTTTGTTGGTCCGAATAACCATCTTTCTCCAGTTATTATAAGACTCCACAATCTCGTGTATCTTTTATTTCTTTCTTTTTTTTTCATTCTCAAAAATAGTTTGTCCCCCAAGAGAAACAACTGCCTTCTTGCATCCTTGATGATAGTATGCTGGGCCAAAGCTACAGAACCTCACCCAAAACAGACGAAATATTTTAAATGTTTTCTCATTTGCACCCCTCACAGGTATGCCTGCAATGCAAATCCAATTACTAGGTTGACTTTTTTTTTTAAATGAAATGAGTAAAGGATGTATGTTTTGGTTGGAAAACAGGGGCAGGCCTCTGCTACAGTCTTGGTTAGATGGCAGCCAGCCTTTGTGCACACCTGGATGAACAAGTAGTGTAAAGCACGGGGGTCTCTTTCAGGAATCACCATGATGAATCCTTTCTTGTATGCAGGTACGAGCCTCCTCATCACAACGGCAGTTCCGCAAAGGCAGGAATGGGGTTTTAATAACATTATAAAAGGCACAGAGTCTTGCAGGTGCACACTCAAATGATGGTAAATGGACACATGAATGAATGGCTGCTTGAGAAAAATCCAGTCATAGTTGACACCCATAGAATAGCAACATCGAAGGGGTTTTATTTTGTATTCTCTGAGCATTGGTTAAGCCTATTAACAGAGAATATGGGTGGACTGGAAAAAGCAGAGACCATAGAGGTAGCCAGTTTTCCTCTAGCTCAAACATGGAGACAGAGGTGTTCTACAGGGACGCAGAGGAATTGGCCAGTCCTGTTCTGTAGAAGTGGGAAATGGTGTCACCGTTCTCAGTGGCTCCTTCTACACGTTTTCTGTGATCACAGCCTCTTTGCATTTCGTCACCTCCTCAGCCTTATCCCAAATAACCAATGCCCTCCTTCCCACTCCTAGAGCCTCCGGAGGCTCACCCACAAAAAGAGTCAGTATGGGCCCTTAGTTCATGTCACATTACTCAGAAAGTAACTGGCATGGAGGTGCGAAGCCAGGCTATGGCATCTCACTAAGCTGCTTAGGCTAGGCTCCAACTTGTGATTATCCTACTTCAGTTTCCTAGTTTTCTGGGATTAGAGGTGCATGCCACCAAGCCTGGCTCCTCTGTCTCCTATCATAATTTGTTGAGCCTCTCCCTCGTGACTGCTATTGGGAGTTTGGACATTGGTATTACTATTACAGACAATGAATGCTCTAATGATCTCCTTTTCTCCTGTCTCTGTGCTGAAGAGGGTGAGAATTTCCTAAGAGGGGCCATCTATTAATAGGACTGCTGTGGTGGGAAAAAAAAAAACATGCTAAATACCATTAGATGATTGTATATCATTAGGTCACAAAGCGAGTGAACCAATTTGCTTTCTTTTCTGAAACAAATTTTATGCATGATCAAAACCACCTAATTTTATAAAATAAAATTAAACATTTTTATTCACCAATCTGGTGAATGTTAATTTATATCCTGATATAACTTATATTTTTCTGATTATTGATGAAGGAACATCATTTTAATACTTACAGCTTTTGCATTTTTTCTCATATTGTTTCATCCTGTACCTATTTCCTCTCTCTCTCTGTCTCTCTCTCTTTCTCTCTCTCTCCCCCATCCCTGTCTCTCTCATAGGCATCCTTTAATATTCTAAATTCTAATCCTTGTTTCATACTCTGAAAATTTTCTCTTGGCTTCGCTTTTTACTTTCTATATGGCAGCCTTTATTGAGCAGAACTTTTTATATCTTGACATAACCACATTTTCCTCTCATTTAATTCCCACTTAATACCTACAACTATTCGTTAGCTTTTCCTTTGTACTAAATGTTCCAAAATCTTGGTGGCCTACGATTAGAAATGTTATTCCATGCTCCCTGGACATGAGGGCTGGGACGTAGCAGCTCTGCTGGTCTTGGCTGGGCTCTCGGGCCCAGCTCAGCTCCATGTGTCTTGTCTTCATTCTGGAAACCAAGCTGAAGAGCAGCCACTACTGTCTGGGGTGTACTAGTGTCCCGTGCTGCTGCCACAAATTAGCACAAACTGGGTGGCTTAAATAAACAGACATTTATTGTCCCAGAGTTCTGGAGGCCAGGAGCCTGATATCTCAGTGTCGACAGGGTTGTTGGCTTTTACTTGAGGCCCTGAGGGAGAATTCACTCTACACGTCTCTCTGAGCTCTTGGTGGTCACTGGCAATCTGTAGTTTGCAGATATGTCACTGTAATCTCTACCTCTGTCTTCCCAGTCCCTTCTCTCTTCTGTCTTGTACCTCCCTGCCTTTTTTTAATAAGTGCCTTTGCCATTGGATTAGAGTTCACTTCAAAAATCCAAATGATTTTATCCCCAGATCCTAAACTTACATCTGCAAAGACTATTTCCAAGTAGGTTCATCTCTGAAGGCTCTGGATGAACACATCCCCTGGGAAGCAGCACTGCTGTCCCTTGCCATTGGATACGGTGTTACTATGGCAAAGGGCTCTGCAAAATGAAGAGATATAAGAAGGACAGACACCTGAGGTAAAAGCTCAGCATGGACTGCCTCTGCTTGCCTCCACGTGAATGGGGATGCCATCGCTCTGATGTGTTCAAGAAAATCACACGACCGAATCTACCTACTGAAAGCACTGCAAGGACACATGACAAAGAATGTGTTGGAAAAAATAGGCACTTTGTAGCTGGTAACAATAATTCAATCAATCATAAGCTATGCTATTTTTAAAATCAAAAATAATACTGTGTGACTGTTAGTGATAAACATCTTCTATTCTCTCAGAACCGATTCTTCTCCTAAGAAGCAGCTTTCGGTTCCTTCTCAGTCTCGGGCTGTGGGCTCTGAGCACTGGAATGCCTACTCCCACACCCCTGCTCTTGGCATCATCTCAGGTAACTTATTCCTGGTCTCGGTACTGTCTAGTAACCAATGACTGTCCACCTTGCATCTCAGGCTTCGCCCCCTCCCTGAACACCAGATCAGTGTCATGTCTTTTGGAATCTCTCACAGTCATCACCCTATGCCTAAAATAAGAGCATATAATTTCTACCCCTCTCTACAAGCCTGTCCCTGCCCCTGTCATCCCCATTCCGTTCCCTCGGAGCACAACAACACACAGTCTCGTTTCCTCCCCTTTTCTCCCGACTCTCATTCAAACCATTAGTGAGTCTGGATGCATCCAAAGCCCAATATTTTTCCTCAGTGCTCTCAGGACCGGGTGCCTCAGTTCAAGCCAGCAAGTCTTGTCTGTGAGGAGACAGGAGCTTCCTTCTGCTTTTCATCTCACCTATTCTACAAGGGTCCCAAAGATCATCATACATATAGAAATATTTAAAATATATAATAGATTATAAAATTTGCTCAGGATTAATTGCTCATAATATTTGAAGTAAAGTTAATACTATGAAAAAAATCACAAGCACTAAATTCAGTGTGCAGGGTGTCCCAAAATTTGAGAACAGGAATAATGAACACACTTTTGGGCACCTGGAGTGATGTATTTTTTCTTCTAGTTCAAAATCTTTCATCAACTTTTACTTAGAGCAAAACCAAATCTCTAACCTAAGCTCTAAAACTCCATTTGGGGGCTGGAGGAATGGCACAGCGACTAAAGCACAAGGGAGTGAGTTAGATTCCCACGCCCCACATAGAACTGGCCCTAGTGGCACAAGCCTGTAATCCGAGCAGCTCTTGAGGCAGGAGGATTGCCCTGAGTCCAAGGCCAGCCTGGGCTCCACAGTGAGTTCAGGACCAGCCTGGGCTACAGAGTGACAGCCTGTGAAATAAAGAAAGAAAGAAAGAAAGAAAGAAAGAAAGAAAGAAAGAAAGAAAGAAAGAAAGAAAGAAAGAAAGAAAGAAAGGAAGGAAGGAAGGAAGAGACTTCATATGGTCTGATTTGGCACTAGCTCTCACTGCTATTACACTGACTTCTCTGCTATTCTATTAATACGCACTCACTATTCTTGTTCCACAATCCTCCTTGGTATATTCTCGCCGCATATTCCTTCCTTTTATTCACATTTCTATTGGAAAACTTCTTAAGAGAACACGGGTCTGCTTTTCTCTATTCCTTTGTCCCTTGTTGGATTTGTCTACACAGCACTTAGCAATGCCTGACATCATGAACGTATGAATCCAGGAATGTATTTACCTGTCCCTCGCCTTCAGAATGTCGCTAGTTCACAGCACCCAGAACGGGTCCCACCGTGTGGTAGAATCACAGTATCTGTGGATGAATTAGAGAACAAGTGAACTAGTTTGTTGTCCTTTCGGATATCTATTTCCATACTCTTAGGTAACATCCCAATTCTTCTGTTTACTAAATGTTCAATAATAAGCATTAGCTGTTGATTTTCTACTAAACAAACTGGAGGTTTCGCACCCTTAGCCACAGAAATCCCGTGGTCGTGTTCTTGCTTGTTCTCCTCTGAATCTGACTGCATCATCACTGCCTTGGTGAAGTCATTCATGATGACCGTGTCCAGGCATGTCCAATCTGTGGCACAGTGTTGGTGTGTGTGTGTGTGTGTGTGTGTCTGTGTGAGTAAACAGGAATTGTCTTGAACTCATACAAAATACATGTATAATACAGTTAATGTGCATACATAATAAAACTTCCCCTTAAAAGTTTTTATTACAAAATTAAAAAAAAAAACATCAAGGGAAAAAATGGCAGATCACAGTTAGACACATTTGAATTTTTTTTTTGTGGTTGAACTACAATGCCCAGTGGTCACTTTTTTTTCCTAGTACAATTTTGCCTTTCTTGAAATTCTGATGACCTCAGCCTTCCAGTTCCTTAATATCTGTCATGAATGCTTTTCCTAAGAATTTGCCAGGTCATCTATCTCCTTGATTTTTCCTAAAAACACCTTCCTTGGGATGGTCTGCTCCAATTTCCTCTAATTGTTTTCTCAATCAGCTCTACTGCTGGTGTTCCGGGATTTTCTGTCCCTGTTATCATGTGACTACCTTTCATCTCTATCCTGGATTTGCATCCCCCACTTTCTGATCTCTCTTCCTTTTTTGATTTTGGTTTAATTTTTTCCTCCTTTGATGGAGCTTATCATTTCAAGAGTTTGATAATTTGGGGATGAAATATGTTTGTCTTAGTCTATTTTCTGCTGCTATAATTGAACACCTGAGACTGGGTAAGTTATTAAGAATAGAGGTTTATTTAGCTCATTATTCTGGAGGCTGAGAAACCCAAGAGCCTGGTGCTGGCATCTGGTAAGAGAATGTCTGCTGCACCATAACACGAAGAAGGGCATCACGTACAACACAGAGTAAGGTACTAGCTCAAGCTCTGTGCTTAAAAAGCCACTAATTGATATCATGGGGTCCCCACTCTTGTGACCTCATCTAATCCTAATTATCTCCCCAAGTCCTTACTTTCAAATACTCAAATACCATGAACACATGAACTTAGGGATTAAGTTTCCAACACATGAAGTTTCGAAGGACACAGTCAAACCACAGCAATGTTTTCATTCCTGTGCTGTCCCTATGGGCCCTCTGGAAACTTGTGTTCTTTAGTTTTGCAAAATCCCATTCTATTATTTATTTTAATAATTTCCTTTTCACTGTTATTTCTTTCTTCTTTTTCCAAACACCCAGTTTTTTAAAAGATCCTCTAAAGTTTTTAACTTCTGTTTTTTTCCATCCTGTCTTTTTTCCATAAGATTTTTTTCCTAAACTTTATTTTCCATTTTCTGAATTCAATTTTTATACAATTCTGTGAGCATCCTTTTCATTTACAAGCTTTCACCTTGTTCCCTGAAATTACCTTCTCTTTATATTCTCCTTAAGTATATTTTTATTTTTAATCAACATATATAAATTGCACATATTTATGGAACTGAGTGAAATATTTTAATACGTGTATAGTTTGCGAAGATTAGATGAGACTAAACAGCATATATGTCACCTCAGAGACTCATCATACCTTTGTGCCGGGATTACTCTTAATGCTCCTAAGAATCTGAAATAATTTAAATCATTGTTGCCAAACTTAGTTATGCTACTGATCTGGAGAACATTGAAAGTTACCTCTTATTGAATTGCCCCACGTGCCCATTAACCATCTTCTCTGTGTCTACTTCCCCTGCACCATCTCCAGGCTTTAATGGCCACCATCTACTGGCATGAGATAAACGACTTTGCTTTCATACCTAAGGGAGATCACACAGAACTTGTCTTTCTGTGCCTGACTCACTTCACTTAACATAATGTCTTCCAGCTCCATCCATGTCGCTGCAAATTACAGGAATGTTTTGGCTGAATTTTATTCCGTTGTGTATATATTATGTTTCTCTCTAAATCCACTCATCAGTTGATGGACACTGAAGTTGACACCACATCTGACATATAGCGAATAGTGCCACGTAGTGAGTCCAACTCCTGTGGATTAATCCCTACGATGGGATTGCGGGAACATATGGCAGTTCTATTTCTAATTTTTTTTTTTTTTTTTAGGAAACCCCATACTGTTTTCCCCATAACAGCTGTACTAATTTGCATTCCCACCAACAATGTATAAACATCCCTCTGAGAATGACTTTTAAAGCATGACTTTCTCTTGTTTTATGGAAATAATATCTTCTTTCATCTCCTTGAGAAAATGATGAAAATATGATATGGAACATGTATGCACCAATCCCCCAAGTTGTTTTCACTTTTAATTATTATGTATCAGAAATGCATATTAATAAAAAGAATAACTTGGGGAGAATTTAATGAGACAAAAAGAAAATCATAATTGTGAGATTTAAAGTTATTTTCTAAAATTTTTCTTTCATTTCCTCTGTTCTTTTTTTCCTCTGTGCTCTTTTTTCTGTTGTTTACACTAGTCTCGCAAAGTTGTTTCTGTTGCTGCTGTTGTTTGTTTGTTTTAACTTGCTCCCGAACTTGAGTAACGTTCTGAGCAGCTGATTCCAAGATTCTGCACACTATCCACTGGTGGGTCTTTGACACTGAGTCAGAGATTTCCTTAGTCCCTCAGATGTCCGTGACTTTAGGTCTTTTTTCCTATGGGCATACCAATTTCCCTGGTGTGGAGTCCTCCAACTTCTTATCTACAGAAGACAACTGTTAGTGGCCTTGTCCCTGGAGCCCAAGAAGGTGAGAGGTCTCAGGGATGTGTCCGTGTCGGGTGAGTTGGCTTCCACTGGAATGCTGGTTTCCGGCATACAGCTGCTTTCCTATCAAGGCTTTGTCGGTACCTCTCAGTCCCAGCACTTCAGGGGATAAATAGAACGAACTTTCAGTTCTCTGTTCAACGGAGAAGGGTAGTCATCTGGCTTTGACAGAGTAGAGGAGACTATCTGGGCTTCTAATTATCCCTTTTTCATGTATTTAATTAAAACCGTTTTCCACTCCACCCTACACTTTCAGAAATTTCTAAGGCTTCCAAATTCTGAGTTTTTCCTGACTCCGAGGCTTGAATCAGCATCTTTCTGACTGGCCTCCCAATCCACGGGGCCAGATTCCAGTTTCTCAGCTCTGTTAAGTCAATTACAAACCATCTGTCCATTTTCCATATTCTAATCTTGGCTGGCACCTGGACACCTCTTGATTCCTTTCCAGGAGTCTTGGCCTTATAGGATTTATGTATGGTTTTTATTCTTTACATTATTTTGGTGAAGTTTTAGAGAATGAATATAAATAAATGTTGCTCTTTGAGTCTGCTGTGTTTAACCAGTTTCTCAAATTTATCAGTCTTTTATTTATAAGCTCTGTTTTTTTATGTTTCATACCATGAAATAAAAATATTCATTTATAATTTTTCCTCATCATTTCTGTTTTTTGAATGTACCCTACTTTTTTTCATGTGGAGTAGAAATTCTGAATTCAAATTTGATTCCATGTAACCACAGTAACCTTTCCATTAATAGAATAATTTTTCTTTTCTTTCTGATTTTAATACCTCTTCTTATATTTAAGATATTTTCATATGTGTTTGAGTCTGCTTCCAAGATTTTCATTTTATTCTATAAATCTATTTTTTGTTTTTGTGCCAGTAACACTAATATTAATTAACCTCTTAAAATCTCATGACCTATTTTTAGATCTTTACCTTTTCATATTTACTATCACTTTGTCAAGTTCTACAAAATACTTCATTTCAGACTTCTAATCGGAAAACATAGTGTATAGATTACTTTGAAAGGAGTTTATATCTTCACAATGTTAAGGCTCGCCATTATTGAAAATGATAAATATCAGCATTTATTTGAATCTTTTATGCTTTTAATTTGGGTTTTGTGACTTTCTCACACATATTTTCTTGAACTTTTCCCCAGGTAATGTACACCTTCTCTTACAGTTAAGAATAGGGTATTTTCTATTGTATTCAAAAACTAAATAAGGGTAGTTACAGAAACTCTGAATTTTTGTACTTTAAACTCAAACTGCCAACTGCAACCTTGTTAAGCTCTTTTATTTGTTCTAATATGTTTATAGATTTTATAGAATTTTCTATGGAAATAATCACATCATAGCAAATAAAACTTTTTTCCTATTCTCAGAGGCTCTTATTTCAATTTATTTGTTTTCATTAGGACTTTCAGCATATTTTTTAATTGGAGAAATAGCAGTTATCTTTATATTTTCTTTGGTTCTAATGCTGGTTTTAATATTTTATCCTTAACCATAATGGTAGGTTTAGATTTCTAGTAAATGCCCATCAGTATGTTTATCAATATTTTTGCTAGGTTTCTCAGAAATTTTTGCCACATATTATCTTTATCTACTGAAATCATTCTCTTGTGTTTCTTTTCATCTTTTTAAAGCTTCTTTCACTGCGAGTGTTGTAGGAAGATTTCTCACATTTTGAAACACCTCAACATTGTTTTTTCCCATTTTGTTTTTATTCTGTTGTATTCAGTTTGCTAATTTTTTAAACTCTGGATCTACAAGTGTACTTAGTCTGAATCTTTTGTGTGTCTAGCTGTGTCTCTATGTGTATATTGTGGTCCAATTTTGTTGTCAAGATTCCATCAGTTTCTTTTTACTCTTTTGTAAGCATGGATATGTGGAAATGTTTCATTTGACTAAAAGAATGTACAGGGAGGTGTTCTGATTCATTGCAAAAGTATCAAATCTTCCTTTTTGTTAATAATGTAGATATTTTTACACTGGCATGATTTTTTAAAGAACTAAATGAAGTGATGCTCATTTTGAATGAAAAAAATAGAATCTGTCTTTACTTTTCCAAAGTCAACATGCAAACAAAACTCATTTGCTAGCTACTGATCGGAGTAACAGCAAACACTCAAAACTTCCCCCAAAAAATCATCCAGATATCTCTAAGTGTCTCTTTAGACTTATTATTGCTTGATTAGGGAGATATGTTCTATCCCAGAAGAGCGCTTCTTTATCTGAGATGATCCAAGTAGAAAATATATAACATAAGCATAAGCATTCCCTATGAAAATCCCATGTATTTTCAGTGTTATTTACAAGTAACTTCTGGAAATAACACTATTAAAATAAAATATCCTAGGGCAGAGGTTAGGATTTAGGATTTTTTTCCTTATACCCTCTCTCTCTCTCTCTCTCTCTCTCTCTCTCTCTCTCTCTCTCTCTCTTTGAAACAGAGTCTCATTCTGTAGCCCTGGCTGATTCTGAACTCACTATAGGGCTCATGCTGGCCTTGGACTCACAGCAAAACCTCTTGCCTCAGCATTCAGGGTGCTAGGATCACAGGCATGCACGACCACACCCAGTTTTGTGGGGAATCAAACTCAGAGCTGTGTTCTTGCAAGGCAAGTGCTTTAAACCGCTGAGCCATTCCTTCAGCCCCTCCTCCTTTTATTTCCTTTCTTAATGGAGTAAAAAGGAAAAAAAGAACATTTCTCTATCATTGTGTACATTACATGAAATTTATTAAATTATTCTTCCAATGTATTACTTCCCTGCAGTAAGTTTATTCTTAAATGCAGAAAATAAGCTTGGCAGTTGATTATCTGCCAGACCTTGTATGTAAGTTCTCCAGAATTTATCTAGGGAAACATACTTCTTTTTCTTTTCCAAAAGCATAACCCAAAAATATTTAGCCATTTATCTTCTAAAAACCATACGAGATACATGTCGCTTCCATGTTTCCTGTTGATAATATTTTCCCCATTTGGAGCATGAATTTTCTTTCCTTTGCAGAACTGGGACTTATTTATTCATACATTGTGTTTAGTTGAACAGCACCGGAGGTGTGTAGCTAAAACAGCATCCCCCCTACAAGTGGAGAGGGCGTTGCTCAGAATGTAATCTACTGTGGCAATGGAAAACAACACTCGTAAGTGGTGGTAGCGTGCCTTGAGATCATGTGCCTAAAGCATCTCTGGACAGAGGTCAGATCTACACAGATACTCTTGATCGAGTTGTTTTCATAACTCACTGATGTCTGCCCTATAAAGTCTTCTAGTGCTGCTGTTTATGAGACTGAGAAGTATTATTCCATCTTTATAACCTTTCCAGTGAAATAGCCTGTGTGCCCCAAGTTCATTCTCAATTCATTTGTTTAGGATCAGAAAACAGAAACAATTCCATAAAATGTTATTCTACACATGGCCTATGGAGCTACAGAGAACTTGAAAGGCACCACTGACCACACAGTTCCCACCAGCCAGTTGTTCAGGGTTTCCAGGAAAGTACATTCTGTGTCTGACTTAGGATGCTGCAATCCACTCCCCCTCTGCCTAGCAGACTTCCCTGTGGCTCTTGGGGCTGTGAAGCAATGGCAGCTGTGGAGGGGGGAGGGATGACCAGCTTTCCCAGGAAAGAGACTCAAGCACTTGTAGGGTCAGCTTAAACACTGGAGGGTCGAAGGACGGAACCACCCCCTGTGGATCATCTGTTCCCAAGAGTTCTGAACGCAGCACACTAAGAAAGGAGTTTGCCTGAATAGAAACAGTCCTGAGTCAACTAGTTATAAAAGAGGAAGAGCTTTTTCAGGAAAACCTTAAGTATTTTGAAGATCAAGCTTCTGGAGTTGTAAATAGCCAGGAAAATTCTGAAAAGTTCTTGGTCAATGCTGAAACAGTGACCAAACTGAATAGCAACCATGAGACGCAGATCTTGCACCTTAGCCCTAGGCCTGACAAGTAGGAGGTGCTTCAAGGGAAAAATAAATGTATTGAATTAAGTAATAATGAGTGAAGTCTGAGGAGTCAAGACCACAATTGAATGCATATGTGAGACAGTGAACTGCATTCTAATTCAGAATTTCCTAATTTTGACTCTCTCACAGCACTCTCTCTCTCTCTCTCTCTCTCTCTCCCCCACCCCTTCAATCTCTCCCGCTTTCTCCTTCCTCCTTTATATTTGGCTATTGAAGACTACGGGGCCTTTGCATGGAATTGCAGCTTTAGCTCTACCCACCTGAAGTTTTTTATTTGAGACAGTGTCTTAGTTACTTTTTCGTTGCTGTGACTCAATACCCACCACCCACAAAGTCAGGAAAGGAAAGCTTTATTTTAGCTCACAGTCTCGAAGGTCACAGTCCATTCAGGGGTGGCCAGCAGCAATTGAAGTACATGGCAGAGAGAGAGGTGCACGCAGCTCCCCCAGACAAACAGGAAGACAAGCTGAGGCTAGTTGAGAATAGTCCCCGCCCTCCAGGAAGGCAAGTGCAGCTTATGTATCCTTTCAGGTCTCCGCCCAGTAACCGGTCCCTCCTGCAACCAGGTGTGGCCACTACACACCGTTAATCCTAACTTAACTGCAATCCACCCACCCCTCCAGACCAGACCCCAATCCACCAACATCACATGGTTCCATTAAAATACATGAGACTTTTGGGGGACACTCCAGGCCCTAACCACAACAGACAGGTTCTTGTGAAGTCACTAAAATAGCTCAGGCTCAGCTCAAACTTGAAATTGCCCTACCTCAGCCTCCAGAGTAGCTGAGATTATAGGCATACTGCCCAAACCATGCCTGGCCCGTAGCACACACTCTCAAGTAGTTGCTAGAGTATCAGTGGCACTGGGCAGGGATAGGCACCTGCATATAGCATCCCTGAAGGGTCTGCGGGGTCTCCTCATGCCCTCTCCATTGAGCATCAGTTTCTAAAACTGTCTAGAATTACCTTCTGATTGCCAAGACTGAGGAAAGTAAAGGCAGGGAGCAGTGTTGACAGGAAAACCAGCGAAGCTCTGTTGGCGCCTTAGGATCCTACCTAGCAGAATTCTGACACAAAGTGTATTCTGGCCAACATTGCCTACAAAAAGAAAGAAAGAAAGAAAGAAAGAAAGAAAGAAAGAAAGAAAGAAAGAAAGAAAGAAAGACAGACAGACAGACAGAAAGAAAGAGGGAGAGAGAGGGAGAACTAGGTATGCCTTTTTGGTCAGTTGTTTTTATAACACACATAGACATGTTGCAGGAGGTTGTGCTCTTTCCGGGCTAGAATTCAGTCTCTACAGCAGACCTGGGTCTTGGCTATTTCAGGTTTTCAAATTGCATAACAATTTAAATTCATTTCTTAAGTGCGGTATCTTTGTAAAGAAATGCACTCCCGAAGCTCTCCCAGCTAGAAAGCCTTCCTCAGCCCACCCCAACCCCATAAACATACCTAACTGGTAGCTTTTCGTCCCATAGACTGTACTTTCTTTTTAAAGCTCCGTTTGTGTTCTACAAGACAGCCTCTTTCTCCGAGATTAACATTTCTTATGATTGTTCCTGACAATGGATCCACTTCCAGAGGCCGTGCTAAGGATAACCAAAAAAGGGCATGTAGCAGGCTGGTTTTGGCAGGCTGCTCACAGTTTCAGAGCTTTTTAGGTCTTGGTTTTTCTGATGAGTGATTTCCTGAGCATGCCTAGGGAATGACAGGCATCTGCACGGGCAGCCGGCATCACCTTGGCCGGGGTGTCGTCATTGGCTGCCTATTAGAAAAACTGCAGGACAATGCATACCACTGACTGCCGACTGTAAACATAGGGGATATGTGTTCCCTTAGCATGGGCTTCTGGGAGGGGCCAAGGAAGGGCGGTCTGCAGTTTTATTGAATAGAGCAGTGTGCGCTAGGCTGCCTGCCTGCCTACTTAGTTTCTTGCTGAGCTCCTGCTTAAAGGAATCAATCCTTCTTTCTTGCACCATCTTCGGGAAGAAGTCACAGCCTCAGAGGTAAAGTACAAGGGCCTCTTTCTTTTTCCTCTCTCTCTAGAGAAGCTGAGGACTTTCTCGGGGTTGCAGTTAACATTCCTAGCCGAGGAAGTTCGAGATGGCAAGATCGTTCAAGGCAATAAACCATGCAAATTCCCAGAGCCAGACTGGGCTTCATTGCCCTGCAGATGTTCCCGGGAAGCAAACAGGGTGGGATTTCAAGTTTTGTTTTCCAGAGTTGGGACAGGAGGAGAGATCATATAGTGACTCGTGTGCAGGGAGCACTGGCAACTCTGATTAGGATGGCCTTTTGTTCGGGAGAGCAACCGTAAGGAACTGTACCTGATACCTACAGTTCAGGGTTAGCGGGAACGCTCTGCAGTCTATTCACCCAGAGGTTTCTTCTGCATCTTTTACTATCAGACTCTAAAGATGTTTGCTTTTAAAATGATGGCAGCAACTTCTGAGGTGGTAGAGAACCAAAAAGGGATAATTGTTTAACCAGAAGTATTTCTGTTTTTCTGCTACTCGTGGTCTAGAACTGGCCTTTGTGACCTTCAAGAAAACAAGGTCAGAGGTTCGAATGCTAGCACCAGTTGTGTTGATGTCACTGATCTGATATTTGCCTGGACAGACGGTGTGTTTTCTATCAAAACTAATACAGAGAGAATGCAGCAGTGGGTGTGTTTGTAGAAATCATAGTTCACTTCCTACCAAGCTATTTCTTCAGAAGTCTTATTTTCTGCTTGAAATTGTGCCTGAATATACCTAAAGGGTCTGAAAGGATGTAGGTGGGAAACGAATACCAAAAAGGAAGCAGACAAGCATTTATTTTGAGATAGACGTATTTGGGCATCTTGCACAGAGAAGTACAGGCAGCTAGCTGGTAGTAGCCTGCAAGTCCTTTTAGAAAGAGCTGATTGTAAAGGGCAGGGGAATTTCAGTGCTGTGGCAATACGTGGCCAAAAAAAATCAGATGAGAACAAAGTAGTTGGTATTCGTGGATTCCTTGTGTTAACAAGGCTATGCAGATGGACTTGTAAACTAAAATAGTAAAATCTTTCTAGCGTGTTTGGTGAAACCAGACAAGTATGGCTAGAGCTTGAGTGAAGACAATGTACCATGTGGGAAGAAAAGGGGGAATTTTTCAATGATGTGTCTTTTAGAGGCTATCAGCTCCAACTGACTGATTCAGTTTGATTTTACTCCATGAAACATGGTGGTTTGGGGCTGAGGTTTATTCAATAACCTTTTCTCTTCGTATTCAGGAGTTTGGGAATAATTTCTTTAGAATGTTTCTTTCTTCTTCTAGAAGTGATGTACGGGAATGGGCTTCCCTATGAATTACGTTGCCTGGAACAGTTCTCAGGAAGTGTGTGAGAAAGGCTGCAGGCAAAAGCTGTAGCTTGACTTGTCCTTCCCTCGAAGAGATCAAGTTCCAAACTATTTTCACAATGTTTTCAATGTCAATCAAAATATGGAGAGCATTTTTAACTGCTCTCTAAACCATGTAGGGAATGCAGTTTGGAAGGAAATCTATAATCTTGGGATTTGAAGATAAATTCCATTTTGAAACCACCATCTCCATATCCCTAAAAGTTCAAACTTTCTATGACCGCGCTCCCATCCTCCCACTCTGCTCTCCAATCCCAGGGACCAAAAATAAATAAATTATAAATATTGTCCTAGATGTTCTACCATACATCAAATGAGAGGACCCGAGGTTCTGTTGAACTGCAGGTATTTCTCTGGGTTGCTTCTTCTCCATCGGAGTATTAGCTAAAACACATCTCTCCAAATAGGGATGTAAACAGAACTGAAGAAATCTCAGAGCAAAAATATTTCTTCTATTAAAATAATGTAATAATGAGAAAAAGAAAGGCAAAATTCTAGAACAAACAGGTTCCTAAAGAGATTATTCTAGAATGCAAAGAGAATGCACAATAAATTGGTTCATAGCTAAAGTATAGGGTTGTTTCTAATGTTCAAACCTAGAAGAATGAATAATTTAAATAACGCAAAGCAAAACTTTGTTTTATATACATAATTCTTGCATTGTAGAGGAGATTCGTGTTCTAACTTCAGCTGGAAAGATTTAAATAAGATACACGAAAATATTTCATAACAGTGGGGCTATCAACAATTCTGACTGGCTCTTGTGACTTGCCTGAGTGCCTCCTCTGCTGTCTGAAGGTGAACTAGGTTGGTCTCATGACAAGCTTAGGACACTCTAGGGTTTAGGCTTGTGACTGTCTGTTCTGATGAGCAAAACGCACCTTATGTGTTCCCTTAAAAACACACATGATAGCCTCCATTTTTCCTCTTCATGGAAGTCTCCATTACTTGGTAGTCCTTCTGTAGCAAGATGAAAAGTAACTTAATGTTGGGCAAGAGCAGGCATTAGCCAGCTTCTCGTCTGCATGTTGTCTGTCACGTGTGTCAGAAATGCAGTGGGGTGAGGCTGTGGTGGGGGCACGGGAAAATGCTGACAGAGTGGAATGCAAATAGCATGGTAGGACTAAAGAGGAGGTCAGGAAGATGTTGCCAAAGAATTTTCAGACTTTAAAAAGAGGTTTTCTGTGTAAAAATCTCTTAAAGCCAAAAAACCAGAACCACTAGTTTCATAACTGAATGTTCTTCACCTGTCAAGCTAACCCAGATGCCCACAGATTCGGAGTGGCAGGTAACCTAACAGATACTGTCAGCCAAGGCTCAGCTCATGAGCACCAGGATGAGACCTGAGTCTTGGTACCTGTGCTCTAATAATCTTGGAGGAAGTCACCAACTACTTGACTTCATCTGTACAATAAGGCACTGGACACCCCATAGTGGTTAAGAGGTCTGAATGGAGTCAGTCCCTTTCCCCTTTTCCTTGTGAGCTGTTGCCTTCAGTGTGAGTAAATCAGTCTCATCCTGGCTGGTATCCTCTACTTCCGATGTAGTATCCCTAGGTATCTCTCCAACCTTTACATTTGAGGACTCTTGAGTGGTACCTTCTAGCTCCTCCTTCTTTCTGGAACACTGAGCCAGAGTCCAACAAACACTGATCTATCCTAGCGTTGTCAGAAGGTTTCTTTACAATGAGAGATCGGGGGGACACGGATAATGAGAAGTAGACTATGGTGGGCACCAGTGACTCCAGGTGGTATCCAAGAACCAGGAAATCTGAGGATCCAGATAAGAGAAGACCAGTAACAAAGCGCTGACAACAGAAAGGCTTTGGTAAATGAGGCAGCTTCTCTGCCTCCAGACAAAAGCATGGTATTAATCCCAGCATGTCAAGCCTGGGCCTTGTAGGGAGGATGAGGTAATCAGCCGCACCTGGCGGTGGTTCCTGTTTGTATTGAGACCAGACAGCTCCAGGCATCTTGCCTTTCACCTCCGTCTTGAGTATTACCAACTGTGACCAAGCTCTGGTGGCATCCCTGGCCTCCTTAGCCTTAGTCCTCCACTCCACCAATTCTCCCATTCCCTAGCCAAACATAGAACTTTCCTGGTCCAACACTCAAAGTTAACAGGAACCTAGCTCTAGGATGACACTGAGATGACAGCAGAATTGTCCAATCGATACCTGTTCTCGATGGGGAAAAGTCAGAAGGAGAAAAGTTAAGAGGAGCCAGGGTCAATGTAGGAGCATTTTCTGTAGGAAGGAGCCACTCTATTTCTGCCCCCCGCCCCCAGAAGTATAATTGGCTCACCATGGGGAAGAGTTACGAGAGAAGGGCAGGAAGGGGAGGAAACCGTGGGTTGTGGGAAGAGCTGATGAAGCTGTCCTCCCTCTTGCAAGCCTCATCTTCCCTGTGCTGTTATGAAGACCTCTGAGAACATGCACAAACCTCTGAACATGTGGAATAGTAAAGGAATAGAATCATAAGCAACTCTAGGGGCCAAACAGCACCAGGGTCCATAGACAGTGGAGTGAGAATCCAAGCAAGTCAGAGCATCTCAGCAGACAACTGTGGATTTCCACTCAGGGTGCTTTCCCTTCACGTGACTCAGCGGCAGCAGGTATAGCTCTTCCTTTCCATTGTTCTAGTTCTGAGCTTCCAGGTCAAATTTTAAGTGAAAAGATCTGATTGGCTTTACCAAGGTCCTTGGTAAACTCTCCCTTTATGATTGGCCAGTTAGAGACCGCTGGGCTAGGGGAGATGAGGAAGAAGAGTGAAACCCAGTCTGTCATGGGGCACACAGCTGCATGTGATCAGAACAGAAGTGGCAGTATCCCTCTTGCTGTCAGAGCTGGAAGGAAGAATGGCTGTTAATATCCAAACGATAAGAGGAGATTGCCTCATTGGGTCTTCATTTCAAAGAAAAGGAGGAGACCACCTCCAGAGAAGAAGCAGTTTTCTATGGAGAACTTATTGGAGCTAGTGATAAGTGTATGTTAGCAGGGCACCAAGAGTTTAAAGAAAGGATTGCTATGTATCAGTGACAGAACAGTTGAAGGAAAACATGTATTAACATTTTAAATAAGTAAAGTGTTCCTTGTAAACTCATTTTAACATGTCTTTTCTCAAGGAAAAGGACACCACACACATACACACTCACACACATGCACACCAGTGATGGATAACTGGAAGAAAAATTGCTTTTTAATAATTTCCTGAGGCTCCTGGCATTGTTTTGTGAATGCGCGGATGAAAGTACTTGACTACTAGGAAATCATCTTACTTGGAAAGGAACATATTAAAGGGGAATATGTAATTAGTTGCTTTTACATCCACGTATGACGTTCCCTCTTGCTTCTCTCAAGATATTTTCTGGGAAATACGCAGGCCTCACCTGTGTGTTGAAGGCTGCCAGGAGCAGGGCAAAGTGCCCACAGGGACCAAGGGCCCCACTGGTACCAGGAGTGGCAGTCTCAGCCAGAATGGTTATAAAATACAAAAACAGATTATGTCGTGAATTAGAGGCAGGCGACTAAAAGACAAACAGCAAGTCGGAAGTCAAGTAAGTTTTAGAAAAGAGATATTTAGCAAGGAAACATACAGATAGGAGAGGTTGTGTATGGAAGAGCACTTGGCATGGTGTTCAGGACAAGTAGATCCTCATGTTAGCAAACCTCAGTAGCTCAAGTAAAGGATGGGGTTGTGAGATACACGTGGAGTAGTAAAGGAATAGAATCATAAGCAGCTCTAGGAGCCAAATAGCACCAGAGTCGAAAGACAGTGAGGTGAGAATCCAAGCAGGTCAGAGAATCTCAGCAGAGAACTGTGGATTTCCACTCAGGGCGCTTTCCCTTCACGTGACTCAGTTGCAGCATCTATCTCTTCCTTTCATTGTTCTAGTTCTGAGCTTCCAGGTCAAATTCTAAGCCAAAAGCTGATTGGCTGAGCTAGTAACTACTGCCTTCCTTTGACAGTCCCACAGCAAGAGAGGTGGTCAAAGGCAGCAACTCACCAACACATGGCAAGATTATACTGGTTGGCCTCGTAGCCACCCTGCTCCCACTGGTGGTCATCTTAAGGCAAAAAAAAAAAAAAAAAAAAAAATTCGATGTGCAATTTTAGTCAGAGGGAATAAAAAAAAAAAATGGGTTTGGAAGGCAGGGTAGTTGAAATGCCCAAGAGTTCTCAAGGGATATCACTTGAATTTTTGTGTGAATGAATTCATAGACAGGCAAACACCCAGTACTAGAGTCATGCAGTTCTTAATGATAGCCTGAGCAGAGCCCCATGAGCCAGTTTTAGGGAACGTGGACCTGGAGGTTTGCATCCATTCAGAAAGATTATAGGGGAAAAAACCACTTTGAGCATTTTTGTTGACAAGAAACTTCATGTGAACAACAGGTATGCTGTGGCTCCCTCAAAAGGAAGGCAACTTTCAAGTTCAATACTAGACTAGACATAATGCTTTAGCCATTTTAATAAATAAAAATTACCACCTCTCAGTGTAAATTGCAATACTTTAATAAGCCATGTACACGGAAGCCAGTGTACTCTTAATCAGTGGAAGTGTCAGGTGTGATCTTTCATCCACTGAACATCAGCCATGATCCATCAACCAGGGTAAACAATCCCCTGCCTTCCACCTAGCTCAGATCACATTTGGACTACTATGCTCTGTTCCAGGCCTGCTCTTAACCATTCTCAAATATGCATCCAGGAGTGAAATCAAATATTGGGGGGGTGTCAGAAGAGACAAACAGTTGAAGAACATATTAAAAATTTGTACGTTTATCCCAAAAGAAAGGAAATGGAGGGGCCACATATATACCTTCGAATATTTGTAGCACTTTTTTTTTATATAGTTGAGCCAGACCCAATAGTGCTGGCCTTTATTTTCTATTTATCCATTTGTTTTATACCAGTGTGTCAGGTGTGGTGTTTCATGCCTCTAATTTCAGTATTTGAGAGGCTAAAATTTGTAGATTGTTGTGAGTTTGAGGCCAGGCTGGGTTACACAGTGAGTTCAAGACCAGCCTGGACCACAGACTGAGATCCTGTCTCAAAAAAGAAATAAATAAGAGAGAAAAAAATAAGTAAAGGAAGGGAGGAAGGAAGGAAGATTAAAACATAAAGGAACAAGGCGGGCATGTATTTAGTGGCAGTACATGCTTATAGCATACATTAAGCCCTGGGTTGGCTCCACAGCACCATAAATAAAAGATACATAAAATAAAAAAGAAACACATGATTTATTTTTCACTTTCCAGATGCAAGACTGAAGTCTGCCTACACCCATCAAATAAAATTATATATATATATATATATATATATATATATATATATATATATAGTTTCTTTGATTAATGTCTGCCTATATTATTGGTCGCAAGATTCATAAGGGCAGAGAGCATCTGGTTTGTATTGCTATTATATATACCAAGTGCCTGACATAGCAGAAGCCCAATAAATATTTGTTGAATATAAAAACAAGCCAAGTGACTTGACCAAGGCCTTTTAGTTAACTGGTTAGAAAGACACTTGTAGACTAGAATATCGTATACAAGGTTTCTTTTTTTAAATTAATAGTAGAAAATGTTCTATTTCAATAATTCACAAATTTAGATTATACAATGCAGCCCAGTTTTCCTATCTACCAGGAGGTTTTCATCAGAATCAACTGTGGGGCTTTTGGAAAATACACATCCCTGAGGCCCATCTCTCTAGAGATTCCAATTCAGTAGGTCTCGCTAGAGTGAGGTCCAGGCATCTGCAGTTTGTAAAACCTCCCTGGTGACGCTGATAAAACATCCTGGCTCAGAAACAGTCCTGTACACCTATGATTACAATAATTTATAGTAGGTGAATGGAGTTAGTTATTCCTCAGAAGCCTATTTGTTTAGCTTTAGATGGCTTTCTCCTAAATGTTACATCTGTAAAGCCCAAGTACCCAATTTTCTCAAGAGATTCTTCAGAAGAGCTAGAATACTTATCTGAAATTCCTCCAGGTTCTCCCACTTCTTTGATTTAAGCACAAATCGATCAACCCTGTAAGGTCAAGCTTTCTGATGAGATTTCCAGTATTTGCTTTTGTAAAGCTTTGGAAATGTGGCAAGAATAAAAATTCTCATGATATTTCCATTTCTTGTTCCAGCCACCATTACTAAGTGAAATTTAGGCTCAGGAGGAGGAGTGAATCTAGGAAAATTTTTCTTTTGAATTATTTCTGTCCTTTTGAAAATCAAGTGCTTTAGATATTTCCATTACCAAGAGAAAAATATCAAAGACATTTTTCTCTGTTCGTATTTCGTGATAAAGATGTACAGATTCTGGTTGGGAAGAGGAAAAAAGTATCATCTACATTCACGCTGCATCTGCCCTGAGGTCTGAGGCCATAACAACCTTTGGTTTAGATGCTTCCCAAGGAGGTCCTTTTAGGTTGGGCTCTAAGTGACAAGAGGTTTTGGGGTGCATGGGAGGCAGAATCATTTGCTTTTGCAGGACAGAAAATTCATTGCAAGAGTCTTCCTTGCCTCAATAATTAGTAACTGCCTCTAAATTGTACAGAACAATCTATCTTATTCAGAGCACTGAATATATATATATATATATATATATATATATATATATATATATATATATATATGTTAACCCACTGAAGATTATAGAGCTCAAAGATTTTTTGTCTTTTATGTGAGTGACCTGCCTCAATAGGAATGCCAGAATTCCTAATAAGAATTCCTTTATTTCTAGTTGGTTTACAAGAGTGGGTGCTTCCTTTGTGTACGTCTCCCTGACTCAAGTCGTGGGGGTGAGGGGAGAGTAAAATAGAAGCTGAAAAGAATTAGGTTAGCATCCACAACTGTACAGCCCCAACCTCCAAACTCAAATCAGCCTTGCCTCTGCCATAGTCCCCCCTTTTACATGCATCCTTAACTCATATTAGCTCCCAAAAGCTGACCGTTACATTTTCCAAAATTTAGAGATACAGATGCAAAACAAAACTGTTCAAATGATATAAAATTACATGTTAAAAGGTATCACGGTTCATCTCTTCCTAATGATTTTATGATGCTTTAGTCTTGCCTGTTCTCTTGACGTTAGTTGTATCTATCGAGTTAGGAGGATGGAAATACTATGAGATGCCATGAAACCAGGCTTTTCCCCAATGCTTTTTCTTACTGATGTTAAATAAATAGGATGTGATGGAACCAATTTTATAAATGAAGAGACTTAATTACACTTAGGTTAAGTAGTATATTGAAGATTATAGAGCTAGTAAGGAGCGGAACCAGGTTGTAAACTGGGTAACTTGTCTTCATAATCCAAAGTCTTAACCACCGTGTGGTGCTACCTGATGCTAATGACTCCAAGGAACAGACTGCCCTTTTGTGTGTGATTCCAAAAGTATGATCTCTGTGAAAAAGAAATGCTGGCATCAGGAAGACTTGAATCTGAACTTCAAATTTACCACTTCCTTCACTTATAAAGTTGAGATGACCGTTCCTTACTTTAGAGTTATCATAACTATTAGGTATACTATCTCCAAACTGCTTTGCACACGGCAGACAAAAGATTATAAATCAGTTATCAACTGTGACTTCCTACACAGGCTGTCAGTAGGCCTGGGACTGGTTCCTTAACCCTGTCCTTAGCCATACATTCTCCTTCCCCCCCCCCCATGGTCATCACACAGATGGCTTAAATGGGATCTATTTGTTTGATATTTGGGTTCATCGGGGGCTAAGACCAGGGCCAGTAGATACAAATTCTAGGAAATCCTATTTCAGATCAGCACAAGCATTTTCTAAATCAGTCTGTCTCTGAGGCATGGCGCTCCCTCCTCCCTGCTTTTCAGAAGTCAGTCCCCACTTTCCAGCCTGAAGCTCTAACCCTCTTATCCTTACCACAGACTTGAGCTGCTTTTAAAGTTCTAAACAAGCTTTATGCAGTACCGCTAAAACCAAAGAGATTTATTGTTCCTCACATTGTTGTATAGGTTTTGAGTATGTTAAGTTGGGATGAGAGAAGGGGATTGGACAGATGAGAAAGGAGAAAGGAAGGAGGAAGAGAAGGGGTGAGAGATAGAACAGGTAAAAGATGACAGAGAAGCTAAATCAGCTCATCCAACTACCTTGTTGGCACACTTGCTATGTGACAGCTCTTTTCTGACTGAGGACAACCATCTTATAATGTAAAATAAATCAAATAACTTTCCCAACGTCATACAGTGGGCAAATGACAGAGCTGGGTTGGGTGCCACTCCCTGACTCCAAACCTTTCCATTCCTCTACAGCTCTCTGCTTTGTGTCTTCCTTCCCTCAAGAAAGTGATGGAAATCAGAGCAGAAGGTTTCCATAACCAATCATTAGTATTTGCCATTGAGCCATGCTGCAGTCCCACTAGACAAGTACATTGTCACTCTCTGCCATATAAGAATGGAGCTAACCCACCCTTTCTTACACTACGCACTCGAGAGATTGTTCAAGTTAGATTCAGACAGGATGAGAACATAACCTTAGAGCACTGAGAAGGAATAAAAAAGAAAAAAGAAAAAGGCTACAGACATACTTTTGTGTTTCTTTTCCCTGGTTCACACACATCTCCCTGACTCGAGGAGGAGTCATGTGGAGTTAGATATTGAAGGATTAAACTACTTGGACAAATAATTCAAACCATTTTAGTCTTTGGTAGTGGGGATTGGATAAGGAGTTGAGGGATATACCTCTCTGTCCAATTAAAGAAGTGAGAATCCCTATGCCTTGTCAACGACTATCAGAAATACTATTTGTCAATAAGACTCCATCTAAGTGTGGTTACTTCCAAAAACTTGACCATGCATGCAATTACTTTTTGCCTTCAGGATCAGTCACAGGAAGGACTTCTCCAACTTTTACAATTGCCAGTTTCGTGGAAGAAACTGAGACAAACAAACAGAAATCAGGCACTCAAGATCAGCCTGTCTGATTTTGCCATAGGGACTCCCCACTCGTTCAGATAATTCTAAGAAGCCCTACTTAGTTCCCTCTGGGAAAGGAAAAACTAAATAGTCTAGTCAACTTCTCCTAACTCCTACATTTGGCCAAGCTGCACCTGGGGTATTCATTTCCTAGAACTATAATAAAGTACTACAAACAGAAAGATATTTTCTCATGGTTCTGGGGGTTAGAGGTCCAAGATCAGGGCATCAGCAGGGTTGGTTCCTTTGAACGCTATGAGGAAGCCTCTGTGCTAGCTATGTTCTTGGCTCATAGATGGCTCTGTATGCGCTTCTGTGTGACAGTTTCTGTATGAAGAATCTGTGTCCAAATTTCTCCTTCTTGGTAAGATACCAGACATATTAGATTAAGGCCCATCCTAATGATTTTTTTTTTTTTTTTTTTAGATAGGGTCTTGCTCTGTAGTCCAGGCTGGTCCTGAGCTCACTATGTAACCCACCACAGTCTTCCAGCCTTAGCCTCTCAAGGGCTGGGATTACAGGTGGGTGGCACCATGCACAGCAATTATGTGGTGCTGGGAGAATGAACTCGAGGCCTTGCATTCCCTAGGCAGGCATTCTAACCGCTCAAGGCCATCCACAGCCCCCAGTGACTCCGTTTTGACTTGACCATCTCTGTAGAGACCCACAGGTTCATTAATAAGATCATATTTTGAGGTCCTGGGGATTGGAATTTCAACAACGAATTTAGAGCAAGACACAGCTAGCAGGCTATGTGCTCCGGGTCAGAACCGCGACAGAAGCCTAGGCGGCATATTTCCTCCCGGTCCACGTGCAAAAGACTCCATGGTCGGTGGGTTCCGTCCTCCCTCCTGGTCTAGGGAATGCGTTGCTAGAAATCACTTGACCTTTTGAACCTGCCTGACTTTTACTTTCTGCCTGTCGCAATATGACATTCTGATCCAGTGAAAAGTCAAAGGAGGCCTCTGAGATGACGCACCGAGGCTCAGCTCCGCAGCACACTGTGGCCTATCTGCGGAAGGCTGGGAAAACACGGTGGCAGACAGTCTGGTATGCAGCCATCCCCAGTGGGGGAGGGGCGGGCGGAAAGACCCAGCCAAGCAGCCTGGAAGTCTGAGAGACAGAGCCTGACACGGGGTGAGCCAATCGCCGTGGCGCAGTCTCAGATGGGACCCCGAGGGTGCCTCCCGGGCCCCAGACAGAGGAGGGGCGTGCCGGTCATTTCTGTTCCAGCTGATCACAACCATTAATCCTCCAATATAGGGGAGAACACTAGAGGCTACACACATCTGTGTCTGGAACATCTGTCTCTGTTTCCTTCATCCCTTCTCTCTCCATCCTCAGGTTTTACACACTGTCTGGCAATGGTCCTCCCGACTTCCTCTGTGTGTGGCTTGGACGTCAGGCCTCGTTTTCTTTTCCTCTGTCTTTCCTTCAACCACGGTTTCCCTCTCTCCTTTCCCTGAAGCTCTTCCGGGTGTCCGGATCCCGCTTCAGTCCTACTCATGGCTACTCTGTCTTAGGCCAGAGGCAACTACAGAGAATGTGACTGGGCCATTTGTCCTCCACACGGAGGCACTTTGGAAAGGGAGATAAGAAGCTATTAGTAACTTGCCTAAAGTCGCACTCCCAACCTGGAACTGTCCTGGGCAACTCAGAACAAGGGCTATCCTAGCCGTGGTACAGTGCCTGCCCTCCAGAAACCTTCCCTCACCATTCACCTCACTCTGCGTCTGTGCCTCTCTTTTCAGAACTTTTTGTGTTCTGATTCCTTTTTTTTTTTTTTTTTAATTTCCACTCCAAGAAACTTTCTGCATGGAATTCTGTCTTTGTAATCTCCTCCTTCCTCTATTTGCTCTGCTCTGTTCTGTGCTGTGTCTTACTCCTCAAATTAGTTTTCTCTTTCACCTCCTTTCTCATAGGGTACACATATTTTGTTTGAAGCTTTAGTTTTTAAAATTTTTTTTCCCATTTTGTGAATATACACGTATGATACACAATGGTCACACTGAACTTGAGTTTTTGGGGGTATATATGTCATGTCAACATTGCAATCCCCTCCCCTGCTCTTTTTGTCTCTTCCCATCCCCCCCCAACTCCCATTATAACACCCCTTTGGCTCTACAGAATGACTGCATTCTGGTCTTCTCATATTAGACAAACCACCTGATATCTGACCCTCGGCTTTGACTCACTTCACTATGCATGATGGTCTCAGGTGGCATCCCTGGGTACAGACTTTCATTGGCATCTTAGAGAAGCCATGTATGTCTGTCCTGATACATACAGGACATCAAATAGAATTCTCTATATGACTGAATCTCATGCAACTTATAGTATGTTAAGAAAAAAAATCATTGCAACTATTGAAATACATACATTAGACTGTGGCTTGTTCGGGGAAGTCCCGAAGCCCTGCCTCAGCTCTCAAGGGAAGCTAGAAGAGCACGTGCCTCCTGACAGTGGCCGGAAACTGGCCCACAGGCAGCCATAACTGGATAGTGCAGCCCTGTGGCTCCTGAAGAAAGCCACCCACATCTTTGTTATTCAGCTACATACTTACTTGGGGCATTTGATCAAATAATTTTCTCATTTGATTTTGAATACTGGAAATTACTTAAGGAAGAAAGAAGACAGTGAAATCAGATAACTGATCAAAGAAAACAAGGACTATGTTAAAACTCCCTTTGACCTCCCTACAGTCATTCCTCTCTTCCTTCTTTTCCTCCCTTACTCTTCTTCCCATTCCTCTTCTTCCATTTTTTTTTTTTGTTCTTCTCCCAATGAGATGTATACAGTTGGAAATGCCCCGTTGTCATGGGCAGCCTTAGCTTTTGTCATGGTGGCCTATGGCTCCCATGCTTCCATATTGTTTTTTTCCAAAGTACTCTTTTTATTAGTATCTGTGATACATAAGGACAGTAATCAGCTGGAGAAAGTGGTGCACATACATGTCGCACCCTGGTCATCTCTACTTCCTTTCCCTTTCCCACTCCCTCACTCCCCCACACCTGCTTTCCCTCTCCACAAGGTAGACCTCCCTATGTTCTTCCATCTCTCCTTTATTTTGCTTTTACTTATTTTTCTTCATGTTTCTATTACAGAAACCGTGTGCTATTTAGCCTTCTGTGTCTGATTCATTTCCCTAAGCACGATGGTCTCAAGGTGTACCCATTTCCCCACAAATAACTCAAATGTATCTTTCTTTATGGCAGAAGAGCACTCCATTGTATAAATACACTGCGTCCTCTTTACCCATTCATCTGTGAATTAGCTGCTTCCAAGATTTTGCTGTTATGAGTTGGGCATGGGTATGCATATATCTTTCTTGTATTATGACATTAATTCTTAGGGGAAAATGCTCAGAAAAGGTAGATCTGGGCCAAATGGGGTATCTATTTTTATGGGGTTTTTCTGAGGAAATTTCATAAATGGTTGTATCATTGTACCATTTATCATCCCACTAGCAATTAAGGGTTCTTTTTCTTTTCTTTTCTTTCTTACATAAATCTGTTCACAAAGATTGACTGATGATAGCAAAAGTAAGTGCCTAGTATGGCAGGGATGGAAAGAAAATGTCTCTCCACAGCCCTACAAGTCAATGGGGTAATTAAGATTAGCTGACCTGGAGCTGCTGCTTCCTCCTGTGTTTGCGTAAACACAAAATGAGGAATGCAAGAGGTTGGGGGAATTTTCTGTTTGATTTTTGCTTTTTTATTACTTTGATATCTTCCCATATTTCTGCCCTTAGATATGCTATTAAAATACAGTAGTTGTTCTTTCCACCAGAGGTGGTTTCTAGCTTGATAATTCTTTTCTTTAAAAGTTTTTATCTTGAGGTGTGAGGGCCTGGCTCATATTTTGTCGGGATGGCCACTTTCTAGATAGTGGCCTGTTTTGAAGGGAACTCTGGCTCCTGCCTCACGGCTACAGCTGAACACCTCTGTGACCCTTAATGGGCTTCTTGTGCCTCAGGCTTCCTGCGTATGAGCTGCCCACAGCCTCGCCATGGCCTTTGAAGCCCACACAGGGAGTGATGAGACCGTGTACACACACACCTAGCCAGCAACATATCTTAGAGCATGTGTGTGCGCTTTGCTTCTGAAATATGAAAACTTGCTGGCTGGTTTTTGAGGGAGATTTATGTTACATATTAATAAAGAAAAGTCCAGACTCAGAGCTCAGATTTCAGGTTTCCACTAATTATCTCAAGCAACACAGTGTCATTCGACTTCTGTTTCCAGGACTGTCACACTCCATGCCAGCCTTTCCTTCTTCTCTTTCTCTCTTTAATTTTTAACGGATGAAACTCATGTTGAAAAGGGTAAACACAGCTCACATGCTTACTGCTGGCAGCAGGCTAGATCATTTCCCCCATATACTTTTTACACATTCTAATTGACCAATGGTATCTGTACATAGTTATGAGGTACTGTGTGATAATTGAATATGTGTAACGCAGTATGTAATGTCAGGCTGCTACGGCAAGGATAGTTCTTTCTATGCTTGTTTTGAAAGGCAGTAGCTGGGCCCAGTAACGCAAGCCTGTATTGCTAGTTCTCTGAGAGGCTGAGGCAGGAAGATCACAAGACAGAGTCTAACCAACAACTTGGTGACACAGTCTCAAAAATCAAAACTAAAAAGGTCTGGGGATGCAGTTCAGTGCAAGGGCCCTGGGTTTGATCCCCAGTACCACAAAAACAAACAAATACAATATTGACAATCATCTTGGAGACGCTATGAAACCCCACAGTGGTGAAAAATAGTAGCAGAAATCACCAAGCTTTTTCATTAATGCAATCACAGCATCAGGGAAGGTTTTTATTTTTATATTGATATTTATTTATAAACAGAAGTTTTCAAAAAGCTTTATGTGAAAGCAAATCAGAGTCAAAGGGAACAATTGTGGGTCTCAGAATCTTGTTACTCTCAGATTCGTGAGATTGCTTTTCCAGCATGAAAGTTTCTAACACGTAAAATCACAGGTGTGAACAAGCTTATGTTTTTTAATCTCTGTGATTTTAATATCCATAGCTGAACGTAGTAAAGTTTAAAGATGCTCTGAGAACCCAAAATAAAATAAAAAAGCGAGATTGTAAGAAAGTCATGTTTGAGTCTAGCAACCATGCTTGAGGTTAAGTTTACACAAGAAGTCCTATGGGCATCCAATGTTTTATTATTTTTTAAATAAATTATATTTTAGAATACTTTTAGATTTACAGCTGCAACAATATTACAGACCTCTCATATACCCCACACTCAAATTCATTTATTGTTAACTCTACTGTGAAACATTTGTCACAGCAATGAAACCACATTATTACATTGTTAATTAAAGTTCATACTTGACTTACATCTTTTCAGACTTTTACCTAAATGTCCTTTATTTACTTTTCTACCCCCTTGATATTCTATATGGGAAAAATATGTCCATCGTGAAGTTACTGCTGGAAGGCTGATACATGAGAATAAATTGTAGATGTTTCCTAGACCAGCTGTTTCTTAAGGAATTTCCACCTAAAATACCCTGAATTTTAGAGAGGTGAAGGTGTTGGGGATAGACCCCAGGGTCCTTGCAGTATGCTACATCCTCACACCATTTTGATACAAGGTCTCACTAAGTTATTAAATTGCCCAGGCTGGGCTTGAACTTACATTGTCCTGCCTCAGTCTTCCAGAGTGCTGGGATTATAGACCAGCTCCACAGGGTCCTGCAAAACAGAGTGACTGAGTCAGTTGTCAATTAGGGAGCCATCAAAGTCAAGAAAGAAAGCGAGATCTTAAGGACTGGGGTGGAAATGGTTACTAAGTTTAGCCATCTGTTTTGGTCTTTCCTGTTCCCCATGTAGCTATACAGTTTACATAAAAGTCTCTCTCCAGAGGATCAGAAAGAACAGATTTATGGAACCAGATGTGAGTTAGCATTTCTACAGGTGTGGCTCTGCAGCTGAAAGAACATGTTGTACCAGGGATGGAGTTTCTTCTTATGTAATCAATATAAATTACCACTACACTTTTACAGAGGTTGATAAAGCAAACACGTGTCATTTGGATTGGCCTGCTGGTATAAAAAGAGACCTTCATTCATTTGGGCCACAACGTGAAAAAATGCAACATTTAATATTTTTAAAAGACTTGGTAGAAAATACCACAACAGGGATTGAGGAAGATTGTTCCAGCTTGAGGACAGGGGGGAATAGCTGGTGATTACATGAAAATCATGTTTATGAGTTTTTCTTTAGCCATAAAGACAAGAAGTCATTTATAAATATTTTTGAACTCTCAAATCTCATAGGAAAAGACCACAAGGGTAAAAGAGTTCACAGGACTGGTAACAACCATAATACTATAACAAACAACAAAAACCGGAACACCAGAGAAAAGATGAAAAACAAATAGAATTATTTCATGTAAAAAGGAACATGTCTTTAGATGGTATATTGAAATTCAGGGATATTAGAAAAAAGATTAATTTAGTAAATTACAGAATATTTTACAATAATATTTCCAAAATAGAATTTTAAAATTCTAGACATATTAGAAATTTCACAAGTTAGTCAATTTTCTTTCAATATTTAACAAAATGTTTTGGCTTTTTAAAAAAGCATTGGTGTTTTTAATATTGGAGTTTAAAAGGAGACAAGAACATTTCTACTTTTAGGCTTGTTATTGCTTAATTTTTTTCAATTAAGTTTAATTAAATTGTTAAAATCTCTTCTATCCTTGCTAGTTTTATTTTTTCTGAACCTATTAGTTTTCCAGGAAAACTGTGCTTATATCTCCCACAATGGTTGTGGATCTGTTCATTTTCCCTTATGAACTCTGTCATTTTATTGGTCAGGTGTCAAGACTATATCACTCAATGCATATACGTTCACAATTTTTAAAATAGCTGGTGGAGTATTCTTTTCATTATTAAGCATCAATAAACTTAAGGTATATTTTCTTATTAGGAGTGCTACAAATTTTTAAAAATTATTATAATTCTACTATAAAAATTATCTATTATTTATAAAATTATCCGTTGTAATTCTACCTATAAATGCTAAATCTTTTATTTTTGGTATTTCTGCTTAACTATTCTAAAATAAGTCATACAAGTCACATGGGCAAATTTCTAAATCTAGTCAGAAAGATTTCTGTTGTCTAGTGTGTAAGGTAGATCTACTGTATTATTATAATTTATGACGTGTAGGATGTTTAAAAGGTCTGAAAGTGAGGATAAACTTAACTGTAAAAAATATGCTACATTATCAAATATTCACTCAGCATCTTTTTCATTAAGCTTCTGACAATGTTTCAAGGAAATATCTCTAAATTTAAAGCAATAAAGCTGGGTCCAGTGGTACAGACCTGTAATCTCGGTGGTCTGGGAGGCTGAGGCAGGAGGATCACAATAGCAAACCCAGCCTGGGCAACTTAGCAACTTAGTGAGACTCTGTCCCAAAATCAAAGGCAAAAATTAGACTATGGATACAGCTCAGTGTGAAGGTCCTGTGCTTGACCCCTAGTACCACAGCAAATATATAAATAGCCCAAATTTTTACCTTAAAAAAGCATAATAAGTACATTCCTTTCTATAAACATCCAAAAATTCTATTTTATGTGTATATAACCCTATTTTGTATAATATATATTGTGTATAACATCTGAAAAAATAGATAACTTATAATTTATCTTGTAGTATAATGCATCATATGATACCTAGTGTCTTCAGACTTTTGGGACACAAGATAATTAGACTTATTTTTAATATTTTAGTTTGCATGTTTCTTTTCCATGCACATTCTTTGCCATTTTTTCTCATTTTCCTATTTTATTGAATTTATCCCTTTTAATCTTTAATTTTTCAATATTAACATCCTATTCATATTCTTTGACAATTTAACATGCATAAAACATAAAGTCTGAATCGTTTACCCCCTAAACTAATTCTATTCATCTGAAAGTTATCGTTGTGTTTTTAAATCCTGAAAAAAATAAACTTTTTGTTTGTTTGTTTGTTTGTAGAGTAACAGGTCTTTATTTGGAAACAAAGAATAGAGGGGCAAAATCTTCTGCTACCTGGATGGGGCCCTGAATGCTCTATCTATCCCTTGAAAAAAATAATCCTTAAGACCATACTTACAGTAATCTACCAACACATTTCATTGACTTCATTGATTCATTGATATTCTTGCTCTGACATCCCGCTCTTTCTTTCTAGGTACAAACCTGCTTCCTGAACTCATTTTTTTAGTAATTCTTTAAGAAACAATTTTGGGTACTAAGCTTTTTCTAGATTTTGTATAAACAGGCTTTTTGTTGTTTGTTTAGCTTTTACTGTTGAATACTAGTTTAACTGGGTATAAAGTATATTTCCTTGGCACTTAAACGCATTATTCCATTTTCTTTGACATCTATTGTCATTCAAGAAAAATTAGCTGTCATTCTAGCTTCTCTTTTCTGCCAATGTATTCTGTATTTTGTCTCATTTTTTGTAACCAAAAAATAGTAACATATCCGTTAACAATAGGCACATGCGCTAAGTAATGTGTCATTATGTAATTTTGTCATTATGTAAGTGTCCTGAGGCATACTAGCTAGATAATATAATTGTGTGGGGGGGAGAGATTGGAATTGAACCTAGGGCCTTTGCATCATGCTTCATCTCATCCCTTTACTAAAATTTTGCCCAGATTGGTCTCAAACTTCAGACCCTCTTATATTAGCCTCCCAGAGCTCTGGGATTACAAGTATGTACCACTCATATTATCTTATAAAATCACTGTATGCATGGTTCATTGATGGCCAAAATTGTACTATATTTTATTTTATATAGTGTAGTTACAGAAAAATGAGAACAATAAATATCTAAGGTAGTTAATAATGTGACACACATACAAACACTGTGCTCCAAAAAGTGGCTATTAAAAGTAGGTAGTGAGGTAATGGGGATCCCTTATCCTTACCTTGTAGAAGTTAAAAATGGAATGACCACACCTGAGAACCAGAAAACCTATTTCTGGGTATTTACCAAGAGAATATATGCTTATGAACATCTACACTAACATATACACACAGACATACTTACTTAGACAAGTAAAGGTACGTGTGTGGGGCCTCCCCGTACCTCATTGCCCATCCTGTTGCCTGGCTTAGATATCCACTATTCTAACCTCTGACACCGTAAAAAAAGATGTGTCTATTCTTGAAATTCTTACGAATTAAAATCAAGCTGTATATTTTCTTTGAGTAGTTTGCTTCATACAAAATAATAATTTTGTGATTTGTCCATGTCATTGAATGTATAAACACTTTTTCATTGATAAATGATATTTCAAAAAATTAATATACACAATTTGTTTTCCTTTATGTTATTAATGCTCATCTCATTCCAGTTTGAGATATTGTGAATAAAGATACTCTGTAACATTCAAATGCTTTTATTCATGTTGAGTGTGGGGTATGCACCCATATGTGTGTATATGTGTGTGTATACCTAAGTGTTACTTCCTTTGGATAAAAATACAGAAGTACAATTACTATTTCTAAAGTTAGGTACGTGGTTTTTTTGGTCAGAAAATGAAAAATTATTCTCATCGTGGCCATGGCATTTTTAACTTTATAAGCAATAAATCAGCATTCCAGTGGCTTCCCATTTTTGACAAACTTTATAGAATTTAGTGTTTCTAATTTAAACTAATTTAGTGCTTAAGTGGTATCTCATTAGGATTTTATTTTGCATTTGTCTCATGACACATGATATTGAGCATATTTTTCTTCTCACTGATAAGATACATGATATAGTATTTTATAAATCAACTTATATCTAGGTATCTTACTGTTTTATATCTTCTTAAATTCACATAATTTTTAGACTTTAATCATTGTTTTGTGAAAGCTGATATCTTCTGAATGTAAACCAGATATATGTACTATACACATTTTTATCATACTCAGTGGTCTGCCATTTCATTTTCTTGAGGCTGTGTTTTGATAAGTAAAAAGTTTATATGTTAATAAAATTCTATTTATCATTCTTCCAGATTTTATCCAAGGTTTTTTTCTTTAAAAATATTTGCATCCATCCAGGTTGAAAAGATAGTCTCCTATTTTTTAAGCAATTTTATACTCTTAGTTTTTATGTTTAGGTCTATGTTCCATAGAAAATTAACATTTAAGTATAGCATCAGGTAGCAGTTGAGTCCAATTCTTTTCATGTGTTTGTCCAGTTGTTTTCAGAACAATCTGTTAAAAAAAATAAAACAACTTTCCTTTTCCCTAGAGTACACATAAAGTACACTGGCTCTTTGGTAGAAAAGCAACTGCTTCCTGTACAGGTAATGTTCTATTTCCAAAGTTTATTTTCTATCTCATAGGTCTATTTGTTTACTCTTCCATCCATACCCGTCTTGATGACTGTGACTTTTTTCACATTAGACATTTTTTGTTACTTTTCTCGCACTGAAGATGTGAATTTACCACTGTGTACATCTGCCTCCTTAAATACCATGTTCCTCATCCTCCCAGTATTGCTGTGTGCAAATACATATGGCTCCTACCTGACTACACCCACGGCTATGACTTCACTTTATTAGAGTCTTCCCATTTCTCTATCAAGCCCTGCGGTGGAATAATGACCCCACTGCTCATTCCTGCTTAACTTTCTCTATTTACTGTTTCCCCCATAGTGCTGGACAAAGTGACATTTGAAAGGAATACCAAACACTTTTTAATAGAGTCAAATCTTCAAGTGATCTGTCAATCGCTTTTTCTTTAAAGATAGCCTTTCTGGAAATTTGGAATTTTCTAGGCCTGTGGCGCAGCTAGCTGCTCTAAATCTGCATTTCACAGTCATCTTAGGAATTTCCTTCCTCAGAGGGAAAGGCATTTCCTTTGTATGTGAACTGAAACTTGAATCCTCCACTTCCTCTCTTTTTACAGTCCTGATGAAGCTCACCTATGAGATTTCTGAAGGTTCCACAGGAGACAACATCTTTGAGAATCACCCTAAGGGGTTGGGGGCTTATCTCACACGTGGCTTGGCATAGAATTTTGGGTGAAAAATAACTTCCCCTTGTATTTCTCCTGACATTCCTATATTATTTCATTGTTTTCTAGATTCCTCTGATACCATTTTGGTTACCGAGTATTGGAAGCCTGGCTAAAGGTTTTACTCTCCTGAAGTATTCAAGATCTTTTTCACTTCAGTGTTCCTAAATGCCTTGGCATCTTTTGGATTCTTAACCATTCTGCTGAACACTTAGTGGATTTGCTCAGTGCGGGAAAATATAACTTTCATTTATGAGAATTTTATCCTACAGCATATCATTATATTTGTAGTATTTTTCTCTCTCACCATTTTCATGTTCTGCTTCTCTTTCTCTCTTCCCCTCTCTTTTTCATGGAAAAGTTGACCTCCTAAACTGATTTTTACATTTCATATTTTCCCAACTTTTTACTTTTGTGTATCTTAAATCTGGGAATTTTTCTTAACTAAGTGCGGCATATGGGCCAAAAGGGAAAATTTTTTTATAACTTTTTTTTTCCCTGTCACAACATGTCTCCCAAACAGTAGGCCAGAGGAATAGTAGAGAGGTCAGAGTACTTGCCTAGCAAGTACAAGGCCCTGAGTTCAATTCCCAGCACCCTATAAGCCAGGTATAGTAGTACATGCCTATAATCACAGTTCTTGGAAGGCTGAAACTGGAGGCATGCCATGTGTTTGAGGCTACATAGTGAGTTCAGGACCAGCCTAGACTACAGTGTAAAAGAATGAGACTGTGTCTCAAAAAAGAAGGAAGGAAGGAAGGAAGGAAGGAAGGAAGGAAGGAAGGAAGGAAGGAAGGAAGGGAGGGAGGGAGGGAAAGAAGGAGGGAAGGAAGGAGGGAAGGAAGGAGGGAAGGAAGGAGGGAAGGAAGGAAGGAAGACTGGCTAATATCTTAATAGCCATTGCTACCAGTTTCTTAAAATTTCAGTCTGCACCTTAATTTTAAAATTAAATTATATAAGAGAAATTTACCTTTGAGTATAATTTAGGAGATAATGTATGGTCCCCCACTGAAAGGATGGTTGTAGAGGAAGGAAGATACTCAGGTCAAGGGGAAGAGTTGTGATGGCTATACAGTTGGCCTCTGGCCCTCATTTCTATTTTTCCATGTTCGCATTTTAAAGTAAAAATGGTTCTCCTCATGGGAGAAATAGACTTCTTGCTCCTTGAGGATCTGAATAATAGGAGATCCAAAGGTCTCAGATTTAAATACTTCTTAAAGCACTAGCAATCAGACAAAATTGCTGTCATGATAGCATGGCTGGTTATCGAGGCATCTCAATTCATTAGAGTAATAAAGGCAAATGATTTTATATTTTTCCCATAAGTACATCTGTTTATTTCTATCTCAAATTTTCTTCTATTGACGGCTTCAAGACCTCCTTAATTATATCTCTGCCAAGTTCCTAAATTCACCAAAGATAAACATTTGTTTCAAAGCTTTAATCTCATTTCCTATGGGAGCCAAATCTCTGCCTTTGCCCCTGCCCAACCCCCAAACCTAGGCTGGAGTCTCAGAGTTGAGCATCACAAGGTTCTGCCATTGGAACATCTTTTAAAAGTAAAACTTTTAGGATGCAAATAAAACAGCAATAGTAAATAGTACCTACCACCAGGGAAAAGGATCTGAGGTGTGATTTTTAAAAATGCTAAATCTTTTTAAGATTTTTAATTACTACAGAGAGAGACATAGAATCATCATTTTCCCTCCAAACACTCCCCTTACTTTAAACATTCTTACCCCATTTTTTTCTGGCCACTTTCTAAAGCAGTTCCAGATCCTTTTCATGTCTCCACTTATAGTCATGGCTGCCTCGAGGTCTTGAATCTACTTGGAACATTTATCTTTCATGGCAACTCTGACTTTAAAAAAGAACTCTAAGTCACACAGTGTCAGATCCAGCAAATAAGGTTGGCAAGGACACACTGTCATGCTTTTATTTGGCAAAAATTGCCGTCATTGTTTTGAATCAACTTAGAACTTCAAAATAGCCATGCAATGAAGCACATGAGGAAGGATTGCCGGGACTTCATTAGAAATTGGCGGGTACAACGGGACAAGTGTGTTTGAAGAGGTTGAGGGTGCTCTTAGAGGTATTCACAGCAATATGTCTTTTATTGCAATACTTATTTTTGATTTTAAAATTCACTGTATTTTTTATCACACCTCATATAACTCATAGAATTTCTACTTCTACTAAGGAAAGTACATGAAGGTTAAAATCAGGAGGATCTTATATTCCACTCAATTCCCTACTTGCAAGCTTCATGGGACCATCCGAGTGCAATACTGGGGACACAAAGAGTATGCCAAAAGCAGTTTTGCTCATGGGCTCTTGCTAATAGACAAGAATGGTTTGTTTTGTTTTGGTTTTTTCACATGGCTTCAAATTTTCTTTCAGCAAAGTAATCTGGGCAGCTGAAGCTGATACATAGGAGCTGACACACGAGAGAACGTAAGAGGCAATGTTCAGGTAGTACAAAAGGTGTAGAGTCTCATCAGCCTATGAGAAGCCAGGTAAATAGTGAATCTTGTGACTCTTTGTTTCCTCACCTGTAACACAAAGGTGAGGAAGGCTTACACAGACTAAGTGAGATAATATAAGTAGTGCCCAGGACCTTCAGAGGCTCAATAAATACCAGTTCTCTCCTCTTAGAACTATGCGTATTTTTTAACCAAGCTGATACGTGCTGTTTTCAGCTTAGATCTTTTCTAGGATAGCTCCAAACAAAACATACACTCTATAGAGTATAATTATCTATATTTTTACTTGGATGTGTCTGTTTAGGCCACGTCTGTCATTTTTTATTTTTCAACAGTAAAATAAGAGGTATAGGTTAGTCACATTGGAAAAAAAGATTAAAATTCCCTCAAATCGACTGTTGGAGCCACTAAAATATAATGCTTCAACAGCTGACTCACGGTCACCAGAGGCTGCAGGCCAACACGGAGCTCTGTGTTACAGAGGTGATGAGAACATATTTTTATTGCTAGAAAAAAAATTAAGCTCTACAGACAGAAATGGGACATGGGAGCCAAATTCCACCAGCACACCCTTGAGTTTAAGAAAATTTCCCCCATCTTTTGACAATATTTAGAAAACCAAAGACTATAAACTTGTAAAAGGAATCTTGGATGACTTACAGAAATAGTAAGGTCACCAAAACACTTAGTAGATGTTGAATTTTAATAAAAGCGTTTAAATTGATTAATATTATTCTCCAAGGTAGCATAAACTTAAGGATCATAAATGCTTACTAAAAGTGAATACATTATGACTAGTTGTCAGTTGCTGTCCAATCAACTCAATTGGCCTAATCCTGCATTTTCAATGAATTGACTTAAGGCCTACCACATGAAATAAATCAAATCGTTGAACACAGCAAGTTCCAACAGGTTACCACCCTCAGTGTTTGCTAAATTTATGTAGTTTTTACAACACCTAGGAACTGTCATGAGGGAATCTAGTCACCCTTTTTCCACTTGCTTATAATTATTTCATGATTATGCCATTGTTTATTTACAAGAGTATGTGCTGTGGGAACTCACTGCTAGTAGAAATATGTGTGTATACTCAGCAGTCTATGTCCTTTGAGATGGTTCCCTGGAATGAGAGCCACAAGACCACTGAGCCTGTCAATGACATCATTATTGCCCCTTCACCCATGGCTAATGTTCTTCTTGTCCATCCAAATGTGGACCAGAGCTAGAGATTTTTGCCATAGATGTCTGCCAAAAGTCTTTATGCTAAATACTTCTTGAAGTGGAGTGGTGCTGCTGAAAGGTGGTGGAGACTTTAAGAGGTGGGATGTAGTGAGAGATGTTCAAGTCACTGACAGCACACACGAGAAGGAGAGAGTAAGACCCTAGACCCCTTCTTTCCTCTTTTTTCCTACCACACTAGGAAGCAAATGATTTTGCTCCACCTCATGCTCCCTCCATGATGTACCTCTAGAGTCTTCAAGCAATGGAGCCAACCACCTAGGGATGGAAACTTCTAAAACTGCTCCAAAATAAACCTTTTCTCTCTACAAGTTGTTTGCCTTGGGTGTTTGTTATAGTGATTAGAAATTGAATGACACAGGGCATTTGGAAGTGGCAGCAGTTTCATGAAATTTAGTTTATATGTGAGGTCTCTTTGTTCTGTTTTCTGCCTTTGCAGTCTCAGTCTGAGAAGGTCTTCCCATCCTTTTGGCTGCCAGTGCTGCAACTGGGTATGTATGGGCAAGCCTCTTGGCAACTCCTGGGCCAAAAAGGAATGCCTAACTACTAACCAGGCTGCCTACAGATTTTCCCAGGCACATATGTATCAACAAGTGCTGTTAGCTAACAAGACAGTTTCCTTGGGCTTCAATGCTTTCATTTACCTCCAAGTGGAAGTCAATTCATAATTCAAGTTCAACTTGTATATCACCACCTTCTTATTGGGTCTGCTATGAATAGGGTTTCCGACTCTCTTCTGTCTGCCTCACCAGAAGACAGAAACAAATTCTAGTGGCCTTTGTATATCTCACCAACATTGAGTACAACACTGAGCACAAAGGTGATGTTCCTAAAAAAATGCTGAATTTGTTTCAGTTTAGTTAACATTAGCTGAAAACAAGAATGTTTGCTGACATTATGTTAATATTTGGAATATTATCCTGCCTCCCTGGGGACTCTAACCTGGGGAGGAGGGCAGTGAGAGCAACTACAATGAGCTGGAGTTTTTACTAACTACTCAGGCAGACAGTGTGAGGTGTTTGAGACAGCTATTCAAGCTACCCTGGGAATTGTCCCCATAGCCTTCTCACCAACCCTCAACCTAGGTAAGAACTGCCCGAGAACTTTCTCAGCCCAAGAAACATCATTCAGAATCCTCCACTTACTCCTATTTGCTGTAACGACAACCCATAACCCAGTCCTGGATGTGTTTTCATCACATTTGAAGGTTAAGTGACTGATTGCCCACGTAAATGGAAATGCTTAGACAGATGATCTTCGATTGCATTTGGACAAAATTATTCACAATTGGTCTAGTAAAAAATCTACTTCTCAGATGAACTATTTTTAAAGTCTCCTAAGCAAGCTATTGTGAGGTGAGCCAGCTTTCCCTCTTTGCTTGTCACTGTGGAAGTCCATGTGGACATGTTCTATCTCTGATCTGGTTATCTCACCCCACTGGCCACAGAAGTAGTGTGTTTTTGTTTGAAAGGGTCAAAATATTCAGAATGTGACATCCAAAATATGCGCTTTTGTCTCCCCCCTGAAGTCAAAACCCCTGAAGTATAAATCCTTTTTAAATGAAGAAAGCAGTGCCAAAAAGAATGAAACATTTTTGGTCCCTTTCCAAAATGGAGAGATAGCACTGAAACAGGAAGTGGATGATTTAACTATCCACTCGGCATCTTGGCAACATATTTATGTTTAAGAGACTTAAGGTTAAAAGGTTTTAGTCTGGCCTGGGAACACTCTATCTTCCCCTAGAGTTTCAAGCTTTGGGAAAACGTTTAAGTACTTATCAAATATTTGCAATTATATATCTTTTTCTGAGCAAAACTGTTACTGGGAATGCCATAGGACAGTGTTCCTGGCGTGTGCCATCATTACACTCGGGGTTCTTGTGATTATCTCTTTAACAATCTGCTTTAGTATGACAGAAAGCTATTGTTTTATTTTTCATAAAGAGAGAAGAAAATGAAGTTCCAATTCTTATAACTAATGTTTCCAAAACTGGAACAATGCAGAAAGATTGTATAAGCAGAATATACACACAGAAAAAAAAATGGGATTGACTGGATTGTGTATGTGCTGTGCACAAGGATCATGGAAGGGCCCCATCTTTATGGCTGGAAATGGACAATGGTGGGAGTATTTACACAAGAAAGTCTGGCTTTCCCCTCCCACCTACCCATCATGGCTGAGAGCCTGCTGTTACACATGTGCCAGAACACTCCTAAAAGGAGGAGTCAATAACAAGTTCAAGGTTTTGGTCTAAGGAACTGGAAGAATAGTCTCCATTGACCAAATTCAGGAAAAATGTAGAAGTTGGAACTATGGAAATGAACATTGGTAGCTTGGTTTTGCGTACTTGATATTTGACGTAACAATTAGGCATGACAAGTAGATAGTTCAATGGAAAGGTCTTGATAGAGATATATCTTTGGGACTTATCAGCATCTCAATGATATTTAAGGCCAAGAGGCAACGTGAGTACTGCTTTGAGAAATGTTTCAGACCCTCTCACATGGAAAAGATCAATGAAGACTAGAAACCAGTAAGAAAGGCCAGTGGGGTAGAGAGAAAGTCCGAAGGGTTAAGATGTATTAAATAGAAGCCAAATGACAAAAGAGCTTCCACAAGGAGAAAAGAAGCAACTGTGTCAAATAAGAACTGAGAGGTAACTGATCACAGGGTTTGGCAACGTCCAAATATTAACAATCATGAAAAAGGGTAAGGGCAGGTGAAAGCCTGATTAGCATGAGACTGAGAAAAATTAGGGAAGAAAAGAGGAACAGCAAGTAGAAACAACTCTCAGAATGTGTTGTTAGAAGAGGGTTAGAACATTGGAACAACAGCTGGAGAGTCACGTCACATGGCTCTAATGAAGACTTCTATCTCTTAATTTAGGGCGAGATATATTTTGGCATATTTGTATAATGATGGGAACAGTCTGGTATAGATAATTCATGATGCAGAAGAGAGGCAACAATTGCCAGAGAGGATGGGTGAGAGAGGACAGAACAGGGAGCATGGGCGAAGGGGTTCGAGCATTGAGTGGAGCAAGCATAAATCAGGTGTCATTGCAGACGAAAAACCAAATACCTAGATTCAGCTGTAGGGAGATCGGGAAGTTCGTGGGGAGGAGCCCATGAAGATCTCAGCTGATGGCTTCACTCTCTCAGAAAGAAAGGGAAACAAATTATCTGGGAAGAAAGTGAAGAGCAAAATTTTCAGGCAACAGGATGTTTGAACTAGGATGACAGAACAAAATTGCCAGGTAGCAGTACGGGCCCAATTTAACATTAGTGTGATGAATTTCGTGTGTAAAACCAGTCGGTTCAGCTGTGTCTTTTCCTCCAGCTGGGTTCAGCTGCCTGCCTGCTACACGTAGATACGCGCATTATGGGACATTAGGATGGTGGGTGGTGGATGAACTCATTGCAGTAAAGTAGTTCAAGGAACTAAGAGGCCAGGATATTAGAAAAAATCAAGAACAGAAATATTGAACCTACTTGGAATAATAAAGAAATAATACTGGAAAGAGTTATAACTGGAAGCTAAAATCTTCTAGAAACGAAGGGGAGTAATTCAGGCCCAGTAAATAACTGCAGCAAAGAGAGACAGTAAATAACAATTTTCAGGAAAAGTGAGGGGTGAGAAATAGCAATAGGGAGCAAGAAAGATACTTTCTCTGCGTCCAGGCTCTGTGACACAAGGGGTAGGGGTGTCAAAAGAACTGTATATAAATTTTAAGGGTAAGTATAAAGCTTGAAGTTGCAACGAACATTCAAAGCAAAGCTTTAAATAGAGAATGTTGGCTACAGGAGCCAGGAATGAAGGCTGTATTGTTTCTGAGCAGGGGATACACAGAGCCTACGGGACAAAGGGGTACGAGTGATTCAGAAGATGCAGAAGTCTTGGGGGGACTGAAGGTTTTGGGCAACACAGGGTCTTGTTCCAGCCATAGTGATGACACAGGGATAGTTTCAAAGGAGACAGGGATTTTCTCTGTGGAGTCCACAATTCTAGGGTACATTTTACACCTATTGAGGGTTGAAGAGAGGCTTGGGAAGGGTTTTTCCTGGGAGCACCCAACACCGCAGTGATCTCCTTAACGCCGGCATACCAACTGTACCTTCTGTTCAGTACTTACCACAGTTGTATGACTTGTCCACTTGGCAGTCTTCACACAGCTTGAACCTGACATTGTTCGTGACTGTGGCCCCTACCTTAGTGTTCTGATCTCTCTACTGTGCCAGTGTGAACGGATGAATGGATGGACCAGCATTTCAGTGATAACTCTTAGGCATTGCACGAAACAAACCAGCAACCTTAGAAGCCACTCCTACACCCATGAAGATCGCTCCTCCGCAGACTTCTTCCTCCTGCAGCTGGTGCTTGTTTGGCTCTTGACTCCCACCTGCAGCCTCAGGCTAGCCCTCACCATTATTCACAATGCCTACCACTCATCTCCTGGGGAGAGAGAGCCAGGCCCCAATCTCCTGAGCTTGACATACCTCATTGCCCAACACATCGAGAGAAACAGTGACTAGGCACAAGCTTTGTCTCCTTACTGGGGTGTTGAGGACTAGTTCTGATGACCTACTACCCAGAAAAACTTCACTGGTCCTCAAATGTATACCCTGTTCCCTGCCCAACTCCACCTAAAGTAACTACCATTCATGGCCCCAGTCAGCCCCCTAGAATACTTATTTTTAATGTTATGATCTTGCCTTGGAATAGTAATGGTAGGGATTTTCACATGCTGGATACTTACCTGAATTGCTTAAAATTTTTTAAAATTTATATTTGGATTTGTTTATCATTCTAGAATGATAAATATTTTCAGTCAATTATTTGTGTTGTCTTGCTGTTGGCCATTTGGCATTTTGACATTAATCTATTTTTATGACCACCAGCAGTGTTTCTAGAATGAGCTGCTATATAATATCTTACTGGATTATCAATATTATGTTCTTCTAATTTTTAGAAGCATGGCCTAATTAGAGTGTGACCTAATCGTTTTTATAACATTTAGTGTTGAGGGAACACTTAACTAGAACGTTGAGGTCCTACTCTAAATTTTCATTTAGCTTCTGGAAGCTAGAAAACTCTTGACTTCTGACCAAAGTAAACTAAAATTTAAAAAAAAATTAAAAAGAAACCAATAGATTAAATGAACTTAGAAATTTGATGTTTGAAATAAATTTAAAAGGGAGAATGAAAAAAGAGAGTAGTTATTTATAAATACATGAAAGTTTCAAAGGAACCTATCATCCAATAAAATATTTAATCTGTATCTTCTAATAGCACATTCTGTTGTCTTTTAGTCTAACCTCTAATTGGTATATACAAAATACAATAAAAATACAGTGAGTGTTTGAACTGGTAAATCATACATTGCCAATTGTCTTAGTTACTTTTTCATTGCCGTGACTCAATACCCAACACCCACAAACTCAGGAAAGGAAAGGTTTATTTTAGCTTACAGTCTTGAAGGTCACAGTCCATTCAGGGGTGGCCGGCAGCAATCGAAGTACACGGCAGAGAGAGAGGTGGAGGCAGCTTCCCCGGACAAACAGGAAGACAAGCTGAGGCTGGTTGAGACTAGCCCCAGAATCCTCCAGGAAGGCAGGTGCAGCTTATGTATCCTTTCAGGTCTCCGCCCAGTAACCAGTCCCTCCTGCATCCAGGTGTGGCCACCACACACCGTTAATCCTAACTTAACTGTAATCCACCCTTCCAGACCAGACCCCAATCCAACAACATGGTTCCATTAAAATACATGAGACTTTTGGGGGACACTCCAGATCCTAACCACAACACTAATAATACCTCCTCTCCCTTAAAATATACTTATCCATTTTTCTTCTCACTTTCTAAAGCGATTCTGGAAGTTGCCTTTTGTAAATGTCTTTAGGTGTGCTGTCGTGGTGGCCCCACTGTCCCAAAACGATTAAAAATATTTACCTTTAAAGGTCACGTTAAGGAAGAGCTAGAAGCAGCACAATTCAGTGAATCAAGTGGATGAGGTCACGCCAGAATGTTTTTACAAGTCTGTTCCATCGCATTTGGCAGCTACATTCACTGAATTTTTGATCACAGCTTATAAAGACCGTCACAACAGAGAACTCTGAGAACTGCTTCAGAAAGTGGCAGGAATGGTGGGATATGTGTTTTTAAAGCAAGGGAAAATATTTTGAGGGGAGATTAATGGTAATAAGACCTCTATGTAATAATTTTTAATTGAAGTATTCATTCATATATTGAGGTATGTGTCAATCATACTCTGTGGGGTTTTTTGCAAGATATTAATTCCTTAAGAATCTTTGCTTTGACATGCTCCTTCAGTTGGGAACTCACGTCCTTGTTCCTGGCCCAGACTAAGAACGACAGTTTTGTTCACTGCTGTTCTACTTTCCCTTAGCCTAACGAAGGGTTTACTAGTTTAGTTCACTGATAAAACTTCCTTTCAGTGGAAATTATTCCTCATCCCTAAGTTACATATTTCTGAAAAAAAAACTTCAGGGTTTGCATGGAGAAGACTGTAGACTTTTAAAACCAAATTTTACATCAAATTGAAGTTCATCCTTGTATCTAGTTACATGAAGTGATATTTCACAATAGATGCATTCTTATCACTGTACCAGGTAAGTGGGAGAACACAAGAACAATTCCTTGATTAACAAGCCCTAAGCCTCCAACTTTGTCAGTTTATTAGAGGAAATTGTTAGAGTTTTTTGATTTTTCACTTAATTTTTATGTGCTCAGGAAGGTGGGAGCTTGACTAATTATAGTTTGCTATTTATATGCTATCCCAAAATATCTGAGAGAGCTGATGATGTCATTTTTAGATTGTGTGCATGTGTTCAGACAGAGGCCCCATTTCTGCCTGGCCCTTGTCTGTTCCGTCCACTTTCAGCTGTCAGTTGACTGTTTCTATATACAGCATCACTTAGTTTGAAAGATTTATGTTTCTGCTGCTGCTTTGTTTGAACTGGCCAAAACATTTTCTGGAGTCTTCAAATGAGTAAATAAAATTTAGGAATTATGGCCATTTTAAATGAAAATGTGCTGTCATTTGGACAATGTCTTTAGCCAGATATTAAAGATATTCCCCCTGGTTCTAATGCTAGCAACATTTTATTAACATTCCCCTGGCTTTTGTACATGAAATTCTTTCTCTGTCAGAAGATAGAACTTAATAATTGAACTTCTATGGTGGAACCTGTTTTCTTTTTGTGTTTTTAAATTTTAATTTAATTTTTAAGGCAGAGTTTAGGACTATTTCTGAAAAAAAAAAATTCAAGGGCTTGCATAGAGAAATATAGACTGTAGACTAACCTCTGTAGTCCACACTCATCTTGAACTAACTATATAGTCCAGGATAGCCTTGAACTCACAATAACCCTTCTGTCTCAGCCTCTCAAACGCTGGACTCGGCTATCTTTTTGGCTTTATGACAATCATATGGCTTTTGTTTTATGATGGTCATTGTAAGTAGGAGAAAGAATTAGTTGAACGAGATTATTTGTTAAAAGGAAAGTGAATGTTGTATTTAGGCCGACGGAAAGCTGTTCACATTTGTTGACAAATTAATATTGCTTCAGTTTTATTTATTGGCTTTTAACCTCACGGAGTCAAAATTGACAAGAGTTTGGGGCTGGAGGAATGGCTCAGCGGTTGAAGCGCTTGTCTAGCAAGCTCTAAGTACCCAAGTTTGATTCCTTAGCATTGCATAAACTGGGCGTAGTGGCACATACCTGTAAATCCATCACTCGGGAGACTAAGAAGGATTGCCTTGAGATTGCCAGATCTCCATAGTGAGTTTAGGACCAGCCTGGACTACAGAGCAAGACCCTGCCTCAAAAAAAAAAAAAAAAAAAAAAAAAAAGGGAAGAGTTCATCTGTAGAGGGATATAAGGTAGACAGTTCTGCTAGACAACTTCCACAAGAAATGTTAAAAGAAGGGCTCTATCTAATGAGAATAGCCTCAACATGTAGGCCTGTACCTTCCTGAACTAAAAAGAGAAAAAAGAAGGATTTTTTTCTTTGTCCTTTTTGACCACTGACATTTAGAAATTGTTTTTCATTCTTGACTTTGTATTTTGGAATAATTATAGATTACAGGAAGTTACAAAACAACAGTACCAAAGGTCTCAAGTACCCTTAACCTAGTTTTCCCCAGGGGTAACATCTTACATAACTATAATGTCAAAACTTGGGAAACTGACATTGGTACAATCCATGACCTTGCTCAGATAGCAAGGACTTTTTAAAACAAAAGTATGATTCACAGCAGCTGTAGCCTTCTTCTAAAAGATGTTCCTTTAGCAAAAAATAAAAATAAAAAAATAAAAAATACATGCCTAATTGTAGTTTATTGAGCCCTTCTTCACTTTTCAGTGGTAAACAAAATTAACTTCATATCTGGACCTGTTAAGCCATTGTTCCATTTTCCAAAGTATACAAAAATGACACGATGAACCACCTGGGAAAGCACACCTTCCTTAGTGTAAAGTATTTTCAACACTTAACAAACAAAGCAGTAACTCTTATACTCATTCCTGTACATTCCATTTTTTACTTTTCCATGTAGGAGTTCTCTCAAAAGTCACAAGTATGTGACAAGAAAATTGTAATTCTCAAAAAATAGTATTTATCATGCCAGCCTACAAATCACTTAGGTATATCCTCATCTATAATGAACTCACATGACTTTAACCTCTTTCTTGTAAATTCATTTGGTTTGTGTATACATAGATCACATTTCTTGAAGAAAGAAGCAAGGTACCCATACACACAGCTATGGTTTTTTTCTTTATGATGTACTTATATTGTCCTGAGGATAGAGGCCAAAATATTCTGTAAGAACTATAATATTTTTCTCAAGATTCGTATTAATTTAGTTCTGGGGGGATAAGGAGAAGCATCTTAATGTGGAAGAACTTTCTTAAAGCCAACACTAAGTCTGATAGATCTCTGATAGATTTAATGCTGATTAGGATGGCAGCTCGAGTTTCATCCAGGGTACTTTCTGGGTCTTAGGTCTTTTATTATTTCTAAGGCTGGATTGTTTTGTAGATTTTCAGTGTTTTAGACCTGGAATAAGAAAGAAAGAGAAGGAAGGCACAAGAGAGAGAGAGAGAGAGAATTAAAGTATAGAGTTTGAGAGTGTCAGAGAGAGAGGAGAGCAATGGATTGCTAGGTATCTTGAGCCTTTACAGATTAAAGATGATTGAGAAAGATTAACTAGATCATTCAACTACCTTGTGGAATGTAGGCTATGTGACCACAGTAACAATTTTCTATTCAAAGACTACTATCTCAGGACAAGAAACTCCTTTCTGATAATGAATTATTGCAGAAGACTTTCTACTTAAAACATAGATGTGTTTCATTCATATGTCTCCCTACTTCTGAAGGGCTCAGTGTTTATTTGGGGGAGTTTCATGTCAATTATCTAATCAGAAGCAGGCCCCATACTGCCAGTGATATTTTGGAATGTATGCTCTACTTCAAAGGAAGGTCCCTTGTTTCCTTACCCAGATGAAGCCAATTTTTCATAGTGAAGAACAAGGTAATTAGATTTTCCTTTTCAGAGAAAAAAATTATTTTTAGACTGAGTTTAATGGGTCATATTTCTCTGCTCAGTAAATCTTGCAATTATCACTGTACTCTGGAAAATGTAACCCAATGACCCAGCATTGTGCCAGAGCTGTGGGTCACCACAGAAGCAGGTCGGATGGCAGCTGTGTCCAAGAGGCAGCTGGACGTGATGTAAAGTTGGCTTCTATGACACACTCCAACATGCAAACCAAGCAGTCAACTGGTGGCAAAAGCCCACGTGCCAGCATTTTTGTTTATTTGTAATGGAAAACTTTAGGAGGAAAGTCAGGAGCCTGGATTCCAGTGCGTGCGGCAACGATTTCAGTCACATTTGATCACTGAGGAAAGTCCAAGCTGGTCACTGCAACAGGGCCTTTCTTTGAAAGGAAACACAACACATCCATGTCCAAAATCCTGGGCACGTTTCCTCTCTTCTCTGCCCTATGAGATCCTCTGATTTTGAGCAAGGCAAGAGCACCGAGGACTAGGAGTCTAAACAGGTAGAAGACCAAGGCCAGAATAAAGAACAAAAATCTCCCGGAACTGGAGAGTGCACTGGAGCCAGGAATGACATTGTCTGGGAAATTAAGAAGCATTACCCACCCTGTGCCTTTCCTTTCACTGCCATGATAAGCACCGTTCCTTGTCAAGCTTCAGCTTAGAAGCCACTTTGCCAGGAGAGCTTAGTAGATTCTTGACTTAAAAAAGCTTAACTTTGTCTCTTTTTCTGTGGTCTGATAATATACAATGCTTTTTCTGAAGCAGGGTTACCATGCTGCATTGGTATCCTTAATTTTTGCATCTCTACCAGACTGCAAGTTTAATAAGACTGGGACGATGCCTTGTGTTTATAATTGTGTGTTTTTAGCCTGGAACTATGTCTAGCATGCAGTAGGTGCCTAATAAGGATGTGTTACTTGGGGTCAATGCCATGAAGTAAAAATGATGTCCATACTCTTAATTTCTCAGATCCCCAGATGACTTAAAAGTGTTCAGATATTTTCAGTCTCAAGCTAGTCTAAGAATACTGAAATCACCTCTACCTTGCTTTGGGAAATTCAGCATTTAAGAAGGCATGGTAAAAAGCATGCTCTATGATGACTACACACAAAATTCCTCGTTAAAAAAGAAAAGATTAAGATAATCATAAACATACACACTAGCCTATGAGCTCATACCCTAAGAGAACAGGTGCTGAAACAATAGATCTAATGACAATAAGGTATGGCCTTGACATTTTCTAATGTGCGCCTCCCATTCACTTGATTTCATGAAACTCGGATATATTGAAGAAGAAATTTTAATTCAGGCCTACACAGATGGTAAAAGGAAACTTTTAAGATACACTCCATGTATATCTACAGCCCATAGTAGTAGGAGTGGTCTGTCTACACTAATAAGATCACACTGACTGATTTGACGATCTTGCCAGTGCACACGATGACCTAAACACTATGAGCAGAACTGCAGCCATTTCACTCCCAAACGGTTGGCTTCCATGGAAAAATATCAAGCAACTATTTGAATTATAATTACAAAGAATTATGAACAGTTTGACAGTGTAAGACAATATAATTTTTTTTCAACAGGGAAGGGATGGACTGTCAGAACAACTGTGTGCAAATCTCCTTCTAGCAGGAATGTAAAGATGATATTTACAGCTAAAACAATAAAATTACAGCCTTTCCATTTTTTCATAGTTTTGATTTTCCAGAAACAGCTACACAGAAACAGCTTAAGTATATCCTATATCTACTTGTGAGGTTTTCGCATTTTCTACATTTCAGTGATTTTTTTTTTTGGCAGTTTTTCTATGTTTTGGTAAATGATCATAAGTACTGTTTTCAAATGTTATGATTTATATATGAAACTACTGTATTTTAAATCATTCACCTATCCTTTTATTAAAAGACATATTAATAATTATGTTCAAATGTTAAACAAAAATTATTTCTGAATACTGGCTGTAAGTAATTTTTAGAAATGTTGCTTGTACTTTCTTATTTTTAGCTTCTTAAATGAGTCCACATCATTTTTTATAAAAGAGAGATGTTTATCTAGATAGTTGAACCTCTTTATACACACACACACACACACACACACACACACACACATATATATAATTTTCTTTTTTCCAAAAATTTAGCATTAATTTATATAAAAGCAGTAAGTTGCAGAGCATTGAACTCACCTGTTGGCCAGACATTTGTCGTGGAAAATTTTCAGCTATCAATAGAACTATGTCAACTGAAATTACAAAACAGCTGGCAACTGCGTGGCACTGCACCAAATTCTCTTTGGAAATGGTGCCAGTCCTTGGTTAATTCTTTATTATCTTGAGCAGAGTACTGCTTGCTAAGTCAGTCTGATATTAAAAAGAAACCAAGAGTGTTTGACTTTAGAACTTTCTGTTCGATGAGGTACAATCATTTGTTAAGATAATGCCTAGGCCCAAAACAAGGTTTACCAAAAATGGGGAAGGCAGTAGCTCTCTTCACTTTGTACGGACAACCAATCTATGTGGCGAGTGATGGTGGAATAGTGGGTCGCAGGGAAACCTTCTAGCCTTCATGGACAAGATGTGAATTTGACCAAGTGAGCTTGTGACACCTGTTGCCCAATCGAATATAAGCAAGACCTTCAGCAGACGGACCCAAGAAAGCTTCATTCTTTGGTTGGGTGTCATACTAGAGTGATTTTCCACAGAAACTTGAAAAAATTGATAAAGGAAAACAGTAACTTGCTTAATAAACTCCTTGAATGTGGTCCATGGTCAATAACTGTTGTGTGAGTAAATACCAACACTTGACTGTTCCTTATATAAAAGTATTTCAGATCCCTAAATCTTCTCATTCTACAATTTCCTTTTCAAGCTAACCCCAATCCTAAGACAAATAAGTCAGAGAGTATTTTGGCTGAATTTCTCACATTTTCCCATCTATTCTGTAACAATTAGGTGTGTCTATCTCCCTGACTAGATTGTATGTTCTACTGAAGGTAGAAATTATGCCTTAAGTTTTCTTTGTGTCCCTGCCTCTCCACTCTGACAAGGATAGTACTGTAGACATAGAAGCTCTGAACTAACAATTGTGGGACTGTCATGTGATGAAATTGACAGGTAGGGCCAGCAAATGACTCCTCTGTGGGTCCTCCTGCCCACGACAGCTGTCACTTCACTTACCTTCCTTAACTTCTCAGAGCTGCTTGAAACTTGAAGATCTATTTTAGCTTCTCCTCCTATAAAGATATAGACATCAGGCCAAAAAAGAAAATTAATTTAACTTGTCTCTTAATGTTATTTTTTAAAAACCCAAGAAATTAGCTGAGGTCCTGAGCACCCCATAGGAGGAATAAAATATAGAGATATTTACTTGCTTTACAGGATCATTTTGACCATAACCACAGGGAAATAAACATCTGCATGGAAAGCACAAATCCAGTCTGTTAAATGACTGGTTCTGAATAGCCCAACAGTGGGAGTCATGTCATCCACACATCTGGTTAATTGAATATGAATTTTCCTTTTTTAATCCAGATGGCCTCAGCATTAGATACAGCCTGGAGACATGTCCACATTTTACATGGTGCTTGGTGTTGTAGAAATCGGCTTTTGGGCTGTTCTTTTTTTTTCTTCTTGCTATTGCCTGGATCTCATTAGAAACCATTAGTGATGTAATACTAAACCTATGGAATCTTAAACATGCTTTTAAAATCCTGTGGAATAAAGATGTCTCCTACCGAACCAAAAATGCAGTGGGAATAGACGAAGTTACATTTCTTTAAGAAAAAAAAAAATGACTCATTACATAGTTTCCAAACTGTTTTGACTGAAGCTTCTCAAAATAAACTTTCTGCAGTAGGCAGCCTTTGATGTCTGACTTTGAAAAACATCATTTCTCAAAGATACAATTCAATCCTTTTTGGGCGTTCAACTCTCCTTTTTTTTCGTAGATTAACTTACTTTTATTTCAACCAGTGAATGACACAATATTAAATAACCATCTGACTAAGAAAGAAAAGTATGTTTAAAGTGGTCTTAACTCCTACATAAACCAAATATAAAGAACATGCCATATGATTTTTTAAATTACCACAAAAATAGAATTTCCAGAACATTACCATAAGGGGGATTTGGCCCATTAAGAGTAACAAAACAGTTTAGATGTCATGAAAATGGAAGATTAGGAGTGTAGTAATGATATTTTTGATTCATATGCTATTTTCTAGGCTAGCCAACCTATTAATTTTTCAGTCTTGAACTCTAATCCTTGATGGGTAATTCAAGTTTCAGAGCTTACATACTGCAATTTGCTTGGGGTGGCAATTTGCCATTGACTTGCCTCTGGGTTCGTTTGTAGTATTCCAGCTGGGGGACTTAAAGGCGGTCATGTAGTAAGTCCAGTTCTACATATGACACTGTAACAATTGGTGTTTAATTAATTTTTTTAAAAAGCAAGCCATTGGCTGTTGTGTAGTTGATGAGATTTATTTAAGATATGATATGCTTCTAATCAAACAGTAGGGAATGTCATGGTATCACTGGACATTTTCTCTGTCTCTCTGTCTCTCTCTGTCTCTCTCTCTGTCTCTCTCTCTCTCTGTCTCTCTCTCTCTCTCTCTCTCTCTCTCTCTCTCTCTCTCTCTCTCTCTCTGTCTCTCTCTCTCTTTTACTGTCTCCCTTCCATTCCTATAAATAAATGTTTCCTCTTCCAGGGATGGAGGAGGGTAGATTACAATTTGAATTCTAAGTGCAACTCTCCTCACAAGATTTTTCTCAAACCTCAATTTTCTCATCTACACATAGACAGAAAAAACACCCACCTTGTGATTCATTGGGAACGTTAAACAGATATTGTGGCGTTGGACAGACACTTAGCACACGACCAATGTAAATTTCTTCCCTGTGTCCCTTCAGCTGTACATATGGAGTCTTTTGGGTTTTTTCATGGTTTTCATTGTGATGGTAACTTCTCAACTAAAAAGTACAGAGCATTGGCACATATCCCACTCAATTGCCAAAAATACTAGAATCTAAGATATAGCGCCCCGGGTCAGATCTGGACCTGATATCTCTCATGATGGCAAGAAGAAACAAATGCCGGGATTCGTGGTGTTCTCTTAGACTTTAAAACCCTACACCTACTTCAAAGTCATTTTCTCAAACCTGTGTTCCTTGTTATCCAGATACCAGTATCTAAAGTAATATATTCCAATTATTTAATGCCCATAATGTAAAAATAGATTTTCTATTATTTGACTTAACACTATCACTCCAAAATATGAAGATTTAAGTAAAGTAAGGGAGGAAAAAGGCAAGGAGTTTAGTAGAAAAATGGGTGAGTTCATAATTCAGATGGACTTGAACATCAACTTCAGCTCGATCCTAACTCTAGGCCATAAAGGTGTTGCAAGGATGCTGTGTACCCATGTTAAAGCAAATCTGCTGGGTTAACTTGGTTAAAATTACTAGAAACTTAAGTTTGGATTTCCCCTTTCAAAGCATTTACCCAAATAAATTATTAGTGTAGTTCAAACTCCTAAATTTCTATAGCCTAGCTAGGCATGAAAGAGAAATGAGAAAAAATTATCATTTCTCCCTTTATATAGACTAGTTTCATAGTCTAACTTTCATATTTGTAGTGGCTTATATATGATTTTTCAGAAAAAGAATATGAAGACTTCCCTTTCCATAAGTCATTTAGGGTCGACTCTGGTTTATACAACTTACAAAACTATATTCAGTTTTGCAACTAATGTAAAGACCTCTAATCACACAGTGACTCAAGGTAATTTTATACTTACAATAAAAAAAGTTACGTGGGCCTGAGGATACAGAGAGATTCTGAGGGAAAACAGACACACGTTTCCAGACTCCACATTGACTGTTCTTTCCTCCCAAATCCCTCTGCTGTTGCCATCTTGATTTGGCCTTCGAGAATCTCCAAGATCATTTCACCTCTCCCATGTAGCTTCCCTGTGTTCCGCCTCCTTCTGTGACTTCCTAAAAATCATTTCAAAAGGCATCTCAGTCTGTCCTGTCTATGCCACAAAATCAAGTACAAAATAGGTGTCCAAGGATTGTCCTCCCAGCCAGGCTCAACCTTGAATCTAATTTGTGTGTTTCTGCTTAGCTGTCTTTACTGTTTTCCCTCGTCCAAAAAAGGAACATTACTGGTTTATAAATATGTCCAGTCACCCAAATTTTAACTCGTCCATGATGTTTTTTTTGTTTTTCTTTAGTATTACAATCCATCTAATAAAAAATAGCAGTGTTTTCTAGTTCTTTCAACCTTTAACAGTTAGAAAACAGAAGAAAATGACACCTTCAGAGTTTGTAACTTTTTTATGATCTCACAGCTAGGCTGGGTGTCCCTAAAACTTAAAATCCATGTCTTTTAACACCAGTAATTTTCATAAATAGCAACCATTGTGAGCTAATCACGATGACAGACATTCTACTTATTTTGGGGTATTCTTGTTTCATAAATATGTAACCTAGTTATGTCCAGGTTCTTCTGGATTCCTCTTTCATTTCAGATCCACATAAAAATGACAGAGGCCTACATCTTAATATTTCTGAGAGTCCCCAAGAAAGAGACAAGGCAGTGTTGCTTTATGTACTTCTGTCACCATAATGTACATGCTATCTCATTTAATTCCCACGATGAGCATGAAAAGTAGATCTCCGTTTTTTAATAGAGAAAACACTTGCAATGTCAACCAGCACATAAGCAGCAGACCTGGATTTTGAACACAAACTGTCTCTTTTTAAAATCTTTGCAGTACTTGGCCAGACAGCAAGTGCAATGGTCTAGGTAAACGGAAGAGTGCCCCAAAGACAGGGATCATTGTGAGACTGGACACAAGACCCTTCAAAACAGCACACATGGGATCCTCACCTTTGGTGGTGCTGAGTTATGTGTATGATGAGATTGAGGGAGATATTTCAGGTCATCTTGTCATTTCACATCTATGAAAGTACTGGGAGTATGAAGAAACAGGACAGCCAGTTGGTGGCTCCATGTGGAGGAGGTGAAGGCTAAGTGGGCAGATGTGGCAGATACAGGAGGTGGCTTCCCTTTTGCCCATTCATCTGTTTAAAACTCATTCATTTCACACAAACTCGGGACCTCCTACACAATCAGAGCGGGGTGTCCCCCAGTCCTTAGTTTTTATAACACACAAAAGACACCATGTTCAGTAGACCATCACCCAGCACCTTCCTGGGCAGCTTTGATTTATTCATCTTGCTTCAGGGTGGGCACAAAGGCAGGTGTCTGGGTTTTGTTACAGCGTGGAAGAGCGAGTCCAGTTTCATTAATGTGAACAGAGAAGCCCTGCCTCTGAACCGAACTCACGCCACGTCTAAACAGAGGACTCTGTGGCACTTTCCTTACTAAAAAGTTGTCAAGTTTGGCAAACCTCACTCTGTTCCAGTCAAACATTTTCTTAGCCATATTAGGTTATATGGAAATGAGCCAATATTGTGGCTGGTGTATGAGTCGTTCTCTGTAGCCAAGTATTTTTTTCTTTGAGAGAGAGAGAGAGAAAGAGAGAGAGAGAGAGAGAGAGAGAGAGAGAGAGAGAGTACTTTTTCTAACTGGTTTCAAGGAAATGGAGACAAATGTGACTCAGGGCATAATTTGAAATATGGATGGAAAGAAAAAATAAAAACTGTCTGATCTGAAAAGAATTAGTCATAGCAGCTGAGACCAAAATCAGATTTTGGAGTTGGGAAGCTAGCAGAAATCTGGATATTTGTTTCTCATTGTTAGAGTGTATCAACCTATTAAAAGCTCAGAACTGGAGGAACAGTACAGTGCAAAGTCCTGAATTCAATTCCCCAGGACCACATATATCAGGTATGGTGACACACACCTGTAATTCCAGCATTCAGGAAGCTGAGAGGGAATTCTTGTGAGTTCAAGGTCAGCCTGGGCTCCACAGTGAGTTCAGGACTAACCTGAACAGACCAAGACCCTGTCTCAAAAAAATATTAAAAATTTAAAAACCAGCCAAACTTATCACAGATATGAGAGGAAATCAGAGCAAAATCACATCACCTGTGAAAATTCTCTACTCTGGTTTCTATTTTTTAGTCTCTAGGGCTAGAAAATCAGTTAAGTTCTAGCTCCATCATATTCTGATCAATGCTAGACACTGGATGTAATTTCCTTGTCAAGTGAGATGGTACACAATCTCATACGGTCCCTATGAACATCAAATGATGTAGCATGATTCACCTCTTCCAATAGAAAGTATGTTTGCTTGCCTTCTTTTATTTTTCCCTTAAAAGCTATAAGTTATGGCAGCAAAAAAAAAAAATACCTTGTTAGTTTCCCTCTGGTTGTTGTGGTACACTTATCTGCCCTTCATTCAGACTTTGCTTGGACAACTAATAAATATTTATCCATATATTTATTCACCTATGCTAGTAGTGAGTACTAACTAGGTATCAAGCTCTTAATGAATGTCTTTCTGCAAATTCAGCATCTCCCAAAAGTTTATTAATTTTTCTTATGTTGGTGACTTTTGGGAAACTCTATACACTGAGTTTAGTGCTTGCATAAATGTTCTCATAGCATTAGTTTCACCTCAAGCGGTATAACAAACTAATCCTGAGCAAAATAATTTTTTATTTTATATAGTTTATTTTATATGTATGCTGACCTTTGGGACACCCCACAGATGAGCCCCAAAGGGTCCCCCATTGTCTTGTCATTAGCCTTTATAAAATATTTTGACTGGTTTTTGGCCATGCATTCATTTGTGTGTGAGAGAAAGAGAAAGAGAGAGAGAGAGAGAGAGAGAGAGAGAGAGAGAGAGAGAGACCACTACATAACAAGCAACTGCAAAATGGTAGAGTCCAAGATAGAGGTGTAGCTCAGTGATTAGAGCACCTGCCTAGGAAGCATGAGGTTCTGAGTCCAATCTCCCAACACCACATAACAGCCGGGTGTGGTGGCACACACCTGTAATCCCAGCACTGTGAAGGCTGAGACAGGAGAATTACCATATGTTCTAGGCCATCCTGGGCTACATAGTAAGTTCGGAAACAACCTCAACTACAGAATGAAACCCTGTCTCAAAAAAAATAAAATGTTAAGAAATCTGAAGTAAACAAATCAGATGCATCCTATAGAGCTTTTAGTCTATGTAAAAACAAACAAACAAAAAAAAAAAACTTAAAGGTATACCAAACATAATCATTAGAGATTGTGTTTGTCCATGAAGGCTAATAACAGAGTTCTGTGAAAGTCAGTAACATGTAGTTAAGAGAGTAACACGGAGTTAAGAATCTTTAAAAATCTATACGTCTAATGCAATATTATTTAACTTGCTCTACATTGGCAGTGAATGAACAGGATCTTAGAAATTGTTATCACTTGTCTTACGTCAGTGTTCTCAGAGCGTTGCATTTACTGTTCCAAACTTGACCTTGGCTGAGAATTATCCATACAAGATGCATACAGATGCATGCAGAAGGTAGGGGTGGAGGAATCGAGTCAGTCTCAGCGCACAGCGTGCCCCAGGCTCTGTGGCTGGAAGAGTTGGATCAGGCAGGAAATGGGCAGAAAGCTAAAGCAACTGGATGACAAAAGCAGGAATTAGGCAGAGCTGGCTGGCATGCAGCTTCGCAGGGCATGGTGAAGAGTGGCTTTTGTTTTTACGTGTACTATAAGGCCACTAAAATATTTTAAGCAGGGCCATGACATGATCGGATTTATGTTTTTAAAAAACTAATTATTAACAGATGACCAGAAGAGTAGAACAAAGAGACCAATTAGGAGGTTCCCAGGATGGTCCAAATGAGATGTGGTAGCCTGGATCAGAGTGGTAGCAGCGGCCATGAAGATAGATGGATCATTTCTAGCAAATACCCTGAAGGTAGAAACATATGGGTTTAGTAGTTCAAGGTGTGAGGAGCAGTAAGGAGTAGACGATCAGGGACCGGGAATCTGGAGTGACTCTCAGGTCCAGAGTAAGCTAGTGACTATTGGTTTCATCAGCTGAGATGGGAAAACCTTGGTGAACATGGGCTGTGTTCAGTTATATTCTGCTTGCTGAAAGAAAAGGGAGCAGTGGTGAAGCTTTGTAAGTTGTAGAGAAGACGCAAAAACGTAAAGCACAATCTCGCCGTTCAGAGCGCTCCTGTGCCAAGTGTTAAGCCCTCTGTCCTCATTCCCTTAGCAGGCATCTCAAACCACCACAGCCCCCGCTGTGAAGCCGCGGCTACCGCACGCCTGGGACTTCCTCCATCCTCTTTTCCTCTTTGTGTCTGCTGATGACATGCTTGATTTTAATAATTTTATTTGCCACACCTTTGAATTATCTCATTGTTAAGACTCGAGTTGGCCAGCCTTTTAGTTCTGGTTTTCTAGAGCAAAATAACCACTGTCTATGACAATCTATCATTTATTTCAAACTAACTAGAAGAGTGTGAGATCTCCTAACATATAGAAATGATTCATATTCCAGGAGCTGGAAGATATTATATTGCTTTGATTTGATCATTTCACATTGTGTTTATGTGTCATATTACTGCACTGTGAGATATATATATATATATATATATATATATATATATATATACACACACACACACACAAATACATACATATAGTCTCCAAGTATTCAAAGTAAGTGATGAGGAAAGCCAGTTAACAGGCAAATGAAGAAATAGACACACTTAGCCTGAAACAAAGAAAAACAATGCTGGAATAAACCCACTAAATTAGAAAAAGAAAATTTTTTTTTTTTAGTGACCAGGCTTCTCAAGACAACTCATTTTTCCTTTGGTGCTTCTACAGTCTTGTCAGTGAGTGGATGATATCACAGATCTTTGCCATTTTATTTTGCATTACTCTGTAAATCAGCTATATATTTTTAATATCATTGTAATTAATGTTCTATTTCTTCAGTAGCTTATTCAAAAATAAAAAGCATTCAGATAAAGAAAAGGTGATCAGTTTGAGCTCCTTAAAAATCATTAACAGAACACTAAGCTTTCTACAGAATTCAGCAACTCATAAAAAAGTGCACAAAGATTTATGTCCAAGAATGTCCAAAATACTAAACTTGAGATATTCTCAATGGCCAGCAATAGGAAATGATTACATAAACAATGAAGATATTAATCACGCTGAAAGAATGGCAGAGGAAAATAGCTGGGATTACAAGTGGAAAAAACTGAAAGTACAACATATCAAATTTGCTTTTTAAAATAGCATTTTTCAATATTTATTTCTTTATGCTGTAAATTCTCCATAGTAAAATGCACATTTATATATTCTGTTTTGCAAAATATATCTCTACATAGCATTCAGAGATAGGTATGACTTCATGAATTTGATAATTGGAAATTTTTGCAAGAACAAACAAAAGTAGTCTTGAACACCTCAGTATTCTACTCCACCAGTAAATAATTATCAAGCACTGTTTGCATGACCGTGAGGATAAAAGCCTGCAAACAAATGTAACAGCTCATTCTTGGAGTGCTTGATCAAGTTTACACATTCTTAAATTTCCCTCCTTTGAGATTAAACAAGGAAAGGCACAGTAAGAACAGTTCTGGTTTTTTTTCTCTGAAGTGGTTTTCTTTTCTTTCTTTCCTCCTCCTCCTCCTCCTCCTCCTCCTCCTCCTTCTTCTTCTTCTTCTTCTTCCTCTTCTTCTTGCTATTGTTGTTAAACAGCAGGACATGAAAGTTTCGGGAGACCAGAAGAAAAGCATTCCCCAAGCAACCTCAGTACCTGTGCAGCCTCAGTATCCATTCATTTCTGCTAAACTTAGCATCATTCTTTTTTTCCTCTCTTGCACTCCTAGTGCATTTTACGTGATGCATGTAAAGCCCTACTCGAGCTTCTGGGACAGCATGAATATGTAATAAGTTTCTCACAGTCATTTGTTTTTCATTCTTTAGCAGCAACTCATCACAATTACACTATGCTCTGTATAGGAGAATCACCCTCTTGTGTCTGGCAAGTGTATTTCAGAACTTCTCCTCACAGAGCTGTAAGACATACTTTGTGGCTATGCACATCAGCCCGGTTCAGCACACATTAGTGCCTGCATACTGCAGAATTGTCATTTCAGCAGACAGTGTGCTGCTCAACAGTTATTTGGAGTCAACTGCTGAAAGATTTTATTGAATTAATTCACTGGGGAATGTGTACTTGGGATCAAATCCAGTGCCTTCATACCAAGCTATATCTGCAGCCTTGCTTTATAGTTTGAGACAGGCCATCACTTATTGCTCAGCCTGGGCTTGAATTTGCCATCTTTTTGTCTCAGCCTCCCAGAATCCTTATAGGTTATAATCACACACTACCACAGCCAGCTCTAATTAATCACTTTCATTTAATTCAGGCAACTCAGTCATAAATATTTGTCTGAATGGAGTTTTGGTTGATATTTTTGTTGATATATCAACAAGGGCATCATATTTTTAAAGCTCCAATTTGAAGATACATTTATTGTGATGTTCCATTTGAAGCATTTCACTGATGTAGAAATAGATTTTATCAACTCATCCTCATCTGCATAGAGTTTTGTTTTGGTTAAAACACACTTTGTTTTAGATGGCAGGCTGGCTTACATTTGTGACTATGACACTTTGAACGTTAGATATTGTCCACATCGTCACCAGCTAGCTAATGTATTGATAATTGCTAATAAGTAGGTTAGTGTCAGGCTTCGTTTAGATTCCAGCTGTCACCTTTGAATTGGTTCCAATCTGGTTCTAGGAAGAAGGCCCCTTGATAATGTTTTCACCATATTTAGAAATGGAAACGGTTGAGCACCTGGAGACATCACTTATTTATTCACTTAACACATATTTATTGAGACGCTAATATGATCTCAGTATTACACTGGGAACTAGGAATACAGAAATGTGTATCACATGAACAGGCTAGTACTCATTTTCCTAGGACAATGTAAGCTCTTTGAGCGGATTTGAGGGATTTTGTCTTTCTCCACCTCTGCTGTATTTTTAGGAAGCCCCATTTGATAACTAGAAATATATTCCCAAGCCATATCTGAGTTTTTGTCTCAGTAGATAGCAATAGTTAATCAAGTCTCTATTTTTTCCCTTGGAAATGATCTCCACAGAAAAGATCTACTAAGGATACACACATAAATAAGTAGGCTTCTTCCTCCACCCTGGAAAGATGTTGCTATGGTTTGGAGCTAGAATGTCCCCCAAAAGCCTCATGTGTTGGAAGGGGATTGGATTTGGGGGTTAATTGGATAAGGATTTCAATTTAGCTATACTAACAATTATTAAAACTTTATTACATGTCTGAAGTACTAAATTCTACAAATTAAGGATAACATTTACATACATATGTAGTATTTGTTTCTTCCTAGACGTCAGTCATACAAAGGATGATTGAAAAATACAGGGACTCTTTAAATTACAGTAGAAGATACATGAGCATTATTCTCTTCCAGATACTTTCTTTCATTTCTAGGTCCCATTTACAAAACGTTGCCAATAATATTTATCTTATTGACCTCTGGGTTTGTCATGAAAGTCATTTGAGAAAAGGATGAAAGTTCTGTTTATTGTAAAAGTACAATGTGTTTGTATTCTTAACCCATTTGTGATGTCACTAGTCACTCAGAAATCAGTCCACAAACAGCTGATCCCACAGATGACAGAAGTCCAGTGACCAACCCACTTCATCCCTACCGAGCATTCCAGACATTTTAGTGCAAGAACAAGGTCTATGGGAAAAAGTCAAAAGGAGACTGATCAGAAAAATTCCACTGGCCCTTCCCAGGGCCCTGTGCTCCAAATGGTCCCCCGTGCATTGTTACATTGCTGTGTTCGCTGGTGTCTACAGCTTGCTCAGCACTGATAGATGGATATCTGTGATTATGTGCAGACAGAGTGAGTGAGATGTCATGCCAGTTTTCTTGTGTAAAGGCCCATGAGATTACACCCTTCACTAGATAGTCTTTCAGTGGAAAGGGTTTCAATTTAGCTGTACTAGTAATTATTAAAACTTTATTACATGTCTGAAGAACTAAATTCGCAAATTAAGGATGAAATTTACATATATATGTAGTGTTTGTCTCTTCCTAGATGTCAATCATACAGAGGATGATTGAAAAATACAGTGACTGTTTATATGTTTTTAAAATTACAGTGGAAGATACATTAGCGTTAATTCCCTTCAAGATACTCTCCTTCATTTCAAATATACTTTTCCTACCATTTTTGCACTTTCTAAAGCAGCTCTGAAAGTTTTCTGCCATCCAACAGAAAGGCGGGCTTGTGAAAACATTTGTGTCTTCATGTCCCTTACTCACTGGCTGTGGCACTGTGGGAATCTTGGCTCTTCACCAGAGTCAAGATGATCGGAAAAGTAAATGATTTGAATTAATTCAGGGCATCAAGGTAGCCACTAAGCTAAAGACGTTTGCAGAAAAGAACTTCTAGAATTGCTTCAGTACAAGGAGGTGAGTGCACGGCTGTCTTACAGGGATATGTCCCCTTCTCTTTCTAAATTTTTGATTTTGAGATGGTCTCACTAGGTTGCTGAATTACTTGGGAGGAGTTAGATTTGCAGTCCTCCTACCTCAGCATCTCAGAGCACTGGGGTCACAGGCATGTGGCATCACTTCTGGCTTTAACCTCTCTTATGGTTCTCGCTACGGCAAGCTTACCAAATACTCACATCAGCAACTTTCCCATGAGAAATTCAGACATTTCATAGTGCTATAAATGACTTTCTCGTTTGCTTCAGGCCAGTAGAAAGCTTTTTTGTAACCTTTAAAAATAAACATCTGACCTTCACCCTGCTGTGTATCCATTCTTTCTGCTTCTCCATTCACTCTCTTGCCTGTAAAAATCTACACTCGTTTTTCTATTAAAAAAGGGAAAGATCTTCACTGGTACAAACAACAGATGGAATATTCCTAATTATATGATTACACAATGAAAGGCCCTGTTTTAAAAATCAAAGCCCTTTTCCAATAAGGAAAGTTTTTGCTTCTCTATAATAACTGACAATAATTGATATCAATAATTGATATCAAAATAAGAATTTCTCCAGGGCAGTATTTCTGTTAAGGGCAGAAGGTTATATGACCCCCTGCCTCCCTGCTAAAAGCATGTCTTCTACAATTCCATGCTCTTTTCAAGGGAAAGATTTACGGCCAATCCAATTAAATGATTTAAAGCTTTGTCTGCAACCCAGTAAACCTGTTTGTTACAGAACAACATGAGAACTCTCACTTTCATTGAGTAATTGTTTCTTTGATTATGAGAATGATTTCCCTAGTCTCCCACTTTAACCAGTTTGATAAAGTCCTAACACGTTTTCTTAGAGATACATCCTGGTTCTCTTATCTACTCATTTATATTAATACCTGTATTTCTGTACATTTAATTTCACAATGAAGCCATAAACATACCTATGAAAATCACAGCATAAAATTTCTACTGAAATAGGAGCATACTAAAGAAAAACTTTACACAGGATACCCAGGAAGAAACTTAAATAGAAGCACATAATGTTAAAAGTAGAGGGGAAACCTTATTCAAGGTCTTGATATGCATCTGAACCCTTAGAAATACGTTTGCAGAGGTGTGTGGATGAGCACGAGGAGGAGAATCAGCAGACGGTGGGCAACGTGCTACACAGACTGAGAATTTTCCTGACATACTAAAATGATATATAGTCCCTCTATTTGAACTGTTTTGGTACAGGCCACTTGCAAAAACATTCAATATTTTCCTTCTAAGGTACGGTAAGCCAAAATATATTCAGAGAAAGTTCACAAAGTCATTGGTAAATAATCTAGTGTTGACTTTTAATTTAGAAATCACTGCCCAGATCGATCCCAGCCTTCCTGACTACGGTTTTCTCCACACAGAGTACATCAATTTGTATCAGCTGACTGTTTTCTGTCATTGTCTTTTTATTATTATTTGCTTTTTCTACCAGTATAACAGATGACTGAGGATGTGGGACTTTCATTCTATATATAGTGAGATCATAAATTCCGTTTAGTTGTCATCTTCCCAGATTAAGTCCTTGTCTTTTCTTTGGCACATATTATACACAGACTCTTCTTAAGGGTGTAAATAATATATAGAAAATAAACACATCAAAATTGTGCAACGTGATGAATCTTCACAACCTGAAGGCAACTATATTGTCAGCATCCAGATCAAAAGGCAGAATATTGCTAGCTCCTTCCTGTCCCTTCAGAGCTACACCTCCCAGCCATCTTCATTGGCCCAGGATTACCATAACTTTGATTTCTAGCATTAAGTATTAGTGTTGTCTGTGTTAGAATTGCATATTAATGGAATCATATATGGGGTTGTTGCAGTTTCACTGTTGCCTTGTTTTATGGTTTGAATCTGAAATGTCCCTCTGACATCTCCTTGGTAGTAATTGACTGAATCTCGGGGACCCTTTACTCATTGGGAGACTATCTAATGATGATTTTATTTCTGTGAGGTGGTGGAGCCTGGCGTGACAGGTTGCTGGGGATGTCACTGCAAAGGTTTTCTCTCTCCCCCCAGCTCCTGCCTTCATTCTCTGCTTCCTGGCTGATTTAGGAGAAACACCCTCTTCTGCCATGTCTTTCCACCACAGTGATTTCTGCCCTGGAGCTGGTCAACCAGGCATGAACCGACACCCCTGAAAATATGAACTAAAAGAAATCACTCCTCCTAATTTGTGGGTGCCAAGTATTGTGTCCCAGGAATGGGAGAGTGACTACGGTATCATGTTTCTGGTGGACTGCTCAAGCAATACTTGGATCATTCTAACTGTTATATGGCATTTTATTATTTGCATGCCACAATTTATCTATTTTACTATTGATAGACATGAAGATTATTTCTAGCTTGTGGCTATTATAAATAGTTCTATAAATATTCTAGCTCATACTTTCTGATGAACATACTCATGGATTTTCATTGCATAGATGACTAGGATTTCTAGGTCACAAGCTATACAAATATTCAATTCAAGCACACACTGCCAAGTAATTTTCCCAAATGATTTTGCCAATTTACATTCCCACAGCAGTGCATGAGCAGTCCAGTTGCTTAACAACACTTCAAATTATTGGTCTTATAAATTTTAGCTATTTTACCTGGGCCTGGTGGTACAGGCCTATAATCCCAGCACTAAGGCTGTAAGATAGCAAATTTGAGCCCAGCTAGGGTAATTTAGCAAATTACTGATACCCTCTCTCAAAATAAAATTTAAAAATATGCTGGTAAGGTAGCTTAGTGCAAAGGCCCTGTGTTTCATTCCCAGTACTCAAAAAAAAGTAAATAAACAAAATTTAGCAATTTTAGTGGAAAGTAGTTTTAATTCACTGTAATTTTCATTTGAATTTTCCAATAATTAATAACAATGAGCACTTCATATGTTTGTTGTTCATTTTAATATCTTCTTTTGTTAAATGCCAATTAAAATCTGTACCTATTTTGTTATTGGATTATCTCTGTTTTTTATTGATTGATTTGTGGAAATTCTTTTTATTGTGGTTACATGTTCTTTATCAGATATATGTGTTACTAATGTTTTTCTCTCACACTATACTTTGTTTTATATATATATATATAATTTCTTGTAATTTTTAATTTTAATGAAGTTTTATTTTTCTCCTTGACATATAATAATCTTTATGTCCTCTATGTTTACAAAATCTTCGCCTATCCCAAGGTCATAAAAATAACCTTCACTTTGTTTTTCCTGAAACCTTTAATGTATACATTACACACTTAGTTCTATAATCAATCAGAAACTATTTGGGAGGTGAGGTATGTGAAATAGAGGTGAAGATTTGGTTTTCCTTTGCTCATGTGGATATTCAACTGAGGTTATAGATGAAGCTCTTTTCTTCTGAACAAGGATTTTCTTAGTTTCTGATGCTTTGATAGCGTCAGACAAATCCACTTTAATTGAATAGGACTGCGATGACCTGCAACTCATCCAACATTCTGTTGGACTCCATCAACTTCTAATTTGCCATTTACCCATGAATGAACATTCCTGGGGGCCTCACTGAGATTGTACCCCACAACCTTGTCCTCCTCTTCCTGTTCCTCTTCTTCTTTTGCTTCCTTGTTTTAGGTTTGGTATACAATTCTGTATGTTTTGCCAAATTCTCCCGGTTGTGTAACAACTATGACAATTAAGGGAGAGAATGGTTCTGTCAACCCCTAAACAAGTATTTCATTTTGGAACTCTAGGCTTTCCTAGGCTGTGTGAGACTGAGAAAAATGTTGCTATAGTTCTCAGAAACATTTTGTTTCATCTTTTACTTCCTTACGTTGTCCTGTCTTTTACACCATAAAGACAACAAAAGCCCTCGGAGAGAAACTGGAATGAGAAGTCACTATTTCAGGCAGTCCTTCTCTTTAAGGTGTTAGTTTTTACAGCAGCTTTCTGAAGCCTTCAAATAGATTCTGAGTCTTTTTGGAATTTCATGTAGGTCTTACAATTGTAGCAAAAACAGTACTGGACTGCCACAAGCTATTCCATGAAAAGCAGATACCTAAGTCAGTCTATCTACATTCAACAAACTCATTAGCATCCCCTCCCACTGTATTTTTATAATTGACCTCAATCAATGTGGCTATCTAGGATTGTTGGGTGTGTTTAGCAATACAAACCTGGGCTTTGGTTCCAACTTTAATCGTTTATCATCTAAGTGACAGTGAACCTGAATCTGCGTCCTTACTTCTAAATGGAGATAATAAGCAATTTCACAGTTTTATTATGAAGGTTAAGTGAAATAACAGGTGTTGAGTGACATATATAAGAGACAGTATGTGGTAGATATTATCATATTTTCACCATCGTATTTGTCAGAGCCACAAAATGCACTTATCTTTTAGAAATGGTGGAGAAAGGGTAAGAGCAAGCAGTTACGAAAAGCAATACTCTTCTTCGAGCACCCTCTAAGACACTGCAAAGGGGAAATTCTGTTGCCATATTCTCTACAACTATAGTGTCATTTACAATTCACAGACACTTTGAGACATATATAAACCATCAGAGTTAAAGGGCTCTTAAAAGTTTATTTCAAATGCTTCATATTATAGATGAAGGACTTGACTTGCTCAAGGTCAATTCATTCATTAGTATTTATTTAAATGACCCAAATTACATATTTTCTTCTTTCTACTTACACCTAGATTCCCTGGTCAACTATAAATGAAAAACAGAGACAATTATTCATGTTTTATTGTTACTGGCTTATTCTGACTATAACCCATGGGTTTATTTTTATGCATTTTATTTTAATATCCATCCCCACAAATTATGTGGCTCCCTGCCAACTCCGACTAACATAGTTAGGAACCATTCCTTTCCCATTCCAAGGATTCTGTCTTGAAGCTTTCATTCTTGTATTATAAAGAAATATTTTGCCTCATAATCCAGCCTATAGGACTGAAGGAGCTTGTGTAAGCCCAGGCTTATCAAGTGAGCAGGGGAGTGCCAAACCTCTGGACACAGGATGCCACTGGCTGTGCCCATTTCTCCTCCATGGGCAGGAACAGGTCATCAGCTCCCCTGTCTACATACTTTCCAGCAAAGGCCACACTTCTGAGAACCATTTTTCATTAGGATCCACCTGTTCGGCACACCTTTAGACACAGTGTCCTCTATGGATGGATCTTGTGACCACATGGCATATGGCCAACTCATATAAGTCTCACTCCAAAATTCTCAAAAGTTCTGCTCCTGAAACCGCATTTCCTCAACTATTTACATATGTGACTTTTTCCTGCAACTGTCCTTTGACCCTGCATGTTTCCTCTGCAGAGAGACCATTCCTCACCATCTTTCTTAGTCTGTTTTCTGCTGCTATAACAGAATCCCACCAGCTGGATGATTCATAAAGAAAATAAGTGTATTTCTCACAGTTTTAGAGCCTGGGAAGTTCCGTATCAACATGCTAGCATTTGGTAAGGGCTTTCCTCCTAGGAACACGACAGTTCCATTATATTGTGAGATTGGAGGACCACCCACGCTGAAGTCTCTTCCTATTCTTATAAAGCCACTATTGGGCATTCCGTTCTTATGACATCAAATCATACCTACCCAAAGGCCCTTTCTCAAAATATCATCAACATATGAGTTTAGAAGTTAAGTTTCCAATCCATGAATTTTGGGGGGAATGTATTCCAACTGTGGAACCATCTAACTTCCAGTGACTCTGCCAGGCCTCTTTATCATTTTTTGCTATTTTATTTATTCATTATTGGAAATGTATGTGTCGTCTATGCCTGAATAATACGTAAGCTCCATGGAAGCTGGTTGTTGTTCACCAACATATGTCCTCTTTGCGGGCAATGTATTCTCTCAATGAATAAGCAAATGTGCCCATGTATCTTTCAAATATACCTTTCAGGCTGGGTTCACCCCTGAGCTTGGAATGCCAGCTTCGTTCACTACTACTTCCTAACTAGCTGAATTTAGGCAGATGGTTTAAACACAGTAAGCGTTCCAGTACTCATCTTGGAATACACATCTCAAAAGTTTGGTGTAGTGATCAAACAAAATACATGTATGTAATGTGTTTAGCAAAGAGCTTTTCAAGGACCAAAAAAACCTTAAAAACAATAATATTATTCTTATAATGAATTTAGAGAATATTATGAAACAGAGATTGTTTTATGGAAATAGTAATGTTGAAATCAAGAGGTCCTGATTAAACTATGTAAGGTAAATTTTTAGATTAATTGAAATCTTCTCCAATTGGTTTTTCTTGTTGGCTATAAAGTCATCCATTTTTATAAAGGATCCCTAATTTAACCTTGGCAATGACTTTTTGTTGTCATTTGAGTCCTTCCCTTCTCCAATCCAACATCCATTTGGAATATAGCATCTCTTTGAGAACATTCTTGACAGACATTTTAAAGAATAATTTATCCCTTTCTTTTGGAAGCACATACTACACTGGCAACGTTTTTCCACTTAATTAACCTTCAAAAAATGCTACTTGCTACTTTTTATGCTGCTGAATGTCTTTCTCTAAGAGAGGTTTCCTGGAAGCTCTAAGAAAATCACCACTCCCAGAGTGCTAGAAATCTGATCAAGAAAGAATCTTTCCTTTTCCTTTATTCAACCTTGGTTCTCTGATAGTGAATATTTTCATATAAAACCCACTTCTTCTCATGTAGGCATAGATGGTTAAATCAGAGAAGCAATAAATAGCACTGGCTGCTCGCCACAGGCTGCGATGAGGACTGAGGGCTGGGGAAGGAAGTCAGGCTCATTTGCCCTCCGTGCCTAGCTCCCCCCTCCCTTCCGCCTTCCTCCACCTTGGGTCTTTTCCTTCCTGGCGAAGTCTGGTCTAGACTTAGCCTGGCCTGCAGGGACCTTGGCAATTGCTGCTCCGAGCCAGGTCAGTCAGAAGCTCTGTGCTGTGGACTTCACCAACTGTTATGTCTTGAATGGATAAAGTGAGGCATGGCTCACTCAGGCATCTACTTGAAATTACAAAGTTGCTGACAATAGAGATAGAGAAAGATCTTAAAACGGGAAAAAGCTTGGTCAACTTTCTGCCCCTTAAGACTATAAATCTCAAAAAAGAAAGGGAGAGTTACCTGAAGAAAAACTCTTTATGTCACTTTGCCATTCACTTTATGTTTTGTCTTTCAAAGCCTTCCTCTGTTTAACATGACAATTCATGAATAAAGAGACACTGCAGGCCAGTCATCTTCCACCCATTTATAGCATTTTCTTCCTCTATTTCCCTTTATTAGTTCCTAAAAGTTAGAATAAGAGTATTGGAGGAACTCGAGTAGAGACACTGAATGTGAGCAAATAAGTATCAACTGCAGAGCATTTACATAACTATACAAACTTCCTTCATTTTTTGAGTAGTTCAAAAGTTGATTCTACAATAATTTACTTTTTTAAAATTCAAATATGCAATAGTAATTTCTATCCCAGACATATTCCCCCCATAAAGTTCTAATTAAAACAATGAGAAACAGTTGATATTTTTAAAATATGTAGTCCATATCCACTAAAATTCATTCCACTGACTACCTCCCAATTTTCCTTTTATTCCAGGCATTAAGAAAACATTTCCAGATCGTCCAATCCACAAGGTTTGGAGTCACCCAGAAGGCTCAGGAGTGGACATCTGACTGCCTATCTGTGAGTAAAGTTTGTGTTTTAATTTGTCTCTACTCTTAATACTTACATAGTCTACCTGATGTTCTAAACTCTTGCACCTAAAGGCTCATGATGAAAAGAGACTTTTCCTGTGATGCCTCTCCTAGTTTATTTGCCAATCAATTAATCAGTTAATCTATCCGGTTTTTGAATACCTATTTTTCTGCTTTGTAATCTGACTTACTGCTTTCTGCTTTATTTTTATTGCTCTTTCCTGTACATAAAATGTGTTAAAATAGTCTCATTTTGATAGTGAAGTCCTGTTTGCTTCCAGTAAGTAATTCTGATGACTTAATGACTAAAGACAAGAAGGGAGCAGAGTAAATGAGCGTTTCCTTATGTGATTGCTGGTAACTTCCGGAGCAAAAAGCATCCTTGTCTTTCGACAAATGTCCCTCACCTGGGAGACTGTCTACCAACACAAGGATCACCAGAGGTCCAGAAAGAAGGGTCTCAGAGGTAGAGAATGGAAAAACCAAAGGCAACTTCCCTCACTCACAATTTTTCTGAGCTTGACCCGAGTTGGGAGAAAAGTTTCTCTGGAATTTCTCAGTTTTCAGGCAATCCTTACTTCGGGGGTTGTATCATTTGTCCCCTGCACCAGTTTACTTGTGCTGCCACAGTGAAATCCACAGTCTGAAACACGTCATTTCCTCACGCTCCGGAGGGTGGAAGTCTGAGAGTCAGTCATAGCACCGTCGTCATCTTTGTGCTCAGTATACCCGATCCGCGCATCTCTCTGATTTTCGTCTCCCAAGCTTCCTCAGTACTTACATCAGTTTTACAGCATCTAGGTTTTCTATGGTGTGCTACGCTGCCTTTGCATAGAGCTCTTTTTTCCCTATGACATTATATTTTTTAAATTGAAGCAAATACCTTTTGAATTTCTCATAGCACCAAGGGAGATGTATACACTGTAGTTAATGAATGTTATTCATGACTGAATGAACGCATGGATATTAATAGATGATTTGATGCATCCTCTGAACCTACAATTTTTATTTATTTTTGCATTATTACCAAATGGTGCTTTTTAAAGATGCTTTCTCCTTCAACCCAAACAGTTAAAAATAAGTCAAGGCTGGAGAAAGAAATAAAAAGAAAGCTGTGGTTGCCTGATGGTATTAGTGTTACCTTACTCCTCAAAGAGGTGGGAACTACTCATATTTTGGGAACCAGAGGGAAGAATAATGAATTTGGATTGTGACTTACTCAGCTTGAAGACTTACAGGATATGCAAGAGCTTCTCTCTAGAAAATAAGGATTGTGCAAATCAGCTGAGAAATTCACAGTCCTATCTTAGGACTTGACAAGGTTATTGAAGACTCCAAGAAAAACTTATGTGGAGGGAGAAAAGCAGTGGTTCAAATAAGCCAGCTTTGATTATCTGAAGATAATTTTCCTAGTAAATCATGGATCTTCCCAAGAGGAAGCAATGGACCTACTACTACTATGGAGAGTGGATGAGACTGTTTATTAGCTAGTGTGTATGTCTCTGTTTCTCTTATCTGGTTTCTTCCAGCCTATTCTGTTCCTCCTTCTGTCTTTTCTCTCAGGGAACCCATATCCTTCCAGCTGTGCTCTCCTCTAGAAAATGGCCCCTTCCCCACTCTTCTTTCATGGACTCATGTTCAATCACCATGGCTTGATGGGGTGGTGTTATTCAACTGTACCCTTTGACCATTTTCTTTATCAGCCACACTGAACTGATCAGAAAGGACATGAGAAAAGGTAGCATTAAACTCTGTAATGACCCAAGAAAGAGAGGAAGGTCCTTTTCAGGGTCAGATGGCTGTGATTCAACTACCACTGGCCATTACATCGTCTAGACAGCTGTGAAGGGCCCAACTGAGGGCAAGGAACCTCCTTGGCACCGAACCCCTCCTTAGCTCATTGTTCCATGCTTATCTCCCTGCTCCACCTGTTCTCTAGAGGTTTGGCACTACTGTAAATTATTTCACTGCTGTACCAAGAAAGGGCTACTCAAGAGCAGAAGGGCCAGGCATGACAACCACAAGGATGGCTCCCCTCTGAAGCCCACCACCAAGTGTCACTCATAATGGAGCTGGGTATACCCCAGGCCTGAACTTTCCTGGTCTGTCCTGACTTGTGTAGTGCAAAAAGAAGGATAAAGAGTATTTATTTATTTATTTATTTATTCATTTATTTTCTAAAGTGTTATTTCATTTCCTTCAAGTTTCCTTCTCACTTTTTTTCTTTTTTATATATATTTTTTCTATCTCACTACCTTGGTTCTTCTTTAGCACAAACACTTGATGCTTTTTTTTGGTTGAGTGATTATTGACAGAAAAGGCTATCAGAGGTCTAAAAAGCTCCTTCTTTCCTGCATACTCCAACCCATTTTTCACACGACCTTTGAGGTGCAAGCTTTCTGCACGTTCCCACTCCCACACTTTCCTCTTCATGTTCTTGGAGGAGCCAGGAAAATGATGTCCATTGTCTCTCAAACGACCCAAAATGTCACCGACACCTGAGTCAGGGACTTTAGACAAATTGCTATTTATATAAAGTGAGTAATTTTGAAGGCAAGAGGAAACAGCTCTGCAATCATGAATGGCCTGTTGGGATGGTCCCATGAGTGATGGCCGATGGCCAGCGTAGGTGCTTCCCGACTGTGTTTCATTAATTTCAACAGCTCGAGGGTTTGGAGAGGAAGACCATTTTCCTGTAAGCATGTAGAAGAAGTGCTTTGAGTTGTAAGCACCTAGCAGGCTTTACTCTTGTTTTAGAGCAACATAAATGGGAGATTTTATAACCACTCTGGGCCAATATTTTTAGAGTCAGTTGAAGCTCCAGATGAAGTGAAAAGAAAAGTTTAAGGGATTTTTTTCTCCCCCTTTCCTTGAGTTTTATGGAATGAGCCTCCCTAGCCACCCTAAACAAAGTACTGGATCCCTTGTTTAGTTAAAATGTGTTCGAACTTGTTAGAGTAGAAACTGAAAAGGTTTTTCTTAGACTAAGACGCTTTTCTATGTTTTTTTGCTGTGGTTGAATAAGGCTCAGGAGAAGGCCTGGAAGTTACTCTTCCACCCAGAATTATCCCCTCCAGGGTTCTGTTTACAGGGTCTTCATCATGAATTACAAGGAGCAAAGTACATGGCACACTTGGACATAGCGCAGACTTGGTTAGAGACTGAGAGAAAACAGGGAATTCACGTTCCTAGGATCTTTCTAGCATCCCAGAAATCTTCATGGTGAAAAGCTAGAAGGACATGCCAACTCTCCACATGCAAACTTTGTAAACGTGGCCCAGTGGTGACATTTCCCCAGCCAAAGAATTGAAGCTGGCCTTAAGGTGCCCCACCATGAAAGTACGCATGCCTGTCCAGAGTGGCAGTGAAAGAGATTGTGCCAGGATAGACAAGCCACAGTAGTGGGCACATACCACAGGAAGTAAAACAGACAATGGAGTCAGGAGCTCTTCTTGCTCAGAACTCTTCTCCAGCCCTTCGTGTCCATAAACACATATACAGTGAAAAGAAAAAAAATGGTTGTGCTATTTAGCTTTGAGCCCAAACCATCAAAAGTCTTACCTGAAATTCCAGCTACAAAATGATTGGTTATTGAAGGACACAGACTCAACTTCTTCCCAATTCAACTTTAGGATGTCCAACAAAACCAAGTTGGGACCCTCTTGCATGTCTCCGTGTAACAACATTCCAGTAGATTTAAGTAGAATAAACACTGAGCCAGGGGGCCACGGTTGGGGGGACCAAGCCATTTTTCTTCCTAGTATTCTCTGTAACCTAGGTCCTATAGAGCCAAATTAATCTCAATTTTTTTTTTCAAATTGACTTTTCCTAGAGGAAAAGGCAGAGCTACATTCCCTCCAACAAATATTTTAGGCTAAACTTATTACTTGGGATTTTTCACCCTTTCTTTTTACTAATTCAAAACAAAAGTGTCCATCACTCACTCTAACACCATCCTTTAAGAGCTGAAGACAAATGAAGTCTGAGTATTCACGCCAATGTACTGCAAATGAGCTGTGATTTGGGGTGCTGGCTGTTTCACTGACAGGGAAAAGGAGTGGTTTAATATCCTTGGCTGAAAATACTTTCTTAAAGAGGGATGGAAAAGGCCAACATTAATATTGAGCCCTGTTATTTAATAACTAAAAATGATATATGGTGCAATGGAGCATCCTGACTTGGGGGAAAGTGTGTTTATCAAATCCAGAAAACGCAGAGGTTGAGAAACACATGTTGGGCTTAAGGAAGGAGCCCTTTTAGGGATAATTTCTCCAAGTTCCCCAGTGAATTCTTTCATGAATATGTTATATCCATGGTTTTGAATTCTATTTTATCACAAATTTACCACATTTGTAAGTGCTGATTGTCTTTGAGTTACGATGGTTCCATTTAAAGATATTTTTTTAAGTTGACAATGGTGCGAATGCCATTAACATTCATTGTAAAGCCTTTGAATTTGGCATTATGTCTTTTCCCAGGATAGCAATATGCAGGCCCGTATTCACTGGCAATGCTGGGTACCACAACTCTTGTGAGCTCCTACCACCCTGAGGGCGAACAATACATTGTAGTGTACCATGGCACTAAGCTATGATATCTGGTAGATTGAGTAGACCAATGCATTTTCAACTGACAGTGGGATCATCAGGATAAAATGCCAGTGTAAACTGAGAAGTACCTATATAAAGGCATTTTGTTATCATGAAAGATTCTGGAACCTATCTACCTGCCTTGGCCAGGTTCTTGACTAGTGGCTTAGAAATTAAATATATAGCTGACAGGAGAATTGCAAGTTCAAACCCAGCCTGGGAAACTTAGCAAGACCTTGTCTCAAAATGAAAAATAAAAATGGTTGAGAGGTGCTAGGGATGCAGGTCAATGCAAAGGCCCTTGGTTTAATCCTCAAACCCCCAAAAGAAGAAGAAAGAGGAAGAAGAGGGGGAGAAGAAAAGGAAAAGAAAGGCAAGGCAAAGAGGGAGGGAGGGAAGGAAAGAGGAAGGAAGGAACGAAGGAAGGAAGGAAGGCAGGATGAAAGGAGGGAAGGAAGGAAAAAAGAGAGATACAGGTGGAACTTACAGTTGGTGAGGTAGGCTTGTGCCCTCTACTCGCATTTCTTTCTTTTTTTCTTTCTTTCTTTCTTTCTTTCTTTCTTTCTTTCTTTTCTTTTTTTTTTTTTTTTGAAACACACATACTCAGTTACTTACTAGTTCGTTCACCCTGCAGACACAAATTGAATTGGACTTTCTCCATCCCAGGTGTTCTTTTAGGTCAGAGATCCATTAGCCACTCTAGCATTCTTTGCTCTAAAGTACATTTTTTAAAAAAATTCAATGCAATGGAAAATTTGCTGCATCCAATCCTGTGTTCTCTGATGTACATCGGGAAGTCTGATGCTGCCCGATGCTCCTTAGTCAGTTTTTGTTGGCCTCCTCTTGGCAGAGGGTCCTAACGTTTTAAACTTCTCTGCCCTTTCCCCCAGCTATGAGACTTCATTGTGTGGTTTACAGGCCAAACACTGCAATGCACTGACTCTATCGGTAATTCTACCTTCCCTCAAATTGCTTTAAAGAATGATGCCTAATTGCCCCTTACAGTATTTTCCCCTAAATTCCAGGTTTTGTGTAACATTTTTAAAAAGACAGAGAGAGAGAGAGAGAGAGAGAGAGAGAGAGAGAGAGAGAGAGAGAGAGAGAGAGAGAGAGAAACGTAATTATAGTTTCAGCGCGGTTAAAATGTGAAGCTAAGTAAGGCTGCTATGACATATCAATGGGACATTCACAGGAAGCGAAGGTGAAGAACCGGAAACTGGTTTGCCAGGACACCAATGGAGCTTTAGCCCCATGGCCTTCCTGTGGGTCAGCACCTTGCTCTAGCATCAAGCTTAACTTCTTACATTTAATATTGTGTTGTTTCTTAAAGAAGGCCTCTCGTATAACCGGTGAGTCCCACAAACCTTGGACTTTTCCCTGAAACTGATACAGATAAGCTTGAATGATTCAACTCGCCTAAAGCTAATTAAGCAAACAAAGCAAAGAAAAGGTCAAAGTGTGATGTGTGATCATTTATTTTTTAAGATTTTTAGGATGAATTCAGTTTATTTTCTAAAGTAAACCCTACTTAAGTGAAGTAATAAATCAGTTCTCCAAAACATAAATGAACATAAATAGGAGACTCATTTCTACTTCATTAATAAACATCAGTATGAACTCACTCTAACTCTGAGAGAGCCGAGCCCTCCTGAAGGGAAGTGGCTCCTGGTACGACCATGTATAGGGGGAGAACACATCGTCTCCATCACAGTCATGTCATCATCTAAGTCCCTGTCACTACCTACCTTGTGTCACGGCTTTACAGTCTTGTGAGATACAGCAGCCTGACCTGATTAAAAGCACACAGACTCTGGGAGTAAGCACCTGAATGGAAGCCCAGGTCTCCCAGGTCTAGCATTAACTAGCTCTGTAACCTTAAACAAACAACTCTTCTTCTTTGGACCTTTATATATTTACCTGTAAAATGGGAACAATGAGGACTGTGAAAGATTTAAAACAATATTATAGGGTTCTCAAAATTTGTGCTCAGTACATACTGAGTACTAAAGAAATATTGCTTAAGTAAACTCCTCCAACTAAGTTATGAGATAATATGAAATCATTTGTGAATTACCCCTGCAACTCCTCATGATGCCCACGCTAGCCCATGATCAGCCACCAACGACAGACTGTATGAAGCAGGAATCACTAGCCAACCAATGGAGGCTGCAGTGCCCTACCAGTGTGCCTCCCTTGCACAGTGTGGTTTTTTAATTTAAATTTTAATATTCCTAGAGATGCATGCATTCTCCATTTCCCCAAAGGCCGCCACTCCCAAAATATTTACCTCTCTAATAATATTTGAGTTGTCATGCCTGATAAACATGGTAACGTAGCATGCAAACATTCACATAAGTAGTAGCACTTTCATGGTTCATGGAAGATGAGGCCATGGAAAAAGTAAAATCTGAGCCATTTTTATTTCCTGTTGCTCTTCCTGCAAACTGTGCTCCAGTTAACTAAATTATCCCTGTTCCTATCCGACAAGCTACAAGCGGGAAATAATAAATAGACACACCAAGGAAGTATTGGCTCAGAAGGAGACAACTTGATGATCTAATCTCGGGGCTAGTAGGACCAGCTAAGTTATGCCGGGGGTAGAAGGAACCAAAATCTCAATCACTGACAAACATCACTATTTGTCACTCCTAGCTTCTCATTAGCCCTGATCTCTGGTCTGTAACACTGTCACCCATACCCAGTGACACCTGCTGACAGCTACCATCTGGAAATACCATGGTAGAGAACAGTGTTCTCTGAAGGGTCTCACACAAGCAAGTCTACCCAGAAGACATGTGACACTTCTACTTTCAGGTCATTATCCTGAACTATTCTCTTTGGCCTAGCTGAATACCAGGGCCCAACAAGTACATTTTTATTATGTTCCCAGAAGGATAAAGTAGAAACAAGGAGCAAACAAGACCCAAGATCATTATTTGGAACTCATAGTCTCAGGCCAGGGTTCTTGAGTTTTCCAATAAGTTCAAGTCAGCAAATATTTCCACACATTTATAAATGCACAGCAAACACGCAGCACATTGAGGTGATTTGAGCTAAGACCTACCATTGAGAAGTTTCAAACACAGTCAAAAGAAAGAGAAGTTATGAAACATTACATAACAAAACCATATAATATTGATCTCCAACAAGACCATTGGCAACTATGCTATAGAAATTAAAAGATAGGAAGGTTCAGGGATAAAGCTACGACTTGGGCCAGACTTGGGCATTTGTAAAGGCATGGAAAAGGATTGGAAGTCACATCAGGTTACAGGAGAGATGAAGCAGGTTAGTGCAATGTCCCAGAGGCAGAAATGAAGGCTAAATCATCACAAGACCCGAGAGCTCGCCTGGCTGGGAGTTGTGTATACATGTGTGGGTGGGATGAAGAGAGGAATAGTATGGTGGGTCACGTGGAGCCATGTTTCATGGAGGTTAATGGAATCCACAGAGAAGCAGGATGTGGCGTGTGAAAGGAAGACTATCCTTTCTCAGTAACTCTCTCCAAAACCCGGTCACCCAAACTCCCAGTCATCAGCCCTCTCAAGTGGCACTTATTCCTCAAACCAGGAATTCTGATGCTTAATAGCTTCTTCCTAGACCTGTGAGGCAGTCTCTGAATGGAGACTGCCTTGAGGGACCCTTGAGTTGCTCCTACTCCCAGTTTAAAGCACAGTTGGTCACTCAGCCTGGTGGCGGGGTATATCCAAGCTGAAGTGAAATAGCCTCCCATTGCCTGGGTCAGTTCAGCCTCTTCGCTATGAAACATCTGTTTTTGAAATTCAGCTGGGACCCTGACTTAAATCTGTTTAACTTTAAAAGCCCCAAGAGAACATCTTGTTTTCATGAATGTCCAGAGCTGGTGTCAACAAATGAAAGGTCTGTTCACAGTATTCAAAGTGGAGAAGCTGGTTGCAAGACGTTCTGCCACTGGGATACATTTCTTGGAATCATGAACGAAAGTTCAAAAATACAGTGGATCAGTCTCATTTAAGTATGCCAATTTCTGTTTGAAAGTGGGTGAGAAATATGCTTCTATTGTTAGAAGGTTGCAGTGCTGCACTTGTCTAGGAACATACCTCCTTTTCTGCTCTGAGACTACTTAAAATTTGAAATGGGCTCCCGGGGTCTGAGTCTGTTTTGGCAGACAGCAGCTAATGTATTACTATTCACATACTACTCATGTAGAGCCTAAGGAGGGGAACAAAGAAATGACAATTAGTCAGCATCCCTCAAATATGACTGATTACTTTCCCCTTATCCACTTCTTTAGAAAAAAGGAATCGAAAGGAATTTAATTTATCTCTACCTAGAGGAATATCTGACATGTAACTGATGTCAATTTATATTTGGTATGTAAACATAAACTCTAGTTTTACAAATCTGTGGTTTCTTCATGAATGCACGTCTGTCTGTGTATGTATTAATAGCACTCTCCTTTCAAAAAGCAATTAGTATTCATATCTTATTTAACCTAGAAAGAAACCATTATTCTCTCTTGTGGTAGTAGCTTGATTTTTTTCCTAACCCTTATCCCACACTGCATTTTATTGCCTTATTCCAGCCTTCACACTCAGACATTAAGTACTGTAACATCGTAGCTGTTTTCACAACTTATAAACCATACATCATACATTTAGTTCATGAGTGATTCTTCATAAGCATGTATTATATTAAAGTTTTAATTGAGATTATGTTTGTAGAGACTCAAACACTCTTTATTATATCTGAATTCTAATACAATGAGGATGGAGGAATGACACAGCAGTTAGACCTCTTTCCTAGCAAGGACAAGGCCCTGAGCTCGATTTACCAGCACCACATAAAGCAGGCGTGGAGGCACCCGCCTTTAATCACAGTACTTGAGAGGTTGAGGCAGGAGGACTGTTGGTTCAAGTCCAGCACGGGCTACATAGCGAGTTGAGCTTTTTAAATGATGAGATAGACACATTCACTTGGCCATTCGCTCCCCCTTCCTTTCAAATGCCTGCTGAAGATCATGGTGGGTTGGGTTAGTCGACCCTTCCCAACTTCAGCCATACAGCTAGCAAAGACTGTATAGCACTGTAGAGCACAAACCAGTTATTTAGGATTTTCTATTTCTCAAAGAGTTCATTCATTTCTGTGGGATTGGAGCTATGGCTTTAGCCTTACAAGCAAGAAATTCTGACTCATAAATCTACCTGGTAAAAGCAGTAACTAAGATGTTTCAGAATCTGACGAGCATATCGATAGATGCTCGTGTTCATTTGTCTAGTAGTTACTATACACCTTTCTAATAGTTAAGCAAAAAATAAACACTTCAACTTGAGTGTTAAAAGGGGGATCCTTTGGCTCCCCTTTTTCATTGGCTGTGTAGACAGAATTGAAATGAAAACGGTTTCTGAGTTCCAAAGGATCCCAAGAGAAATGCTCATTCGTTTATAAGAGGTACAATTCCACAACAGTGTTTTGCATTGTATATTTGAAAACATTCCCAAAGAAACAAAGCTGGATGCAGAAAAAATATTGGGAGAGAAGAAAAATAATACTCCAAATTCTGAACAATTCTACTTTAATAGGTTACTCTGTCTGCCAGCTGGCCACAGGGTCGACTACTTGTAATATATACTTTTGGTAGACCACATGTAGTTCTTGGAACTGTTTATATTAGGCTGCAGAAACTTAATTATTCTAAAATTGGCAGGACTCTCTTTGATTACTTAATACAAAATTGCTTAGTCATCTTTATACACAGTGTGGACAGGTTTTCTTAAGTGAGAAAAATTGGGAAATACAAATGTGCTCTAAAAATAGTTCAGGTAAGTAGAAAACACAGACAGTATCTTTTTTCGTCACGATCCCTGGCAGGTGGCTGCCACATGTTTTAATTTGATAATCAAGGTAACTGTCAAGTCAAAGTCCTTAATTACAAGCATTTTTCCATTTTTCTTTGTGGATTTTGCCAGACATAAAAGTTGCTGCTGCTGCTGCTGCTGCTTTATAGATTGGGCTTTTATCATATGTTTTCAGCAAGAGTGTGAGGAAATCTAGAATGAGCTGTCAAAGCTGGCCTCCTGTTCTTAGAAACAATCTGGGATGTCATTTCGAGCTGGTTGTGATGAAGGCTTTGCTTTTGAGCCATGATCTGAGCCTAGAACTACTGCCCTCCAAACACAATGGTTGGAGGACTCCATTTTTTCCGGGAATACCCAGGACAGCTTCACACTTTTTCTGTGACCCAAGCTGAGGCTTCGAAAAGAGTGGGTGAGAAAAGACAAAAGTGCTGTGGCCAATGTGTAGTGACACAGGCCTGGAACGGGTACGTTCCCGTGTAAACATTCAGAACTGTACCTTATGTTTCTAATTACTACCCATAGTCACAGAGCAAAATCAGGCAACACTTTTTTTTTTTTTTGGACTGATGGAAGCATTTAAATCGACTCTGAATATCAGTGTTTTCTAATTATGATGGAGGAGTGGCAGGGAATCTCCAAAGGCCATGGAAATTTGAAGTATTTCAGCTCAATCCAGACTCTCGTCTTTCCTTATCTATCAGATGTCTTCTTTTTCCTTTTTTTAAACATCGTAGAACAAATTTATGTCCCCCTCTACAAATGCTCAATACCCCTCTTCCTGGAACCAAAATATTTTTCTAAGACAAAGTTCTTTTTCTCTAGAGGTAAACAGACACAACTACAAATTAATACATAAACTAGAGCTCCATTTTTCAACCATGGCCATGCCCTAGGTTGCTGAAAGTTCTAATTAATTTCGATGAACAAGCAGTGTCCTGGAATCCATTCCAACTTGCAAGTATGAACTCAATGCTGAGTGTAAGAAAAATAGTTGGCTAAGACTTTTTGGGGACAACAAAATGAGTAATCACCTCAAGGAGGTTATAATCTTTCAGAGAAGACAGGCATGTACTTAGGAATTAAAGTGCAAGCTATAGACTAAGTGTGCCAATAAAAATATAATGTGGGTATGAGCCCGACCTCAAATCAATGATTCAAATATCCTGAGGTCTTCTGCTAATGTTAAGCAAGGTCCCACGACAAGTCTTTTCTTATATGGACAAAATCTAGATATCCCCCAAACTAACAAACAGGTGAACCCACACTCTGATTCATGAGTAAAGAAGAAAGCAGTATAGGTACTTTTCAATGTAATATTTATCTATAAATTTATATGATTAAATCATGATCATTTTGTCTAAAAGACATAATGGATATCCTTTAGTTTGGTTGCAAAGCTTTTCATTTTAAATTATAAATTCCTGAAGCATAGTTTCTAACTTCTTTTTATAATTGCAGAATTTAATAGATGTGTTTGTTGATCACGGCAAATAAAAGTTGAATAGTTCACTAGGGAATACCTAGTCCCTGCTTAACAATACCATTTCCTTATACAAAAATGTTGCCATGGGGAAAAAAATTCCTCTAGAATTCCCCCTTGCAGGTGTTTTTAGTGGTATAAATGGTTTGCATACTGCCACCTGCATTCTTTTACCTGTAGTAGCAAGATAACTGGCTAGCCTCTGGGTCTAATTTTTTGGGGGGCACCAAGTTGGTCACATTAGTGGAAAAGAAAACAATCACAAAGAGCAGTCAGGTGGGCCACTAATGTTTACAGATGAGTAAGTCCAGCAAGAAAAATTATTGGTGTGGAAAATACGGTGATCTCCATGCCACATTTATAACTGAGAAAACCTTGTGCTCTTCATTTCCAAAGAAATCACTCTTGGGTCTTGTTACTCAATTTTAAGCATGATCTAACTTCAGGAATCATCTCAGCTTATTTTGTACTTGTCAAAAGTTCAGATTCTCAGAAGCAGTTCCTAGTCACAGCAACATCCCCCAATGCAAAATGCCAAAGTGGGAATCAAAGGACTATATCCAACCTTGGAGATGTGAGACCTGACATCCTCTTCATGAGACCGTATCCTCTTTGAAGACAGGCACCATGCCTTGCACACATTCGCGTCTCTGAAGCCTGCTGCATTGCTTCACAGGGGAACAATCGTTTCATATGAGGACTGAGATCTTCTGGCAGGATTGTTCAATACAACTTCCCACAATGATGAAAGCACTCTGTCCTCTTCTGTGGCAGCCACTGAACACGTGTGACTGCCAAGCACTCATTGAATTATAACTTGTATTTAAATTTCTTCAGGCAACTAGTGGCTACCAAGTGTGACAGCACAGCCTTAGAATATTTTTAAAAATCTTTTCACTATAACTCTACACAGAAGGCCATTTCATCTCAACTTGATGCAAATTCAAGGGTTCTCACACTTCTCTCAGCAGCCCAACCCTTGTGGGGTAGTTCTGTTGGAACGCTCCTCTTTCTTCACACTTAAATTATACGTGGCAATGATAGGAATGCTTGTTATTCAGACATATATTTAGAAAGCACATTTATACTTTTTAGATGCATGGGGTAAAGAATTTCTATCTTTGCCTGAGGGCTCATATTTCTGTTACATATTCTTTGTTCAGAACCATGAAAACATCAGTGACCACATATCTATTCTGATTTGTTGTTAATCTGTGTCTTTCAGTCTAATTCTCCTTGATTTTGTCGAAGTAACTCAGTTCTTGAGCAGAGAACAGGAAAAAAATTACATTCTAAATGTTTGCTTCTTTCCCTCACTTCTCTAAGTAACTTTCAAGTTCGCTCAGAGATCAGTCCAATATAAATCTTATCTTCCCACTGATTTGCTGTGGCTCAAGAGCTAATGCCAAAGTTCTAGATGTCTCCGTGGCCTCAATTTAAGTGAAGGTGACTCTTGTCCTTATAATTGGGAGGATCAAGAAATGATAACCACAGAGTTTGAAAAACATCAACTAATCCAAATGCAGGTGATGTTATTTGTGGTTAATATTGTGAGATGTAACCTATACTCTCTAAAAAGGTTGTCTAAGTTTTGAATTCAGTAGACATAAAACTCATCATCTTATCTGCAAAACCTAAATTGCCCAAAGAAGAATATCTGTCAGATTTTCTATTTGACAAAGAAGAAATATAATTTTAAAAGACTGAGCAAGGAGGAAGAGAAAAATAATGAGCCAAAAAAAAAAAAAAAAAACCCAAACAAACAGATTAACCAGCTCTTAATAAGACTTCGTACTTTAGGTAGACCAGTTAGAGAGAAGGAATACTTGGAGAAGGCAACATTTCTCGGCTGATTTTATTAGTTCTTATTTTTATGCTGCTAATCTTGATAAATGTACCTTGTGATTATTTGCATTTTATACACAGCACAGATTTTTGGGAAACAGGATGGTGATGGTTGAGCTAAAGTTAAGTCCAAACTGTACATTTAAACCCATTTGTTTATTTTGTTTTCCACCCCCAAATGATCCAGTCAGTTTCTAAAAGCATAAAGCTGGCTGATAAATTGATTTGTTTTGAAGGACAAAAGGTCATTTTCTGTAATCAAGAAGAAAATACTGCCAGATTTAATGTGCAACTACTGCAAGAATGTGTTTGTGTAACTTCTGAAATTCTCTTACAGTCTAGTATCAAGTCCATTGATCATTTTGTGAACTCTAGTCAGTCAATAACGCACAGTAGGCTGAATCAGCTTAAGCTGTATTTATCATGCTCAGACCGAAAAACGTAGTATAAAATCCAGTGGACTGAATCAACACAATTTCCTAGTTATTTCTGTGTTCCAGTCACACAGACTTTCTTTTTAAAGACTATACGTATTCATAAGTGGCCCTCAGGACAAAAACATACAAAACTTAAAATATCAATAAAAATATTTCAATGCTTTGAAAAGAAAAAACAAGCTATGGAAATGGGAGAAAATATTATTAATTAACAAAATAGATTGGGAAGTTCAACAAGAGAAATTTCACTTTCATGTGAGAGTATTTAGGCAAAGCATTATGAGGGACATGAAACTGCAGCTAGAAATCAACAGATAGAATACGGATAGCGACAGGGGCGGGGGATCATTCCAACTTGGATGGAACAAGTGCACAAAAATGCAGAGGCAGAAAGTTGTAAGATACATTGGAGAAGTATAAAATATTTTTGATCTAGGATGTCATGGGTTTATCAGCTTTTGAAAGAAGATAATTTGGTAATTTCCAAATCAAAAATTAAAATAACACCCACAAATATTGAAATCATTTAACCTTACATGGGAAGAAATGTAGCTATGTCATGTTTAATGTGTCATCTTTCCTGAATAGGAGATAAGGTATAAAGCCATGCATAGTATTAGATGGAGCTGGATGAAATGCTGGACATCATCTGATCCAATTATCTCACAGAGAAGAAAAATGCAGAGTTTCTGCCCAGTCTCCCAAGTCTGAGTCCAGGCTAGTGTGTGCCCTAGGGTTGTGGAGGGGACAGTTAAAAGAATGCAGTAAGGGAAAATGATTCGAAGAGCAAAGATGCAGAATCTCTCTAGGAAGACACTAGCGAGGAATGTGTGCTCTACACCCCTGCAGGTTTCTGGGAGTATCAGGATCCCTCTGCCCCTACCTTCTCACATCATTGCCCTGAGTTTTCACATTATCTCCCCTCTGTGTGTGTCTCCCTGTGTACCAAACTTCCTCTTTTTATTAAGACACCCTTGAATTATCTTGAATTAGAGATCATCTTAATGACATCATCTTAAATGTATTTGCAAATATTCTGTATCCAAGTAAGGCAATGTTTTTAGACACTAAAGGGTAGGAATTTAATACATCTGGTTTTGGAGGTGGGCACAATTCACCCCAAATGTAGGAGAAAATCTGGACAGGGTAGGGAAGAGGGAGTATATGGGAAATTTGTACATTCTATACAGTTTTTTCTACTCTGGAAAAAAATCTATTTATCAAAGAATTTCAAAAGGCTTAAAAAGTAACATACCATATAGTAAATACTTAGTAAGTATTAGTTACTGTTGGAGGTTGCATTCACTTATTTGATGTCTCCGGCTCAACAAGGTTTTATTCTTAATACATCCTGAAACAAATACTGGCAAGGCCCTCAAATCCCAAGGACCCCTACCCTACCCTCACACACCCACTCATTATTCAATTTATTTTGTTTATATATTTATTTGATACAGGGTCTCACTATGTACTCCAGGTTAGTTTTGGACTCATTATGTAGCCCAGGCTGGCCTTGACCACAAGGCAATCCTCCTGCACAGCCTCTTGAGTTCTGGGATTACAGGAGCACACCTGCCTTATGTGGGGCTGGGAACTTAAACCCTAGGCCCTGCACTTGATATGCAGGTACTGTAACTTCTGTGTTATTCTTCCAGTCCCTATGCAAGAGCTTTAAACGCTGAGCTACAGTCCTCACTATTCAATTTATGATTGATTTGGAAATAGACAGATTTTAACTCTCTCCAGAAGACTTTACCCACAAATAACAGACAGCTGGGTTAGAAAGACACCTCTTCACAAACTTCTCCGGCTTTGACCTCACTTATACACATTTCCATGTGTCCATAATATGCACATTCATCTAAAGTGGCCTCTCACCTGCCACCAACCTTTATCCAGACAAAAGCAGAAACAGACTAGTTCCAGTCACAGCAAATAGCTATGCTGATGGCCACATGCCCACAGACGAAAACAGCTTTGCGAGTATAGAACATAACAGTAGATTCCTTGGTTGAAAGTCACACATCAGAAGTTAAACCAATTTTTAAAGGAAAGAACTATAAATTAGATTACACACACACACACACACACACACACACACACACACACACACACACACCCACCCACCCACCCACCCCTAATCATACCACATGGAACACAGATGTGTTTTTACCATCTTTTCTGTCTCAGCTCCACCCACCCAATGGCCACAGAGCATGCGCAGAAAGGCATTGACTGGTCAGCAGAGTCGCATGAAATACCATGGTCTGCTTTGTGCTTTTTCCCCCCGCCCCCCTCAGTGTCCCCAGGCGCACTTTCAGAAGCATTTGCTTGATAGATATTTCTCTATGGCTGGAAAAGGAAAGCACAAGTGCTCAAACAGGTAATAAGAGGCGAGACTTGGGAGAAGAAAACGGGTAGGCAGGAGGAAAAGGTCCTGCGTGGGCAGAAAGCCGGGGAGGATGGCCAGCACTGCGGCCTCACGCGCTCACCAGCGGCTCTTCCCGTGGGTATGTCAGGCTACTGCTGCCTCTGCTGACCACGAGCAGCCCCAGCTGTTTCTGCATTGCTTGTCAGCGTCTCCCGTGCAGGTACAGGTGCAGCAACAGCAGCCAGATTACCTACTTGCACGTGACAGGCAGGAGCTATTACCGGAAGCTCCGAGGATCCTCTCTAAGCTTCTAAACTCGTAGGAAATCATTTGCTTATGGGCAGACATTGTTCTCCTCTTTCTGTTTGCTGTGGTAGTTATTCGAGAGGTGGTTTATATGCAACAAAAAAACAGGGAATGGAAGGAAAGGTAAGAGCCCACTGTAAAGAGAACTCAAACCCTACTGTTCACACAGCTTCCTGACACACCTGACCTGTGGTTAGGCCACCCCAGAGAACAAGACAGCCTCACCGGGGCCCCTCAAACCATTTGTTTTCATTCTAATCATTAAACACAGAAAAAAAAATCTAGAAAAATTTCTCTATGATTAATGAAATTTAAAAAAATTATTTTCATCACTAGCAAAGTCTTAGATAAGATATAAAAACAGATTAGAATTCTAAAATCCCAAATAAACACTAAAAATAGAATTTCTAAAGATTTATAAGCAACTTAAAAGATCCCAGAAAATAAGAAAAGGAAGAAAAAAACCTCAAACATTGTATAGTTTTGTTTTTGTTGGCCAAGTTTTTTACTTTTTGTTTCTGTGGGCTTTAAAAAAAAAAAAAAAAAGAGAGGACCAAAAATAAAAGCCCTTGAAAATAAAAAGAACTTGATAAATTATTTCAGAAAATTTCTGAACTTAGCTTCAAATGCAAAGTTTGGTTTTTGCTCCTTCAAACAAAGATGCCCTCAGGTGATGGCTTTAGGCTTGCACAGAGCCTTAATTTCTTACACAAGGCCAGTGGCTTGTCTCACGTGCACAGAAAGGGCTGGGAAATATTTTTGTGATCTGCGTGCAGCAGAGAGCCTAGGATTCCAGAGGAAATGGAGGCCTCCCGCTCCACACAGGAAGCAATCTCCAAGCAGGCCTTAAATGCCAGATTCCGGGCCGAGTTTAACTAACCACTGACAGCTCTGTAAACAGAGCAAGGACAAAAAGAGCCGGCTTCCCCTTTCCTGGTAGTCATTTTGGGTTTGGGGGTGCTGCACGGAAATTCTGAAATCTTTGCCTCCATGCTTCAGAAACATAGTGGATGCAGGCTTCTTGTTTGAAGAGCTGGAAAGAGAAGATCTTTCCGGAATTAAAATCATCACAGAGGAGGTATGAAAGGGTAAAACAGTTGGATTACATCTGCAGAAAGAGCGGGGATTTTTGAGCTCCAAAAACAGCCTGATCACAACTCAAATGTTGTTAAAAATTGAGCTTCATTATGTTTATTCCTGGGTTTATTTTTTGTGACCTTTATTAAAATCCTGATCCCAATACTCTTTTAGAATATGCAGAGGATACCAAAATGCTGCATTGTTTTCATTTTCTTTTTTCTCTTCTGTTTTTCTCTTTCTTTGTTCATCTTTTTTTTTTAATTGTCTGGTGTTCAGCAAGTTAGAAAGAAAAAAAACTCAAGTCACTCTACCAACATTTCAAGTATTTAAAACATCTCTTTCTCCTGGGAGCTCTTTTTAGTGTGATGCTATGATCTTATGTATTAATCCCCATGTCTCCAGCAATTTCAGGAATGATGTTTAATTTAACTCAATTCAGGGGTCAGATCACCAGCTACCCTATCAGACTTCTGAGGTATTTTTCTTAAAAGTAAGGAAAAAAGGGGGGGGGGGGTAAAAATGAAAGGGAGGAATGAAACAATGCATCAGAAAAAATAGTCTGACTCATCAGTGGTGCTAACTCTACCTCCTCTCTTTAGATCCAGACGATACCTGGTCTCCTTAATCCTGAAACCTCACCATGGATGATTTTGAACGTCGCAGAGAACTCAGGAGGCAAAAGAGAGAGGAGATGAGGCTTGAAGCAGAAAGGTAGGAAATCCAGCTTGACAAATATTTTATTATTAATGATGTTGGTTTTAGTCCTCAACGACTTCCAGCTGAAGGGCCAAATCCGGCCATATTATACCTCAAACTATTTGGAAAAATAGTTGGGCAAAGTTGCCCAATCTGCTAAGACTCAAAATTTTGTAATAAAAAAGAGAAATATCAAGAACAGAGAGATTGCAGAAGTGTCTAACACTTGTATTTCATAGATGCATTTCACAGTAGAATTTTTAGTGACATGAATCAAGGTTTAAAAAGTACTAATAATACTGAAATGACAGAAAATGCCAAATATTGAGTACAGGGACCATTTAAGAAATGAATCTTTAGTCTAAACCTAAAAAATAAAGGGAAGAAGTCTCAGAAGAAGCTTGGAACAAATTTTTGTTCTTATGACAAAAGCATCCAATCCCAGTAATCTTCATAGGAAAGGTTAACAGCCATTGGATGGCATTTGTGTGAAGAGGGTGGGTGTAGCTGGAAGCCGGTGGGTTGTGTGAAGCCTCTGTAGTGGTGACGGGGAGAGCAGGTTGGGGAAATAAAGTGCTGTCATATGAAATCCAGGGCACACGTATGTATTTTAACATTTAACAGAGCAAAGAAGAAGGTATTTAATATGGCTTAAATCAGATGATCTTTTGAGAAAGTGGGTCAGGCATTCACAGGAAGAAAACTGTTAAATGATATTCACAAAAGCAAATCACTTTTAGCTCCTACTAATCCCTATGCACAGACGAAGACAGGGCAGCAGTGTGACTCCCACACAAATTCTGTAATAGAAAAATGAAAAATTGTGTTAAGAGAAAAGGTGCGTTTTATTCCGTACATGGGTGTAAAGAATGCAAAGAAAAAACTCCTGCCTTGGATTAAGTTGTCTAGAATCTAGGCATGTACTCAAACTACCTGTGCTCTGTGGGACAAATTCTAGCATGGCACTGCGGAGACTTGTAGCCATGGGCAGGTAACTTTTTTCTATCCCACTGTTGCCTTATCTATAAAACAGGCATAATAGCGATATAGCTTGTGTGAATGTCGTAAAGATTGTTGAACTTCATAAAGGCCCTAGCTCAGCACCTGGCTCATAAGACAGGTAGTGTCCTTTGATGCAACTCGTCAGAAAAGACTTCTCAGAAATGATAAACCATGGGAAGTAACAATGGACGTGTGGAAGAAAGGAGAGGCTGTCTGGGTGAGGAGACGATCCTGGCAGAAGTTCTGAGGGAGAAACATTTCTATTGGGTGAGACAAAGGGATTGGTCTTGCTCATCTTCAGTGTTTTTATAAAATGAGTAGAAAGAGATCAACATGAGGGTTGTGTGTGATGAAAGTGTGTTGGCGAAGCCTACAGTGGATTAGAGCAAGGAGACACCAGAACTGGTAGAGTTAGCATTGAACATAGTCTGAATTAGGGTAGTAACCATGGGAACAAAGAGACCACCTATGAGAAATTCCCTTTATAGGGAATTGGAAAACTTTAAGAGAAGAAAAGCTCGAAGAAAATTTCAGACTGGAAGAGGGAGGGGCTGAAAGGAAGATCCCTGCGCTGTCCAAATGGGAAAGCTGGAAGGATTCTCTTCATGAGTGATCACGGAGTATTATAATTTCAGATGGAAACCACATCCAAGTGAAGACTTCCTCCAGAAACCTGGAGATGGGAAATTGTAATTTTTGTTCAGAAAAGAGAAATTATTACTAGAAACATGAACTCAGTGTGGCAGCAGTGGTAAAGAAGCTGAGGTGATGCTATTCACAGGAAAGCCAGTGTGAACGTGAGACGTCCTCAGGACTGTCAATGGAGACTGTCAGTGGAGAGTAAATATCGGAGAGCTGGGGAGAGCCAAGGAAGCAGGAACTCAAAGTTGAATGGATAGAGAAGGCTTGTCGGCAGTGTCCGGGCCCAGCACAGTACACCTCTTCCTCTCTCCACTGCCACTATATTTGGTCTCAGGTCCTCCTGGAAGTCTGCAAAAATATCTTCCCCAACAAATATTCAGTAATCATCGAACAAGTTTCAGTGTCTATGCTAGGGGTCAAAAAAATAATCCCGATAAATCAGTAGACATAGTTTCTACCTCTATGCATCACAGACATATGAGGAAGCCAGAATATAGTGGGATTAGAAAGTGAATCAGGCCAGAGAGCAAGATTAGGAGGAATCAGAAAGGAGGATGTGAATAGCGGCATCACTTTGGATTGATATCATCAGCTTCTTTCTACATCAATAGAGGCAAGGGAATCAACGTGAGCAAACTAGCAGGACTAACTTGATATGGTGAAAGTCTGACCATGAATCACATACACCAGGATTTTTTCTTCAGACCTAGGACTTTGCCTAAGCATTGAATGTTTGGCTACTTAATTTTCTTAAAAGGAATTTATGCAGTAAAGTTTAATTAGATTATAACCTAAAAATTTTTAAATGTATCCAAACATGTTTTTACATTCATTTATATCTCCATCGCTTCTTTCTCTGTCTTTCTCTCTCTCTCCTTTTTTTCATTAAGAAATATAAATAAAACATCAATATTTCCTTAAATATTCATTCGTATTTCAAGGTGAAGCTTTTAGCTTTGCTATTCTGTCTTGCTAAAGATATGTTCACTCTTCAGGATTCCAGAAAATCTGATGATTTATGGGAGTAGGGAAGGTCCAACCTAATGGCCCAGCCAACTAATGAGAAAGTGCAGGGTGTGGCCAGGAAACAGATGGCCAGAACCAGAAACAGAAATCATGGTTCTGCTCCAAAGGCGGAATGCATACGAGACCCTGAACAAGTCCTTCTTCCTTTCGCTCTAGACTTGACTTCCTTTTCTGTCATGGAGGTGGGTGTTCTGCCGTGATTATATATTACCTTACTTGAAATCAAATAAAGAATTCAGCAGTTTTCCATAGACCCTATGTATTATACCTAGGGCTGGACTGAAGGAAACCTATATGTATGTGGTGGTAGAGTAAGTTAGTCAAACTACGTGGTCCCAAGACTGTGAACTACATATACTTTCCTTCATTCTCAACACATTTTTATTGGGCATCTCTTCTGCTTAGACCCTGAGGACAACACGACAGAGTTGGGACAAGTAAGCCTAAGGTTTTTCAACTTATGCAAATTCAACTAATGGTCAAGAATGAGGTCATACTTTTATAGCCTTAAGCATAATGTGCACCCTGATATTGGCTTACTAATTTAAGTGAATTATACTTTATAGTATAAGATGACTTGTATTTTTACAAAGAATTTTTACACTTTATACCTTTGGTACTGCAGCCCCAAAGCCCCTTTGGGAACAGAGGCGCTACCGAGAAGAGAAACCCTGTTGCTTTAATGTGTTGTTATTGAACTTGATTAGAAGCTGCAGTTCTACTTTGCAATGATAAGTAATTATCCTTATTTATAACTTGTACTCTCACCAGATGTCATAACCACAAATTAAAGTAAGCCAGATGGTTAGACATTTCATTCTTTAGAAACAATTTTTAAAAGATATTTTGAAAAACTAACCATCCTTTGTGCCCTGCTTGGGACTGATATAAATTCACTGGACCACAATTGCCTTGGACTCTGTCCTCTACACATTTTATTCTGAGTAGTTCACATAATCTAGCTTTCCAGTAACCTAGACTGCAAAGTTGGTTAATTGAAAGAAACTTCTCTTGTCTTGCCTCTGCGATGGTAACCTTATGCTATTTACCTGGTCTTTATCCTTTATAAATATGTGTGTGTGTGTGTGTGTGTGTGTGTGTGTGTGTGTGTGTGTGTGTCATGTTGAATTCCTACAAAGTGTAAGAACCTACACTGAACTACAGAGATAGTTTAAGGAAACTAATACCAGCAATAGACCAGAAATGTATAAGCTATTCCTAGAAGATATGTGTTCTATGTAAACAAAGATACATGCAGAGGTATAACTGATGTGGTAACTTCTCAGTTACATGCATGGGCTGTGAGTTCAAATCCCAGTTTGGCTAGTTGTTTGCTACCAAATCTTCCACATTTAATCTTTCAAACCCTTCTGCTCCCTCCTATGTAAACAGAGAAATGAAAGTATCTACTTCATTGGGTCTTTTGAGGATATGAAGAGATAATACTTAAAAGTATAAGAAGTACTCTACTAGACATTCCATAAATACCACTATTATTTTTGCCTAATTTGGTTTTCTGTAATACATATATGCACACACACACACACACACACTAAAAGAAAAATGAGTCTTTTGTTTGTATGTCTCAGAAGATACACATACTGAGGGCAAGATAACGAGCCAGAGTTTGTAATGAGTGAAGAATTTTGACAGGTAACAAGTCTGAGGAAAGATTGTGCTGTCACAGCCAGAAGAGATAATGCCAATTCGGGCTGAGTTGTTCTTTTAAATTTGATCTCTGGTGTATCTCCCAAGAACCCTGCAGTGATGTTTTTATCCATGAGGAAGTCATCAGCGGATGTCCTTTGTCCCATGTTGGGCTTGCTTTCAGCCAGGCAACAAGCAGCTCACTTTTCAGGTGGTGAACTCATTACATTCCCCTCATCCCCTTTCCACACCCAAAACCAGCTCCTCTTTCTGAGCAGAAGAAAGGCCCCTATTGTAGAGTTGCGTTATCAGATTCTGAGGACCACAGACATAAATAAAAGGAATGAAAACACTCCTGTTGTTGTCATCATTCATACATTTTTATGGGCTTCTGAAATATCCTGATGATTAGACATTTGAAAGTAAATATTTTTACTGTGCTAGAAAAATAAGCAATTTTAAAAACCCACTGGGTCCATGAAATAACCTTCCAGAGCTGTATTGCTGACACTTTTTTTTACGTGATTTAATAGCGTGCCCCATCAACGATTACACAACACACATGCGCACATGAAAATACTTATGCTTAAATGCTTAAATCACGTCCTTGAATTTTTCAAATAAAAATAATTTCAAATGCAATTTTTATTGTCTTATAATCAGACATTATTTTTCACTGGAAAGCTAAATAAAATGTCCCTTTCATACCATCTAACTCTTTAAAATAGCTAGATTTGCTCAAAACTGCCCTTCAGTCCTCTTGAAAAATTGATCATTCCAGTATCATTTATTTAATTTTTTTACCTAAAAAATTTTCTTAAGTAAGTATCTTTGAAGAGATTTCAGACAATTTCTGTACATGTATTTATCTGTTTGCTATTATTTAGGTTCTGTCCATTTCAACTGTAAAGACATGGACCAGATGATGTGGACAATTTCTACCCAAGAAATCTTGATGTATTTGTTTCCAGCCACATAAAATACCTATACACATACATATTGTCTTTCTCTCATTTTAGATTAATAGTATTACTCCTGCCAATTCATACGTAAACATGACTTTCTTGACCAATTTGTACTAACCTAACAATTCCTCATGTCCTAAAAGGCTCCTACTTGATGGTGCCCAGAGGACAACCAGAAGTTAAAGAGCTACTCAAACTGGCAGTTATCCAATTACTCTGCCTAAACTTTTGATATTAAGAAAAACTTGAAAATCTAGATTCTTAAGAATCTCTCACGCTAATCCATAACTTCATGCTCTGTGAAAACAACATGGCATATATGTGAGTCAGTATACTTATAAGGTGAATTGTTCTTTACAGCCTCCATATGTGATATTTGTAAGTTCCCAATCTTCAACCACCTAAAGAAAGACAGAATGATTTGCCAGCTAGGTGTGCAAGTGATAAAGGCCAGTAGTCTTAGGTTCAAAATCCTGGCTATTATAACCACCATTTGTGGCACCTGGACAAATTACCTAAGTATCTCTTGCTTCTATTTCTTTTTCTAAAAATATGAGGATAATTGTATCTATCTCACAGAATCTTTTCAAAGACAAAGCTAATTGATCCATTCACAGAAGCAAACACAACGGCTGGCACATAGTATATGCTCAATGAATATTAGGTATTATCATTAAAATCCTATTCATGTTTTGGAAGCCCTTTGGTACAAAATAAAATTTTACCAAATTTGACTTCTATGTCTCTGCCAACTCACTCATGATTTGCTGCACCTTTCCAGTAAACTTGCTTCCTACCATGATCTTGACATTTGTAACATGTTTCTACTGAATTTAGGAGCAAAGTCTTTCTTTTGGCTGACCACACCTAAGCTTAGCATACAAATATAACGATTATATGAGGATTTCAAAATTACATGTTGTAGACAAAGATTATTCTGAAGTACAAAAGAAAAGGTGTCAGATAAAATTTTCATCTAATATTTGAAACAGAAGGAATAGTCATCTGCTTAGGATCAGCCAGGCAGCAGGTTCTATGAGAAGTGCTGTAGATACATTATCTCATTAAATTATCAAAACAATGCTATGTCTCAGATCTTGTGACCCCTATTTTACAGTTGAGGAATCTGTAGATGTGAAAGTTTAAGTAGCATTTGAACTTTATAGATCAGAAATACAATCTACTTCTGCCTGCCTGGCCCAAAGTCTCAAAATCTACCACAACAAATCAAGCATTTTTCATGTTGTAACTGGTTGTCTTGGCTGGAGGTCCCTCATTTCTATAATAGTGAAATCATGTCCCTAGACAGGGAAAAAATCATTCAGAGCAATTATGTGGCAACAGAGTGAATGGAGATCACTGGGGCAATTGAAACTATCTTTCATGCTTATTCAGGTAAATTGCTTACATGTGTAGACACAGTCATGTTTCTTTTGCCCTAAAAAAAAAATCTTCTGTGTTATTCCCATTTCACAGAAAAATGGAAACAGAAGAGATCAAGTTTTCTCTCTTGAGCAAAAATGAAGGAAAGAAGCTGTTGGCATGACTTTTTTTTTTTCACCTGTTTTTTCTCAATGAAGTTGTGTTTATCGTTAGGACAGAAACTTAGTCACTCCATCACTCTGAGAAGGTTAAAGCTGTCATCCTTATGCAGGGTCATCTTCAGAATGGAACGTGACTTATTTGTAGACCACAGCTTGCTCTGAGGTTTTGATGGAAACTATGGATTCTCTTTCTAGAAAAAGTCAAATATGTACCCACAAAACATGGCACCAACTCTCAGTGGCATCACACACTCCAGCCACAGACCTCTGGGGCTTATGAACTACAGCCCACCAAACCTTGATTTAGGGGAAAAAAAAAAAAAGCTCCATTCACTTGTGAAGAAGCTTAAGTCAAGGGAGGCTGACCCTGTTCAAGACCACCAGCTTATCTAACTAGCAGAGTAGGCCCTGGATAAATAAGGGCACCTTGATTCTGCTATCTATATTTAAAAATGCCAATAGCTATTGCTTAGGAAAATGGAATACACTTTTGGAGGAGTTTTTATTACTATGTATTGCATACAGAAAATTTTTTACATTTGAAAACAGCTTACAGATTTTATTTCTAAATGGAAAGAGATTATACCAAATTACGATGAGTGAAATAGAAAACACAAGAGAGATAATTGGATAGAGCTAACTGTTGGAAAATGAGAATCAAATTTTGCCATCTGAGTTGATGAGAGGGAAAAAATGGTAGCGATTTTGCAACCAGAAACCTGGTTTTCGTCAGTTTTGAAAGTCTTTTGACATATGTTGTCTGGGCATGATTTTGTTAAACAAAGCTTAATTATGAAACTAAGCCATTGCATTGGATTTCTGTACCCTGAACAGTTTCATTTTAGCAGTTCAAACTCATGAAGGAATTTTTTTCTCACTAAATATGAAGAAGATAATAATTTGATTCCTTACAAAGGAATTTTTCACTTTCATTTCTTCAGTCTCTGGAGAGACTGAGGAGGACTGAGAGTGGAACCAGAGAGGAGAAGAGAGGAGAGTGATGTAGTCTTAAGTTTGAATCCTGACTGGGTAGCCCAGGGTCAGCTTCTTTGGCCCTGTGTTGTCATCTGCAAAATGACCATTCTAATTGCCCTTCTCTGGAGGTATCATGCAGATTATAAATTACCTTAGAGGTAGTTCCCATCGCATAATCAGTGCTGAGTCACTGTCATTTGGTGTTGCTTTTAATCTGTGGGCTGGAGGAATTGTAAGGAGGCACTTTCAGGAAAGCCCTCCGTGGTGGTCATCTTCCGGGAATTCAGCCTCAGGGAAACTGCCTTTGAGAGTATCACTGGAAGAAGGCAGAGCTCCTTGTGGTGGGAGAGCCTGATGCCTAATCTCTACTCTGCTCCGAGTCTGTTTTAGCAGCCACCTTAAAAATGATGAGAGAGCAATGGCTATGAAGGTTTTCATCCTAGAAAGAAAATGGGCCTCCTATTTTTAAGATTTTTAAGAATCTCTTTTTACATTTTTCTCATGTTTGGAGTTAAGGCAAAATTATAGGACAGTCTGGTACGTAATATAGCAAGATCTTTATTTCAACTGCAGCTATGTATGAATACATGTATGAAATATATAATTAATCATGTATCTTAAATAGCTCTTTTGCTCTGTGAAATTGTAGTTTCCTCTTTCATACTTCATAACCTATTGTTTCAAAACTATTAAAGCAACACACAGAAGTCTCTCAACACTAATATATATGTATATATATATAAACACAAATACTATACTAATATAAAGTACATATTTAATTTTTACAAAATAATTTTTGAATCATTTTACTCAACAACGGATTCTATTCACTTATGAAAAAGTTGATATATACAAAATAACACGATGTAACATATATTTAGAAGTCCTAAATTGCTACAATGCATACCCACATACTTATCCATCTGCTCACAACCTAGTACATTCCCAGTGTCCTCGAAGCCACAATATGTGCCTCTCTGGTCCCTTCCCCGGATCTCCCCACCACAGGAACAACTAACATCCTAGGTAATTCATTTGTTTTAAAACAAAATTCTGAATGAGGTAATATAAACTTAGGTGATAGTTCTTCCAGAGCCCTGAGATCAGAGCATTCCAAAGGTTCTTTCCAGACTTTTAAGTAAAGGTGTTGAGAGTCCAGTTCCTAAAAGAGAAAGCTTTTCCTTTCTGCACAAACAGGACCAAAGACATCCTTATATTGTCTACAGCTAGGAACCAGAGAGAAGGGTAGTGTATTACAAAGAATTCTTATCCAAAGACAGTAAAAGTGTAATGAAGGCTACCAAATATTTATTTTTGAGACTGTCTCTTCTGTTCATTGCTTCTCTCTCTGGCCAGTACACATGAGAGGCCTACACTTGTGGTTGTCACTTGCCAAAGTAGAAACAGCAGGTAGGAATGATTACAGAATATTCCAGAAGCTCAGTCGAGGGAAATGTATCTCAGTTGCTTTGAAATCTTCTGGGGGAAGTTCTGGTCCTTAACGGTGTTACAAGATAGTACCTTTGGGCCTGAAACATGAGCATGCTGGAAGGACTCAGGGACTGTCACAGTAGATTGTCATTCATCTGTGACTGAGGTTAAAAAGGAGTCATGTGTATACTTTGAATAAAATCAGGTTTTTTTTCACTAGTTTGCTAGATTATAAGCAATACTCATCAGCAGTTGGGGAAAAGTCAGTTTTTACTCTATTTACAGACATTCAAGCTTCTCAATTTTTTAAATTTTCAACCATTTATTTGAGCACTGTAATAAAGTCTAACTTTGAACTATTTATAAAAGATTTAATTGTCATGTTAAGTATGTAAACTACATCCTATGCCTTAATTTTTAAATGCTGAAGAGTATAACTTTTTAAATAACTTTAGAAACAGTCACGTACATTTAAAAGCTAATTTCCTGACTATAAGTCATGTTTATATGTTTACTTTTATAAAACAAGCATGTAATGTTTTGTTAGCCTTGTGAACACTAGCTGGTATCCTTGAAAATTTTTCAAGACAGAATTTCTTTTAAAATGTTTCATAAAATGTACTGATATTCCTTCCAATAAGTCAAGAGCAGTGAGATCTGACTTTACATTTGAGATTAGTAATAACTCAGTTAAAATGTGATAGTTTATTTTCCATTTTTATAACTCCCTGCACCACATACAGTTCCTTTGTTGGAATAAAAATCCAATAAAGTCTGCATCAGCCACTATAAATAGCAGCTATAAGCCTGTGCATTCAGGAAAGTCTCCAGAGAGTGTATTTTAAACCCCATATTGTTTAGAATAGGAAATTCTTCCAATGTTCATATTTTCCATTGTGAATGACATGGACTGTCCCATGTCACACTTTCACAAGCTTCCATTTTCCTGTGCCATTTAGGATTCCAACTGATACATTCCAGAAGATTGCTCAATATGTGCTTTTTATTTTTCCAAGGCTAGCCTGGGTCTTATGGAGCAGTGGGAATTTTGCATACTTCTTGGGGCTCTCCAAATGAGGGCTAGATAACTCCCAGAGCCGGCATCAGCAACGCAGTAATGAAAGAGTCCTTTATGTCTGGATCTAGTAGCTCTTCTGTGCCTGCTTAGAATAACAGCACTCAACCCATTTCTGATTCCCACAGAAAACCTTGCAATGTTGGCATGTTTTTCTGGGGAACTCAAGAGAATGATATGGAAAATAACTGCACAGGAAATGAGTGAACAGAGGAACAGCATGAGATGATGGGTTATCGTGCCAGTTTAAAGACAAGAAGCCTCATCAGGTATAATTACTCTGCATCTTTCCCAAGGCGATATTGGCAACTACAGTACGTGTGTACCTCTGCCCACTTCTTCCTTAAGCAGCTCTGTTTCTCTAATCACATTTGTTGTGTAAATCTCAATTTTTTTGAGTGAGGGACCATTCTAGCAATCCAATATTCCCTCATTGTTTCTTTCTCCTTGATGAAGAGAAAGGAATTACTGTGAGGGGGGCTTGGTTAAACGCGATGGTGCAGAGAGCCGATAGCAAAGGGATTCTTTGCTGCTCGCCCCTTTAATAGGCCATAACTGTGTCAGTTAGCTTTCTGTCGCTGAGACATGATACTTGACACAAATAAGGGAAGAAAAGTTGAGCTCATGGTTTCATAAACTTCAGCTCATAGTCATCCGGATCCTAGGCAGAAACATCCTAGCTGGAGGGCAGAGCAGAGGCATGCTGCTTACCTCATGGGAGCCAGGAAATACCGAGAAAGCGAAAAAGCCTGAAAGAAAGGGCCCTGGGGCCAGATATGGTCCCCAAGGTCACACTGTCTGTGATCTATTTTTTTTTTTTTTTGCCAAGGTAGGCTCACACTTCCTGTGTCTGGCATCTCTCAATGAGACCATCAAATTATGATTTCACTAATCCACTGATGGTTAGAACCTTTGGTATCCACTCACTACCCAGAAGCCCCTTGGCAGCCAATCCTTCCACACAACGAGTCTTCTGGGGAGAAGATTTGGATCCCAATCACACCACCAAACATTCCAATTGTGTGTTTTCGCTGAGCCAGCATCTTCATATCATCCCCTGACTACTCAGAAGTGATCATTGCTTCAGATACTTAGCGGACTTCACACTGAACAGAATGAGTTTTTATAATACTCAAGGCTGAGGTAGGATAGAAAATTTCCCAATACTTTAGCTCCCAAGTTCTTCACATCATAGGTCCGTGAATATAAATTCTATATTGTGGCATTTGTTAGCATCATGATTTAGTTGACCTAATGAGAAATACTGTCGAGAAATGGGTCAGTTTTTTTTTTTTTTTTTCATAAGAACTGCTCCTGGAATACAGGGTGACTTCTAGGAGACTTTTTCTGGTGGACTATCAGGTTATGTGGTCACAGATGAACACTTTATCCTACATTCTCTGAGAGGAAGCTGGAGACCCAAAGCATTTGAACCAGGCTTACAAAACAGCATAGCCAAGAGCATAGTCGGTGGAGGTGTGCAATCAAGAGAGCTTGTTGTTTACTCCAACTTGGACCCTTTTTTCTGTACACTGTGCCATGCTTAGCTCTCGTAAACTTACACCTATCTTCCAAATTTAGATCAAAGGTAATTTTGATCTTGTAATTTAGCTCAAAGATAAGTGAAGAAATCATGGAGAGAGATTTAGTTGATCTGAGTTTCCTCCTCTATAAAACAAACCTCACGTTTCTTAGGATGGCTGAAAATGTGAAAATATAGAAAAGTGCCATTAAGAGCTTAAAATGTGAATCACAGGATTGCTCTGTTGAGTTGCCTGTGTGATTTACTTAAATCAGACTCCTTAGTGACTAGCATGTGACTAAGGAATTGTCACCCCCCTCAGCATATTGCCGTGTGCTATCTGACTGACCACTAGATAGTCCATGCTGTCAAAATTCAAGTGCAGAGAAATGCTATGAGAAATGATCTGTTGGCCCCTGTCATCTCGGGGGCGGGGCGGGGGAGGGCTGAGGACTTCAAGTGCGGATTACAAAAATTGAAAGCCATTTTCTCGTCCATTTGTCTATCGTTGTGAATTAAAGAAAAACTCTAAATGATGGACTTATCCCAATCAGAATGACACTGCTGTTTTCTGAGAGAGCCGTATTCTTGATCACTAACTTGTATGGTTTTCTTCTGAGTCGGCAGAGGTGCGCTCTGAACCTTAGAGAATCCTCTGCTCTTTCACAACATTGACTTCCCTTTCTCAACCATCTTGTAACTGGGGAAAGCTTCTCTTCTTGAAGGCACTGGTCGCCCTCTGGGAAAAGCCTTCCTAGATGTCCCCAGTGAAAGTAACTGATTTGCCACTTTTCATGTTAATTATTCTCACCTGTTTTATTTTATATGTGTTTTTAATCCACATTTGTTTGGCTCACCAAGTGGAAAGCCACTCTAAGTCAGAAACCAAATCTCCAAAGCCCAGCACACAACATTGAAGGAGTACACATACTTTTCAGTTTTTAGCTGTGTATCAAGGCATAATTCCACTAAATTTGCTGAACTATTTAAGGAGAGGCAGAAATATTAACAACCTTCAGAATATCTTCCAGGTGTTGACATCATCGGTACATTGCCTGGGGTTCCATTACTCCCCAGCTGAGCCTTCGAGCCACTGAGGTTTAGATTCCATACCTTTTTCTCTAGAGGAATGAAGAAATTCATCTTAGGCATTTCTCTGATTATTAAGGATAACTGGGCTCGTACATCATATAATTTTGACCATTTACGTTTTATTAGTTGCATCAGAGGAACAAATGATCTTAATAAGGAAAGATTCAATTTCCTTTTATTTGCCTATTTGCTGTAGTACTCAAGCCCTAAGTATTATTTGCAATTAGTGTCTGCATTGTAAAATCAGATAATCATCAAATTACAGGGTTCAGACCAAACCCTTAGGAGTCCAACAGTGAACAACTGCTTAATCAAACGTTTCTCTAATGAAAGACCAAAAAAATGTGGTTGGGAAGAGTAAAACGCTTCAATTAATTCCAGGAGAATGGGCAGAAGTGAATGAGGGGAAGATCAACCTTAAGCTAGTAGTTATCAACTCTTTCTGAAATAGAGAGTGTCTAATATATAAGTGGAGTTTAAAATTTAGACTCCACATGGTGAATTGTTTTCTACTATTGGGATGTAATGATACAACACAAAGGGGGAAAAAGCAAAACTTTCAAACCAAGACATTTTAACCAAGCTATGAAAGATTTTTTTCCCAATAAAATGAGGTTTTGTTTAGTTTAGTTTTTATAAATAGTTCATGTATGTCAGAAAGTGCTGTTTGGACTAAGAAGAAACAGTATTTTTAAATTGAATTTCTTCATTAAAAATGTATCCCATTTGGTTTATTTGTTAACATAAAATAATTAAACTAAAGTAAACAGGAGCACTCAGACCATGCGGACCTGAAAGTGCAATAGAACAGCCTCAGAATTGCATGTCTTAATTTTTAATTCTTAGATCCAATGAGAAAGAGTCAGAAGGAAAGATAATTTGAAGTTGTCCTAGAAAGACTCTGAATTCTAAAATACCTAGGAGAGTCTCAGATTACTATAGCTCTCACTACTTTGCAACATATTTCAGAAAGTTGCATTCATATTTCACAGCATTGGCTTCCAAATTCAAAGTGACTGTCTACTACTTTTTTTAAAAAGTATCATTTTACCACTTCTTGGCCTTTGGTCTAAGATCAAGTGTAAATTATCATTTTTTGTATTCATACAGAGTCTTAAAATGCTTTTCAGGTGTCTCCTCGCTTTTAAATGAGAGAAACAATTATGATTTTTAATTAAATGTTTTCCTTAAAAAGCACTGTCTAGTTTTATTGTACAAATTAATGAACCATAAAGACAACATACTTGCTTTTTGCAGTAATTTTAATAATAGCTTAATTTGATTGCTCGACCCATCAAAGTAAAATAAGATCTTAAAGCTGAAAAATCTTTCTTCTTTCAGTCATTTCTAATCTCCTGTCTTCGGTTACCAACATAAAAACATGAGTAAGATTTCTATAAAGAAGAATTTCTGATAAAGCTCCTAAGTATGGGTCAAATTACATTAGTTTCCAGAGTTAAGCAAGTGGAATCTAACTTTAGCTTAAGACACTAACAACTATAAAGAAAAACTGGGCCATCAGAAGATGTCTGCATGAATGCTACTGTGGGCACTAGGTATCTAGGACTATCCACGTAAGATAGACATCCAGTCTCAGGACAGGCCCAGTCTGTGACATGAGAAGTCCTCTCTAACAGAAAGAGATGATTCCTCACCTCTCCCTCTGGCTTGGGTGGAATATTCCTTGAGATGGTTTCACCTCCATATTCATGAAGAATCTCTACACAGCTACCTAACATCCTGTGTTGGGGATTGGGAGACGTTCCTAGCTGGGAAGTGAGAGTTCTCCCACAGGAAGAGGGAAGGCCTCCATCCTTTTCTAACTAATCTGCATTATTATGAATCTATGATTGTCTGTTGCATAGGTGAGTCAATGAATCTCCTTGAGTCCTGTTGACCCTGGAGCAGAAACAGAACTGTTGACAGTTTCTGTTGCAGTAGAGCTTTTAGATCCTCTGCAATGATAAATATCCAAACAAGAGCGCCCTGCGGAATGCTTTGGATGGCTCAATTTCACTGCTGTCCCCCTTCTGCCCAAAGAACAAAGCACAAGTATTTATTGATCATTTGCTACATGCCTAACATAACTCTACATCTTATCAAGTTCAAAAGTACTAGAACATATCCCTGCCAGCAAAGAGGTTATTAATTCATTGGACAAGAAAACACACATACATACGAGACACACATATACACACACACACAGAAGATGAATAATAAATAAGACTATATATGTATCCATACATTTCTATATATATCATAATTACCTACTGATTCATTTGAGATGTAATTACAAAACAGTAAGGTATGTTGGGTACTTTCCTAATTATAAGGACACCTGTAATCATATACCATTTTTATATTATAAACAATAAGCAGAACATCCAAAGTTTCTGAAAGACCATTTCCATAGCAAAAAGAACAAATATGCTCTAGTCCAGGTCTAATTCCCAAAAAAAATCATTATTTTTAAGACCTTATATGGTGTCACTGGGAAAAATCTGGATTTGATTTCATCTATGAAAGCCATGTGTAAATTTAATGTCCAGATGTGTATAGTGAACACGAGCAGATACATTTATGGTTGTGGACCTATTTAGATACTTTGAACAAGAGTGATACACAATGAGACTTCTGTGGCCTGTGGACTATTATAAGATGCTTCCTTTGAAACTTTGACCTTTTCTCCTGAACTAGAATATATCCTTGGAATCCCTGTGATAATGTCTTAATTCCCCTCATGGTTTAATTACATCTACATACAATAAATCTACTTTCTAAAATATATCACTATGGCACAGATTCAGGTTCCTGCACATAAAATTATATACTTCCTGAATGTACTTCTTTTCCAGAATTATATGAAATATATATTATCATCATCATCATCATCATCATCATTTTTTCTGACAACAGAACTAGGAATTGGTAAATGTGCACAGCCAGTCATTCAACAAACTTTTGCTAAGGCTTCGTCATGTCCAAGCTCTGTTTCATTGTTTTAAAGATGTCTTTCAAACTGGATGCAGGAGGGAGCTAGAGGCTTGATCCTTTTTAAGATGGATGTTTTTCTCGTCAAGAAAAGAAAATAGATCAGCTAGTTAAACCCCTCAGATTCCAAAAAGACCTTAGAGACTTGACAAAGGTAATTGGTGCCAAACAATTTAAACAGAAGGTAGGAGGAGCCTTGTAACAAGTTAGCTGGAGAGGCTGACTCACATGTGATGACATAGTGATATGTCAAATGCACGCAAATGAGTGGGCTCCAACTTCCTGTTCTCTCCCCCTAAGGTGGTAAATTACCCAGAAATAAACTCAGAAGGAGGAAGATTTCATGGAGGTGAAACAAGGCACCGGTTCTTAAAGATCGTCTAGGATTTGGAGAAGCAAATGGACTAAAGAATCCTAGACAAAAGGAGAAGGAATAGCTCTGTCAAAGGGCAGGATTGTCAAGAGCTATCAGGCAAAAGGTGACAATGGGAATGATCCTCACTCTGAACACCAGCTGGACCTTTGTGACAAATGCCTGGGTGCATCACATTGATTGGAGATATTGATGAAATGGCCAGAAGTGATACACCTAGAGGTCAGGATGTGCTTCTGGGGAAGAATGAACAGGGAAAGCCTGGGGGCCCAGGTTTGACCTTAGTAAATAAAGAATGCCTTCTTTTTAACTGAGTGACTATATCATGGAAACTTCATACCATCCATTTTAGGGCCCTGTTTTCAATATCTGCACTTTCACCATGAAAAGTGCAAAAACAACAAGAGAGAGTATAAATCACAGCATTCCACACTCTCACCCCGTTTCATCCTAGAGACAAGTACATAGTCTGGTAACATTCATGATGACCACCCATGGGGTAGGTTGAAACATGCACGTGAAAAAGACACTGTTGAATGCCCTGAGATACAACATTTAGAGGTACCAGAGTGACCCTGAAATCAGTTTTCAGTTCTCCAGAATTCTGAAACAACAGAAACAGAGAATGAAGAAGTAAGGTAGTAGCCCTGTCCTCTGGTCTGTTCACCTCTGTTACTTACACACCAATGCTTGGCCTACACTTAGCACACATCTTGTGAAACAATTTCACACTCCTCTACAGCCACCATCCTCAGAGTGGAGCTGGGCTAAGAAAATAATTCCAATGCGTGCAGTAGCAAACAACCTCCCCTAAACCTCAGGCAAGTCATCTACCTCACTACTCAGCCCTGTACGTCTTCATACACCTCAGCCCCAGTGGTGGTCACAACCGTGAATACCTCTTAGTTTCCTTTTTGACTCAATTACAGAAAAGTAAATTAGCTTGGCCAAGGTCATTATTGGCTCTTCATGAAACCAGATGTGCTAACTGGTTTATGTAATGCATGTGATAAAAAGCCCACACTGTACTCTAGGTCACAGAGATGGGTAAGACAGAATCCCCCTCCTCAAAGTGCTCACAATCCCCTAAAGGAAGGCAGAAAGATATAGACCCACTATTGGTGCTGCCCAGATCCTAAAACTCTACACTGTCACAAAGAGATAATTAGACTTTTTTTGAGTATTAAAATTTAGGTAGGTGGTCTTTGAAAGATCTAAGTTACTAAGACCTTAGAAAGGAGAAATATAATACAAACTATCCTGAAATGTTGAAAATGGTCCCCTAAAGTGGTATGAAGTTTTCTATATTAAGGACAAATAATAATAACAAAAGTGGCTCTAGAGATAAATTCTTCATATAGGCTAATTATGTAACCAAAAGGGGGAAAGACTGGATTTAGCCCAAAAGCAAATGAACAATCTCTGTAAGAGATGCTACTTTCAATGAGAAAATGATGTAAGAAGTATTTACAGGAACATGGCAGGCCACACTGGGACTCTAGCCAGGCATCTCCAGCCTTGGTCAAGCCTTTATTACATCCAATTTTGGTTTCCCATTTGAAGCGTTGTTATATTTCAGGCTGATGTTAAAAAGATGGAAAATGGGCATTGGCATCTCGCCTAGAAAGGAAAAAGCTAAAGGATAACTTAATACCTGTGGCCCTAGTAGACGTAAGTGGGTTTCTGTTTCAGCAACAGGAAGTCTAGCTTGATAACTGAACAAATTGAGCATAAGAGTGATTAAACACTGGGGCCTTGATCACAGGATGTCATTTATTGAAGTATCGTGCTTTAGCTCTGTTGCTTCCAGAGGACAGCTCGCTCTCTAGCCTGTACTAAGATGTTTGTATACATATCTTATCTCCCTCCGAGACTGCCATTCTTATTTTTGGATCCCCTCCCCCTCCCACCACAGGGCACTCAGTGAAATGTTTGCTTTTAGTATAAGTCAAATAGTCCTAAGTGGAGGGAAGAGAGAGAATATGCTAGAGTGAAACTACATGGCCCCCACTACACGGATTATAAGAGAATCTAGCAGCTCAAAACCATGTTACAAGCCTGTAGACAGAAGAGACAAAGAGTCGCTCAGAAAGTACACAAGCCACAGGGCTTTGGGACAGGGTAGGAAGCCACACTGAAAGACGAGGATGAGGGTAACCCTGGATTTCCACATTCCTCCACACACAGCCCCACCCACCCCACATAGCCCTAGAGACAGACACAGGGGAACTGCAAATAAAGAAGGAAATGCAAGAAGAATTCACTGGAAGGTACTGGCAGGGGAATGTGAGGTATCTGGTTGCTGGGAAGGGAAGGACAGAAAGGAAGAAGTTCTTGGTCAGGTAATTTCTTAACGTGATTAAAAAGCAGGACAGTTTGAAGCAATGTACTTCGAGCGATCTTAAGTGATCATGTTCAGTGCCACAGTGAGGGCTCGGCACAGAATCAGCCATGGGGAAGATTCCATAAGCGGCCAACAGAAAAGAGGAGAGGTATTTGTCTGCAAATAAGTACTTAACCCCTTTCGTTTCATTCTTAGCCACTTCTTTTGAGAAGATGTCTAGGCAAGATTTTTGCTTAGTTCTAAGACTATGGAGTCTGAATTTCTTTGTAAGAAAATTTAGTTTCAAGAGCTTATTCCAAAATCCCTTTTTAGTGACTTAAACTGTTCCCTCTTGAGTCTGTAGATTTAAGGGGGGTTCTGCAGAAACTAAATGGCTCTGTGTGTGTGCACACATTCGTGTGCGTGTATGTACAACGTGCATGCATGTATGCTCATGTGTGTGTACATATATACATATGTATGTATATGCATAAATATGTGCATGTGTGTGTCTTAAGTGCATTAGGGCAGCACACACAGCACTTCCCAAATACCTCTCTTTTCTCTGGGGAATTGTTCCAAAGTAAAGGCTTTTCTCAAACAACTATTGCAAGCTATAAAGTCTGGAACAGATCATGTGGTCTAGTCTTCCACCTCCATGAAGTAGCTATTTTTAAAATCATATTTTATTAATAAAGGACCACCCTGTGGTGGGAGTATTCCTTTCTATCACGCTGACCTCAATCAAACCTTCCCAGACCCAGAATCTCTTTGATGAAATATTAAATTATAAAGTGTCCAGAACTGAAGGATGCTACGAGCAACCTGAGAGTGGCCCTGATTTTCGTTTTTTCTTGTTAAAGTCCTGAAGGCCTCAAGTCACCTAGCTTGCTGAAGGATGACTGGCCCAGCTGTTCATAGCAGCAATTAATGGTCATTAGTTCAATTTTCAGAGGTGCCCATTTTGGAAGCTACACTCTGAGTACCCCAGTCTGGTACCATACAGTGAAAGTGTCGATACAGAATATTGCTCACAAATAACCTTCAGTTGATCTTTCTAATCCCTCTTCTTTGCCTCTCCAGCTTCAGCCAGTGGCTCTCAGAGGACCACTTAAACACTGTTACACACCCTAGCCCTTCCCCGAGCTCTGGGTTCACTTGGTGTCTCACGTCCTCTCATCTACCAACTCGTGGCCTCGGTGCTCTTCCCATTTCCTGTTGGTGTCTAACTCGAGTCAAAGTCTCACTTCTGTCTTCACTGTTCCTATGTTAAGATCATAGTAGGTAGCACAAGTTACAATACCAGTGAGTTTCCCTCCACTTGCTGAAGATAGTTAGCTAGTCCCCAAATGCATTGCACTAACAACCAGGGGCCAGCTGAGAATCCACACAAGGTTTCCCTTTCACCGCCCTTACAAGAAGGAAATAGCTCAGTGGATATCCTTCCTATAACTGCCATGAGCAGACCTTCTGCACAGGAATTTCAGCATGTGAACACAAGATAACTACATTCTTGCTCTTTGTGGTGTGTGTGTGTGTGTGTGTGTGTGTGTGTGTGTGTGTGTGTGCAAGAGAGAGAGAGAAAAGAGTAGCAGACAGACACACAGGCTCTGACTACTGGCCAAGAAAAACCACAGAACTTGTCTTGAGCTATTTTATGTCTATCCTAAGTATGCCAAACTATACTTGCTGCCTTAGAATTGGAGTGGGGAAGTAAAGGGTGGGCACAAGGAGAGAATCAGAAAGTGAACTATATTCCCAAGGTCAAATGAATACCATAATTTTCTATCACTATTATAACATCCATACATCGAGTGGCTGAAGCAACACAAACTTTTTATCTATAGGTCTACATAAGTCCAACAGTGGTCTCGCTGGGTAAAACCAAGGTGTTGGCAGGGCCATATTCCTTTTTGGAGGCTCTAAAGGAAAAGTCATTTTCTAGCCCTTTCAGTGCCTTCAGTTTAATCCTATCTGCAGCCTCCCATAACATGGCATAGTCTCGCATTCTAGAGATTAGGACATGGGTATGTTTGCAAGGAACATTTTACCTACAATGGAAAACTGATAAACTTTATAAGCAATTCAAGGAAAAAGTGAAGAAAAATTGATAGAAAAGAAAACAGAAGAATGGATCAATACATTACTGTATCTCAGCTTCGGAGCAATAAACTAAAGACAAGTCTTAGATACTTAGATCCTCTTGTGTGAAGGCAGACATATCCCATATTTGGGAGTGATTTATGCCCCATAGTCACATATGTTTAGTGATACTATTTATAGTAAGAGGGATATTTAAATGTATATATACATTATGATATATGGAGATGACTTGGTTCACAAAACTATATTTACAAGCTATGATTTTGATGACAGCACAGTATTTAAGCAAGAAAATACCATTTTTCTAGCTACTTACAGTGAAGAGCACAGTTAACCTAATTGAATTAAACTCCTGCTAGAGTATGAGAGGATGATGGTAGCTCAGCTCCATGACACTGAGCAAGTTGTTTAAATGCTCTGTGCACCGTGTCCTCGTCTGAGTGAGACATGAAATCATGGATCTCAAAGATCTCTTTCATTCTGTGACAGGCTCTCCATGTGTGAGGTCGAGTGCCTCGGCAATTTACCAAAAGAATAATCCAACCCCACGTTGTGGAGATCTGAGTTGTTCTACTCAGCTGACAGAAAGCCAATCCCATATGCTCAGTACTCCAGCACTGGTGCTCTTTCACTGCTCCCGAGAGGTGGAGAAATGTATTCATAATTTCAGCCAAGATGGAGTGTCATCTCCAAATAGAATCAACACCACCCCCTCCTGGGGGGCTAGAATTTGGGTGCTCTCCAAGCCATTGCTGACCAGCCTCCCTTGCCCGGCTCGGCTGATGAGATCACCATCTGAGCACCATGGTGCAGGTGGGCCCACTGTTGTAACATGTTATCAGGCAGGCTGCTGCGCTCCTTTCTCAGAGGGGCGCAAGCATCCAATGTCCTACGTAGTCCAGCCCCACGACGCTGTACAGGCGCTCTCTCTTCGTCCTTCGCCTTTGGCTCACATTTTTATGCCATGCATCTTTTCTTGGATAAAAGGGATAAGAAGAGTTTCTCCGATTTGATTTCTCAGTAGGAGCTGTTTGCTTTGGAAGCCATCTACACCAACGCTAATTGAGAACAGAGCTCAGAACGGGGCCTGAGAACTGCACCCGGGTCAACTTTTCAGTGGGTTGATTTCTGTTGATTTTTTTCAGAGCTGGATTATGTATGCATGTAATAATACCATGATCTACTTTTTCTAAAACCTGAGCATCAGCATCTTTTTCTTTGACTATTGACCTTAGAATACTTAATTATTTCATGCAATTAAACATATAAGGCCTTCCTGAGGAAAGCTGCTGGGGAGTCTGGCCCCTACCCCCTAGTGATAAGAGTTAGGAACTCTCCAAGCAATCTGAGCCCTTCAAATCTAAATGTGATGGGCTTCTATTAGAGAGATTACAGTAAAAAATAACAATCAGCTCTCTGATGATCCTGTGTGGAGGGAAAGGGTGGGGAGGAGTAGATTTGGCTGAGGGCAAGCCCAGACTGTCGTCACAGGGACAGACCAAAGTGTTAACACAAAGGGAGGACACTGGAGCATCCTGCACACTACGTTTCAGCCGCCGACAGCATGGCTGGTCTGCCGGCCCGGCCCACGCCCTGACCGCACGGCCAGGTCCGCGCCTCCCCTCCGCCGCCGCCACCCCTGCACAGCTGCGGACATGCTTGGTGGATCCGGGTCCCTCGGACGACGCAGCCTGGCCGCGCTCTCCCAGTGAGTGTGCACTTCGCCTCTTCCATTTCTCTTTTCTCTCGTTCTTTTTCCTTTCTTCCTCCCACCCCGCCCCCTAACAAAAGTATTGTTTTAAAAAAATGTGGGAGTTGGAGGGGAGTGGAGAGTGGAGGAGGGAAGGCAACCAGCGAGTGTGGACATTTCAGACCTGCCTGAAACTTCGGGTCTCAGCTGTGTGTTGGTTCTGATTCGCTGGTTTCTCTCCTTTTCGTGTGTATGGTGACTTCTTAGCAGGGGTTTCTACCTAGGCACGGGGTTTCTCTGATCCAGAGGCCCAGCCACAAAGCTTTGTGTTGCTGAAGAACTGCTGATAGTTTAGACCTGAAACCTCTGCTTCTGGATGGTCCATTTGCAGGGCCCAGAGATTTCACTGACCCACGCATTGCCCAATCCCTAAAGTAAACAGCCAAAGCCCTGGGTGCTCACCGTCTGACTGGGACTCAGCACGACCCAGGGTGTGTGCTATTGATCAGGGAATTGTTCAGATAACAGGCTCCAAGGTTTTAGGATCATGAAATCCTGGAATGTGAAAACGAGAGAGGCCTCAACTGTCCTGTACTGCTGAGGCTCTCGCCCTACAGATGAGCACTGGAAGCCCAGAAGGGGTAACTCTACTTACCCCAAGTCAGTCGGCCTCGGGTAGGGAAGCTGGGGCAAGGTCGTCTTCCCACTGGTGTTTATGAGGTTTGAAACTTTCTGCGTCTTGGGGAAAGTTGCCGCACAAAAGTAAGAACACCAAAGGTCTTTCAGTGATCCCTTTCCATTTCTGAGATTTTTGGCCCTGGGTCAGTATGGCAATTGTCCTTCCAGTCGCTCTAGTGTTTATGCCACAGTTAATCACATAAACAGAAGGACTCAATGGGGTCCTACAAATGAGACCCGCGTCTATTATGTTAGCAGATTTCTTGGGTAACCAGAGTCTGTAGATTTGATCTCCCAAGCCTGAGCGTTCAAGGGGATTTGACAAGTTATCCATAGAGTCTGGTGCTTATGATATGTTTAAAAAATCAAACTTAATCTTAGGAGGAATTCTGTTACCAGAATGTTCTGCTTAAATAGGTTTTAGACACAGGGTCCCAGGTTCTCAATACACTGTCCAATCACAGCCCAGTTGCACACCCCTACTTCATTCCTCGATCCCCATCTTCCCCACCACGACCCTTCTCCACCTAAGCTTTCCAGAATCTAAGTGTCCATAGGATGGTTGGGAAGTTTGGTCTCATTTTAAATGTGATCATTTCAGATGAAGAGCTGAGGTGCCTGGGCGGTGAAGAGCTTGCCCAGGCCTTGCAGCCGGTCAGCAGGACAGCCTGGAACGCAAGGGGAGAGCATATTTTTCTCCCCGTTCTCCCCTTCAACACCTGGTCTTGGCTATTTTTCCCCACTTGCTCATGCCTGTGGCTCCATCCGTTTATTTTTCCCATGTTTCACTCTTCTCCACTCACTCTGTCACTTCCTGAATTTCAACTGTTACTGCCTTCCACCTGGGTGGTTGTAATTTCCTCCCATCTGGCCCTGGCCGCAGTCTCTGTCCCTCCTTTAATTCAGTCACCACCACAGCAACCGCCGCCATCTCCACCCTGAGGGTAGAACCCATTTTCCTTAACACGACATTCAAAGTTCTCCACAGTCCGCCTTCAACACTTCCCATGTTGAGCTTCCCTGCAGTGTCTACCTCATGTCACTCACCATGTCCACGCCACCTCTGTTTCTTAGCTCACTCCTTTCCTGCAGAGGGAATAAATATCTTTGCTTCCCGTGCATGGCTCTGAATTCCTTCCGTGCCCTGATCAAATGATACCTTCCTCCCTAGTTCTCCTCAGTTCCTCTTGTCTGTCTAATAACCTCTGTCCATCCTTCTCTTTTTAACTTTACAGTCGAGTTACTGAAGACTATACCTATGCCTGTCTTCCACTCAGGAGATAACTCATTCGAAGACAGGAACTTTTCTGAATCTTAGAATCTTCTGCATAGAGAAAAAAAAATAGTCTTTAGTTTCCTGTTATTGAAGTAGTCAAACTCCTTCCATCCAAGTGTGCTTTTTTCTTCCAGTCATTCGCACATCCAAAGCCCTTGCACCTTTGGCTTTGCAAGACGTGTTAGGCTAAATGCTAAGGCAGGTGCCCAACCAAATGAAGTCCAAATTTCTTTGCATTTCCATCAGAGAATTTATCTCAGTTTCATCACCTACAGAACAAGATTCCCAGTGATTTTTTTTTATGCGGCACATTAAAATTCCTGCACGCCAAGACCTACACAAGGGCCATGTTATTTTCAGGAGCAGGTGTGAATGGCTACTCGGTTTTTTATGTTTCAAGGTGTGCTTATTTTATTCCTGGGAAGATCACTTAGCGATTCTGTCACTTATATTCAATATTTTAATGACTACTTTATCATTTTCCCAAAAAGCTAATAAAATTTGAGTGAACATTTTTGGTTTCCTATAAATATTTACTTTTCAATCCATGAAGAGTTATCTTGCTTATTTTTTTAAAAAAAAGAATGATTTTATATATCCTCAGGATGAAAGTTCAGATTTTTGTTCATGCTTCACATTTTGTAACAAACAAATGTGGACAGACATGTAAATTTAAAACCATAATATTAAGGAAATAGGGGAAAATATTTAGTTCACCCCACTGTTTGCTGAGAACATTAAATTGAAAACATTACAGCAAAATAAACAAATGATAGGCATACTTTTATAAGAGTCTACACAAATGGTATATGACGTGTACAAAGAAATACTCAGTTTTAGAAAACTATTGGAATGTCTGGTTTGTCCAATGGGATCTGAGATTATAGCATTTCAATTTTCTAGTGTCCTAAATTTGCAAATAGTAATGGAAACTACTTCTTTCTCTCCTTTAAAATTAATATTGCAACACATTTGAAAGCTTCTACTTCTGAGAATTGTCACTATCAAGTAGTTTTTAAATTATGCTATAAACAATGATACCTCTGTGGATGAAATGTCCATCCAATAAAGGGCGCAGTTAGTATGTGATGTCATCTTCTGTCTTCTTCCTGAGGCTCTGTGTCTCTTCTGGAGCTGTTAAGGCGCCTACCCCTAGTGCCCCAGTCTATTCTGCTATAGCCAGAGATACCAAGAAACCCACTGGTTAGAATGGCACTCAGTAAAAGTCAGTAGTTTTGAGGAGCCTTCCCTTGAGCATGTCCATTTTTGACTTGGTCTGTGTACTAAACTGGCCTTTCTCCTCACTTTTGAGTTCAACCACACATTTTTAAAGGTTGAGTTGTTTAAACTTCTTAAGGGTGAATGTTTCTGAATTACAACTGCTAATGTATGAATTAAAACTAAGGCCCCCAAATACATAATTGTGCTCTGCATTTAGTGAGCAATCTATAGAGGGTATTACTGAGTGGTGGTGACTACAGAGATGGCCATCCTAACCTATGGGGAGACGCCCACAACTTTCTGCACATGTCTTCCCTCTGAAAGCCAGTGCACAAACTGTATGTGGTGACCACAGTTGATGTTACTTAACTTGTTCATTCCTTTCCCTCTTCTCTTTACCTTTGACCTGAGTATCTTTGAAATGAGCCTTCATTTTTGCTGCTGCTCACGTCTCTTGGAGCTTATCAAAAATTGTTTCACAGAGGCAGGCCTAGCAGTGACGAGAGCAACAAGGCCTGGGGGAGGCATTCCACTCTCTGGAAGCCGATTTGCCTCTGGCATTCCTAACTGGACAGTGAGGATGTGTTTTCCCACAGGAATGCAGCTTCTGACATATCTTGGGTTTTTAAAGGGTGGCTGTGAACTGTTTGGCTTGAGAGCTCAACTTCCACGTGTAATGGTGTTTGAATTTCCAAAGCCCAATTTACAAAGGAAAGTTTTGGAAAAGGCTCTTCATAAATATAGTGTTGTCTGGATTCATTTCCAAGTCTAATAGAATTTTTAAGAGGCGTCTTTAAAAAAGAATGTATAAACCTCACTCATTTCCATGTATTCATTCAACAAATATCCATTGAAGGTTTCCTGTGATGGTGAACCCACTGTTCTGGGTACTAGCAGCATAAAACATTACAGTACCAGCTCTGGCCTCAGGATTAAGGACTCCTGCTACTGCATGAGCATTTCTTGAATTCTCTCTTTTTCCTACTATTCAGCACATACAGATAACCCAGGTTGATTCAGGCCTTTGACTTCAGAGTAGAACAGCTCCAAAACTAACATTATGTACATCACAACTTTCTTCTCTGCATTTGACTTTGCAGTCTGATCTCTAGTATTTATATATGTATACATATGTGTGCCTATTGTGTGTGTGAATTGCTCATCTCTGACACCCACGTATAATAACCTGATACTTTCTATACTATACTATTTTGTTTGAAGATGCCAGCCCTGACCCACAAAACAGATTTTATGAACTGCAAACAAGTCATAAACTGAAGTGCCGTAATTACCAACCCTATCCCATGATCATGGTTCCTGTGGTCTATATCTTCAGACAGCCTAGGGAGCTCTACTAGCCCATGGCCACCCAGGTTATTGGATATGAGGGTCAAAGTGGAAGCTGAAGTTTGTTTTTTTTTTTTTTTTAAGAGAAGCCAGAGGGTCTGTTTTCTTGTCTGGCTCCTTCTGTAGTTAGCAGTAGGACCTCCAGAAGGTTGCTTCAACTTATTGCATCACAGCTATAAAATACAGTTGCTAATACCTGCTCTGCTCAACTCAAGGATGACCAGGACATTTGGTAACATGACATGGATTCAGATATACATAAAAGTAGTTAAGTATAAAACCAATGTAACTTATTGTTAAGTCACCTTATTTTCCCCCAATTAAAGTTTTTATCAGAGAAACAACTTGGAGAGACCATATGTTCTTAATAGAACTGGGCAAGGATTCTTAAAGAGGCTACAATATGATGCAACTTCATAAGTGAAAATCCCCGACTGACATTTGTTTGTAATGTTGTAACTAGGTTTATATTTAAGAAATTCAGCGAGGTCATCCTCACTCTTCTGCCCTTAAATACTTTTTTTCTTTTTTTTTCCTCACATTTTATTGATATGTATACGTGCAAAATTCAAGGTTTACAGTACAGTTGAGCATTTTGTGCACATACGCATCTTGTCAAGGTGACAAGGGCTTTCCCACTCTCCTTTTGTCCCTTCCCCACCCCACCTCTCCCTCCCTCGTCCCCCACCCTACTCCCCTCTTTCACTTTGTCTTTCGTCTTAAGTTCCATAGGTGTTGTGATCTGGGTCTCTCATATCAGAGAGACCATTCGATGTTTCACCTTCTGCTTCTGACTTACTTCACTAAGCATGATGTTCTCTAGTTTCTTCCATTTGCCTGCAAAAGCCTCCACGCTATTGGACTTCATTGATGCGTAGTGTTCCATTGTGTATAAATGCCACATTTTGTGTATCCACTGGTCTGTTGATGGGTATTTTGGTGCCTTCCATATTTTTGCTATTGTTAGTTGTGCTGCTATGCACATGGGTATACATAAATCTGTTATAGGTTGTTTTGGTCTCTTTTGGATATATTCCCAGCAGCGGTGTCACTGGATCAAAGGGGATATTTATTAAATACTTTTTTTTGGTTTTTAAAAACCAAAGATGCAGCAAGGTAGAAGATGGTTTTTAAGTCATTAGCCGGTTTGTAAGCATGTGCTTTGCCTCATATTACTGGCTCGATCTCACTAGATTTATAAACACTAATTTTCACTGTTTTAAAAAGCACTTTTTATGAAAAGCAACTCATGTTATAAAATAAAATAAAATAAAATTCACCAGCAAAGGAGGTAATTTTGTTAGGAAAGATTTAAAGCAATAAGCTCTAGAGAAAATAAGGTGCTTGCTTCTTCATTGACTGTTCATTTCTTCTTTATAATTTTGTCATAAATTTCATCTCATGTGGACATTGATTAGACTGGATGCTTCTTTCAAGTCCTGCTTAGGGCCTAGCACATCCCGGGCATATGGTGCTTCCAGGACAGCTGTGCTTGCTCCGTTAGCTTTCTGCGTCTCTTCTCTCTCTTCTCTCAACTGCTTACTGTTAGGCATCTTTCCAGGACTGTGACAACACACCTGAGATAATCAGCTTAAATGGAGAAAAGCGTATTTTGGCTTATAGGTTCCAGGGTTTCAGTTCATAGTTATTTGGATTCATTGCTTTGGGCCTGAAGTAGCTCTGTACCTTAGGGCAGGAAGGCTTGGCAAAGAAAACCTGCTTACCTCCTGACAGCTGAAAAGTAGAGGATTGACAGGAAAAGGTCAGAGTCCCCTAAGCCCCTTCAGGGCTGCGGCCCTGATGACTCACCTTCCTCCTTCTAGGCTCATCTTGTAAAGGTTCCAGCTTCATCCAACAGTGCCGCGGGTAAGGCAGCACTTGGGCTTGCAGGAGACATTCCAGATCAAAACCAGTGGCTGTCATCCTTACAAGAAAAGTCTTCACTCAACCTTTCTGGAGGTTGAGTCTCTAAATCACTGTACCTCTCACTTCACGTGAAACACAGAGGAAATAAAATAAAATAAAATAAAATAAAGATTGAAAATAAAAGAAATAAACTTGCCACTTTTGCTCTTTAGAAAGTAAAACATTGCTTGCGCAGATGGGCCATACCCACCCAGAGGTCTCAGCTTGTCTCTCTTTTGTATAGTTTCCATACAAAAGGAAAAATACCTAAAATGCATAACATTCAAGCAATTATTTAAACCTGGCTTTCCGCTGATTTCATGGCCTTCTGTAGCATTTCACAGCGAGTTTCCACAGCTACTTAATAAATAGGCTTGATGTGCATAAAAATTGAATTGAAAAAGAGTGTATTCACAAGGCCATTTAAGGTGTAAATTGAGGCCCTGGGCCACTGAAGCAGAGGAAGGCTCCAGCAAGCACCTGCTGTCAGCTCTACTTTAGGGCAGGTGGCTTCTGTCTTGCGAAGAGTCCTGTGGTTTGAGGGGATAGCTCAACACTCCCGCAGCAGAGCTGGGTCTCAAGTCATTGCATAGCCATTCTTGATGGAAGAGAACAGGGCTAGGGATTCTGACTCCCACGTCTGTGTTAAGCTACAACTGTTAAGAGATATGACCTTGGGCTTGTTACTTAATTTCCCTGTGCTCTTTCTCTCTCTGTATAAAAATGGACACTCTGCCCTGCAGGATTAGTGGCCCTTAAAGGAGCTAGCCACACAAAAGTGAGTAAACCATGGTGGATACTTAATCAGTGTTGCATTTCCTCCCATGCCTTTCCTTCTGATCACCCACCTTCCCAAAGACCCCAGAAGGAAAACGGCAGTTCTATCTCACGGCCCTGATTGGATGAGGCAGGGGTGAGAGGCCACGGAATTGACGTGATTGGCATGCACTCAGTGAAACATCCTTCCACTTTTCAGAAAATCAAGATTTCTTTAGATGTTAGGTTTTTTTTTTCATTTATTTACTACTTAAGATGAGAATCCATGCAGCCATACTTGGCTAACTCTAATATTAAAAGAAATTTGCTAAAAACTCTTTGGCCCAAATATAGACTTCCCGCTTTTCCTACTTGACCTAAAGCAGGTAAGTTGAGAAGGAGAATGTAGCGAGCGATTTGTTTGCCAGCAGAGGTAACCAGTCATCCTTAATGGATGAAGATAGCATAAATTAAGAATATTGACTTCAAAACCCAGAAGAACTTGGGTTGTATCCTAGTCCCAATTAATTAGTAGCTTACTATTACTTAGTCACTCTGAATTTCTCAGCTTTTCATCTTCTCGGAGAGGAAAACATGTAAAATGTTCAGCACAATGCTTGGTGTTTAGTGAATGCTCCAGAAGGAGAAGGGGAGATGGTCAGCAAAGGTAATATTGGCATAAACTGGCTGTGTAGGAGATGAACCCAAAGGAACTGCTAGGGAATCACAAAAGCACAAATGGCTGGGACGAGCTGCGATAGTTCCCTGGGTCTTCCATAACCAAGTTCTACAAACAAGATGACTTAGGAAAACAGAAGCTTACTGTGTCACGTTCTGGAGGCTTGAAGTCTGAAACCAGAATGTCAGCAGGGCCATGTTCCCTCTGAAACCTGTAGGGAAAGGATTGTCTCTTGTCTTTCTAGTTTCTAGAAGCCCCAGATGTCCCTGGTTTGTGGCAGTGTGACTCCAGTGATTCTGTAATTTCACATTCCATTCTCTCTGCGCTTCTTCATACATTCTTCCCTCTGTGCACATCTGTGTCTGAGTCCAAAGTACACCAGTCCTATTGGAGTGAGTCCCACACTAAGGACCTCATTTTAACTTGATTACATCTTCAAAGACCCTATGTCTAAATAAGGTCACATCTTGACGTACTTGGGGTTAGGACTTCAACATATTTTGCAGGGGACACCATGGAACCCATAAAGGAGTATGCCAACTTCCTAGAATCAAATTAAATACAACAAACATGGCCATTACCTCACATTTTAGTTTGCTGAGGTCTTCTTCAAAATGGGGCAAATTCCTCATATCCTGAAAACATTGTATTCTTATGCTAGTTGGCTGAGAAGTGAATACTTCCTGGCCACAAAAAGGCAAAAGCTCCCTAGGCCTAACATAAGCAGGGAAGTATGTTCACCTCAAAGGAAGAGGCCTTGCGGTCATAGATTGAACTCTACTTGGTCTATATAAGTTTGTACCATTAGAATTTTTTCCCCATTTCTCCTCCTTTCCATGTATAAAGGTTTAAATGCCTGATCCAGGGAGTTTTTATGAGACTGTCTCTCCTGCATCCTAAGATTAGTGGGTTGTGAGGGATACCATGTAAAATATCCCCCACTTTCAGGGAATGAGGTGCCTGTGTGACCCAGATACCTTTGGGGACCTATGAAAACTCAGGTTTTTTTGAACTTTCCTCAGAGATACAGGTTAATCTCCAACAAAGATTCCCAGTGAACCAGGGGTATACATGAAACTTCTGTATCTTTTTCTCAGTTTTGCTTTGAAAATAAAACTGCTTTACAAAAACTCCTTCTGAGGGCTGTAGGAAGACTATTGCGTGTCTCTTTCCAGGTTGGTGGTTTGCAGGCAATGCCTGGTGTCCTCTCGGTTATGGATGCGTTGCTGTCTAACCCCACTTCACACGGCACTTTCCTCAGGTCTCTTCACATAGTTTACCCTATTTGCATGTTGTCTCTGTGTCTGTGTCCAAACTTCCCCATTTTATGAGGACATCAGTCATACTGGGTTAGAACCTACCCTAATGACTTCATTTTAAGGCCCTATTTCCAAATATGGTCACATTCTGAGGGACTGGAGGTTAGGTCGTCAACGTGGTAGGTTTTTTTGGAAGACACGATGTATGACAAACACTGGAAGAGTTTAAAACTTTAACGTTGCATTTCATAAAGTAATTCATGAGCAATAAGTGGCATAATGTAACTAGTCAGTAGGTCTGAAATGCCAGCTGGCTGTAGAAGAGTGGAGTAGTGGGGACAGCTTGGTCCTTCCCTGACAGGCTATTGTATAAAAGCATTCCAGCCAGTGTCAGAAGTAACCTCCCTGCATTAAGCTCTGATCCATCAACTTCTGTGAGGTCTGGATGCTAAGCCAGCCCCAAAGAAGAGCAGAAGAGGGATTACCCTCTCCTACAAGGCTACATGCCTCTCCTGTCCTGGGAAGATAAGGCTCTCTGATGATAAACTTCCACCTACATGTTAATGAGAAGTGACATGTATTAAGAAAGAGATACAGAAAATAAAAGATGAAAGGCATTCCGCTTATTAGAACTTTTAGCCACAACTCTCATGTCTACCCTCTACCCTCTACAAAAGAAAGAAGGCAATCAACAGAGGAAAAAGAGACAGGAGAGAAGACTTTTCCCCAACATTCATACTGCACTTCTCAACCTTTTCTGGTGTTAATATAATCAAGGAAGAGGGCTTTTAGATCTTTAAATTGGATAAACCTTCTTGGCCAGTTCTCTCCTTCATGGTTAGAAACAGCAGCATACATGGAAGACTGAGAAGCACAGAACCAATCACCAGCTAATAACGGTGATAATAGTAACAACAGTGACATCATAACAATGATTAACACTCAACTATGTGTCAACACTGTTCCAAAATATGAGTTTATTTAATCTTTAACAATACTTAAAGTATTATTATCTTCATTTTACAGATGAGAAAAATGAGGCCAGCCCAGCTTAACTCACTGGCCACCCCCCTGTCTGGATGTTCACAGTGACTGGCTCCTGGTGGCTCCCAGCTTCACACTGGAGCAGTGTTTCCCCTGTGTGTGTTTTCAGAGCTCTAGGTCAGCCTTTGGACTTTGAGTGGGTGAATCTGGCAGCAGTTGTATTATTACATCAGATCCTGCCTGATGAGCAAGCTTCTCCTCCAGGAGGAGCCAGGCTCCCAAGGATAGAGGAAAGGGATCCAGGAAGGGGCTGTAGATTTCCTCGGCCTTTACCTTAAATAACCAACCCAGGGTGCTGGATATTTCTCTGAGGGCCTTATGAAAAGGACCATGGGTGAATTTCTACCCCTAGTACGAGAGTTCTGGACTCTGATTAACCTAGCAACTTCTCTAATTTCATGGTTATATCTTCACATGATTTCAGTATGCCAATTAAAAGAAAATAAGTTCTCTCTATAATTTTGAATTTCTTCCTATCTCAACTTCTAAATTTTGCCCTGTGCAAGTCAGAGGACTGACAGGAGGGAAAAGAATGGAAGGAGATGTGTTGTCTATAATGTAAGGAGCCCACTCTTGGGATCAGTCAGGCTATAGCTTAAATACTATGTGTGTAATTCGAGGAAAGTGATTGGTTTCTCTGTGTTGGGTTTCCTCATCTCACTTGTAAAATAAGAGCAATCATGTCTGCTCAATATTTTGGTAAAAACTGTGTGAGATGCATCTGCCTAGAACCTAGCAAGAACTATGTAAATGAATGTCATCACTGTTAAGCGTCTCTATCCTTTTATACAGTTTGACTTTGAAATCAAGACTGGCTGGTCCTGTACATTTTTATCCTTTAAGTCATCAGTGTTACTGTTTATTCTTACATAGACAATGGTTGTTTTTACTTAGCTTTTTGGCCTTAGAAATGGTAAACTCAACAGTTCAACAAGGAATAAAATTTAGCAGTGTTAACTGTTCATCACTAACAGCAGCCCAACCTAGCAGGGGTGAGGTGACACCGATGGTTTCCTAGGGGACCAGATATACTTTATCAGAGACCCCCCTAGGGGAACTTGAACACCAAAAATGCTCTCTGTTAAGCTTTGGAGCTTCTTAGTTGAGCAGAGCACAGTACTTAGACATCTTAGAGATGGACGAGAGCACTAACCAGCCATGTCTGAAATTCTAGGGATGCCTTGGCTCTGAGAACAAGTCCCCACACAGTACCTCTAAGCCTGTTCCTCCACTGTGAAACAGAAACGGCAAAAGTGCCCATCTTGCCAATATTACGAAGATCAAATTAGATCCTGGATGTGATGAAAGTGCTTTTGTAAAGAGCTGCAATCTGTTAGTGCCTGGATGAATCTGAGTTCATGAGTTGGCTCCAAAAACAGCTGAGCCACCAAACAGGATGGGATTAACAGGGCAGTCCTGCTGACACAGATTGTAACAGGCACATGTCTCATTTGGACTCGGAGGCCCATTCTTAATTCTACCAAAAAAATGTGTGGGAGAAACTTCTGGCTTCAATGGCAGTCCACTGTGAGAAGAGGAAGAGGACTAGGGTCAGAGAAAAGAAAAGGTAGCCCTGTAAAAAGGTGAGACGCAGAAAGACAAAAGGATGAACCAAGTTTTATTTTGCTTCAGGTTCAGGTGAATGCCTTAGGTTTTAGAGTCAAGACCACCCCTAAGCTCAGCTCTTCTTATAATTAAAGACTAAATGTTTATTGATTTATATATCAATTCCCCAGAAACATTCATGTTACAATTTCTTTAACTTCACCTCTAAGTTTCAAAAAGACTCCTCCTAAAAATGCATTTTTTTATTTTAAAAAGATCAGAATTGTGGGTTTTTTCTTTTTGGTTTGAATTGACCTTTAAAATTGTTTTTTCCCCCCAAACCATAATTGTGGCCTGCCCAGAATGGGTTCTCCTCCATAAGTGAGGATTTCTTCTTTCTAGCCAACTCTCTACCCCCACCCCGAGCCTGCAACCCTCTCTCTGCTTTGATGAACTGCACATGTTGTGGAAACCACTCAAGGGCCGTGAGACAGGAGCAGTCTCTTCTGCTGAGTGTCCTAATAAGGGAATGAACGCACTACTGGGGGTGAGGTAAGGAGAGTCAGGCAGCGGAGGATATTTTTGCTGATTGAGAAGGATAAGGTGTGGTTTGGCAGGTACTCCACTGGTTTGGCTAGCTCCTGACCTGCCTTTTTCTCTTCTTACAGTTCAAATTCTATAAAAACAGATTGTTTAAATTTTTTTTACAGCTCTTTAGCTGAGCTTTGGGAATATCATCCTGACATGGTCTATTCATGATCAGAAAATATCGGGATGGGGTTAAGTAGGTTTTCATCATCCAAGCAAGTGAAGGTTATAGATGAAACCTCTTTGTTACAAGGTCATGGAGGTGGTGTTGGATTTGGTCACATTCAATCATGACAAGAACAAGGAACATACTCTGCAGCACATTTAACCCGTGTCCAACACATTTTGAGAATTTATCTGCACAATGATATTAACGTAAAAAAGAAAAAGAAACAAAATACTCAGCATTAAGGTCATTAAAACAAGTGACTCATCTGATCCCGAGTCACTGATCGCTTGTCTGTCTTCTTTCTCAGTTCGCTTCCTTTCTGAATGAGTACACTGCGTGTTATCATAACTACAGTTGGCTCAGACTGTTCCTACATCTCTCCTCATGAATCAGTGTTTCTCAGCCTGGCTCTGGGCTGGCCTCACTTGGAGAGTTGCCTGGCTCCTGCTCCCAGTGGTGCTGATTTAATTGATTTGGGGCACAGAACAGGCATCACGGGAACATTTAAAAGCTCCCCCAGGTGTGCAGCTAAGACTAATAACCTGGCCATCCACCACTCTGAAGGGCCAAGCTCTTTTTCTTTCTGACATTTTGAAACCTTTAAAGAAAACACAATATATAAACAAGTTGGACAGGTTTCTTCCCAGGTTGATAGAGTTGATCCAGTTGTTTAAAGCCCAACAGTAGAGAATTGTGCTTTCAACCAAAATCGACTTCTAGACACATGGGTTTTGTTTAAATATTATTTCCCATGCATGTGAGGAGGGAAATACTCTGCCGAGCGGTAGAAATGGTGTGTTCGTCTCAAAGTCCCAAGTAATAAAGTTGTATTTTTAATCTTTCTCTGAGTCCAAGTCATTCCTCACTTGATATTTAATTTAGTTAATAAGTGGCCCCATTTGTTTTCTTTAGTATTAAGCCAATTTCACATCCTGATATTGTGAAATTGCTATGTCCGTCAAGGATAGGATACAATCAAGGAATTGAAAGTATTTGTAAAGAGAATTCATATTTTGAAAATAATGGAATATGGGAGTGCAGTACTAACATACAGAGAAGTCCTGAAGCTTGGAAGACTCATGGACTAGTCAGGTATCTAGATAATTCATTACTCTATGCTTTCTTACTGAATATTTTATTATTGAAGAACAATCCTTTGGGATTTGGGGAGAGCAGACTGAGCTAGGAATATAGTTTAGGGAATGATCACTTTAAAGGGGACAAACAGGCCATAGGACATCACCTAAGGAGACTATGGTAAGCAAGAGAAGAAAAGACTTGAGTGAGAAATTCAGTGAAAGGCACAAAGGAAATTTTGAAACAATGATGGCAAATTTCAAAACAGAAGGTATGGCTTAGGTAAAACCTGTCCTTAATGTCAAATAAAATGGAGTATATGATGGTATCTCTATATCTGTGGTTTCTCTTCCCTTAATTTAGGTTATTGTGATCATCCTTGGTCCAAAAATATTGAATGGAAAATTCTAGACACAAATGTTTCATCGTTGTATTACAGTTGATTTTTATAGTTGTTCTAATTTGTTATTATATTTCATACTATACCTTATTTATAAATTAAACTTTGTCACAGGCATACATAAGGAAAGGACATTGTGTGTGTGTGTGTGTGTGTGTGTGTGTGTGTGTGTGTGTGTGTGTGTGGTGTTGATGCTATCCTCAATTTTAGCCATCTAGGGAATGTCATAGAACCTCTCCTCCCCAAATAATAGGGGACTACAAGATAAAGGACCACTGAGCACTTTGCTCCAAAGTATAGCTCTAGTAAATACAAACTTACAATTCAGTGTCCTTTTAGAGTTGTGACTGCCAATACCTAATCAAAAATACCACATACAATTTAGCACTCTAAGATATTTAATTATAAAATCAAATTGCTCTTTGGTATTTCAATCAACTGAGCAAGTAGTGAACGAAAGTCTGGAACTAAGCCAAATCACTGATCTGCCTCAAGTGAGTTTGAGATGCAACATAAATTAATTTTAAAATGTAACTTTAAAATCAAGTATGAAACTGACAAGACAGCCTAACACACAGTGGAACTAGCTATTTGGGGCTATTTTCATGACACCCATTAAATTATAGAACCAGTTTTGGCTACAACACATGAAAATATTTTTAAAGGATTTGATCAATCAAACTTCCTTGCCTACTTTACCTACTTATACTGAGTTGCTTTTGCTTTCGCAGACATCACAAGAAGCCAAAAACAACACTAGGCTTGATAGTGAGAAGAGAAGGCACACAACTATAAGCAATCCGCAAGGAAAGGCAATGGGGGAGGAGTTTTCGAGGGGAAAAGCACGTCCCAAAGTAACCAAAAAATAGAGAGCAACTCTGTTCGTAAGCCAGGACGAGACAATAAAGAAGGAGATGTACGTAGACATGCACGTGCAAACACACCACACACAAGTACACACACACACACACTGACATGCACTCTTGGAGAAGATCATAGTCCATAATATACTTGGAAAACACCAATTAACTCACCAGTTAACACCAGTTAGTCTGACCTTAGCCCCTGATTATTGCCAAGATTCAAAAGTCAAGTAACTTCTCTGTCCAAAATCATTTGGCTCTTCTTAACAAGAAGAATATACATTTTTCAGCTCTGCTCTTACAGGATTTTTCTGTATATAATTGCCACATAATGACAGCTACAAAAAAAAAAAAGTTGCCTAAGAATGAGAAACCTTCTTATAGTAAAGGCATTACAACTTTTGCATTGTGGGCCAAAGAGCAAAATGCATCTGGCACTTACCTAGACAAACACTAGCAAGTTTGCAGTCAGGAACTGCTTCTATCTTGAAAAGGACTTGAGAGAAATGTGCAAATGGGGGTTCTGTCTCCTGGGTTTTTTTTTTTTAATGTCTCTTCTGTCTGCAGGTCCCACTTCAAAGCTGCCACTATCACCCTTCTAGGTTGGTTTACTATGGTTCTTTTCTGTCACTTCATAATGATAAAGTTGAAAACATCATTTCCTCCCACGATGGGTACAGTAGGGGGTGCTAGCCTTCTTAAGTGCTGTCACTCAGTGTTCTAACGTTGCACAACTAACTTGAACATAGTTATGAAAAATACTTATTAAATACCTACTGTGGGCCAGGCACACTGGGGAGGTTGATAGTATATACAATGGGACTCGAGCCTTTAAGAAATGTATGACATCACCCAGAAGATGAGGTAATAATATACAAATAACAGCAGTTCAGCACTATGTGATCAATACCTAAGTGTCTGGAACAATCAGAAAGATTTCACAGGAGAGAAAGAGCTCTTCCTGTTGGTCACCCTGGGGGAGAAGGCTCTTATCTGAGTTGGCCTTGGGGTATGTGAGATCACTGAGTAAAGAGAAAGGAAAAGCATTGTCAGTAGAAGAATGATCAAAGAGGGCAGAAGAGTAGAAAATGGAGATAAAATGCAGAGAAAGAGTTTTGCTGATGTTTACTGAGTGTTCTAGCGCTAGCACCTTCCTCGGTCTGATCCATGGGCCGGGTCTTAAGGCTCCTACTGCCACAGGCAAGGGCAGCGGGATGCGGGATGTCGGGCACACTCTGACTAACTGTAGTTCCCTCGTGGTGGAGTCAGCAGATTCACAGATGGGGAGGCTTATCTAGTTTAAACTAAACTGACTTTCACAAACTACACATGTCATTAAAAGGATTTCGGCAGAACCTGCAGACAGATCATAATTTGTTCAGAGTGTAATCCCAAGACAAGGAAGAGAACCAGGGAGCTGGTGTGCGGTGGCGTGGGCACATAGGCACAATTCCTCCCCGCATACTTCCCCTGTCCCTTTCAGCGAAGGCAGAGCGATGAGGGTATGGTAGCTGCTTTTCTTTTTTAAGACACCAGCTTTATTGGAAGGTAATTCACCCAATCAAAAGGTCCTTCGTATGATCACAGGCTGGCAAAAACACTGCTCCTCCCCGCATTGGTTTTAGAACATTTTCATCATCAGAAGAAATTCATTCAGTAGAGAAACTATTTGGAAAATGGCCTCTTCTTTTTCGGATTTTGTTGTCAAACTAAAAAAAGAACCAAACATGTAACCCACCAAGGCTATCGCATCTTCATGCTTCAGCTTGGAAATAACATTTTCAGTCTAGTTAAAAATCTCCCAAGTGAAGCATTTTAGTAGATGTTGAAAAAACTTGTTAACACAACCTAAAACATTTTTGCATGATTTTGAATTAGCAACTGAGCAACATCAGGATAGACAACTGAGCAACACCAGGATAGACATAAGCTTTCTAAGCAAATAGCAATATGGTTGGTGGGGAGATTTCACAGGTGAGTGTCATATGTTAACATGCCAGGCCAGTGACTGGTTCCTTCCATTTGCATCCACATTAACTCTTAGGATCTTTTTTAAAAATTAACCTACAACTATCATTCAAAACAAAATGCTGAAATAAAATGAACTTAGAGTGCGACCTTCAGATTACTCATCACAGTGTATTAAATCAGGATTTTTCTAAAATAATAAATGTTTTATGAACATTGATAAATTAATCATTACCAAGTATGTTTTTATTTCCTTGGCATTCTATTCTTTTCATTTTCTGATTTGTAATATTGGAAACTATTTGAATAGCACAGCATGTATATCCACTTATAAATAAATAAATATACATATATCAGTGCATATATATGTATATGTTGATGCTAGGGTTACATGCTTAATTTTTTTCATTGCTAAGATCATACTATTAAAAGCTGTTTTAAAACCATTGGCTTAGATCAGGGACCAGCGAAAATTTTTGCAAAGGGCCAAATAGTGTGTTTTCAAATTTGAATGCCATGCAGTCTCTCTCATAATTACTTAGCTCTGGTATTAAAGTGGAAAACAACCGCGGACAATGTGAGCATGACCGCATTCCAGTAAAACTTTATTTACAAAAACAGAGCGTGGGATGGAGTTAGCCAGCAGAACAGAGTTGGCCAGTCTCTCCCCGAGGTGACTGAAGCTCGTTGTCAGCTTCCAGAACACCCGAAGACAGTGCCTATGTGAGAAAAACAACGGGTATTGGAACTTAAAGATCACGTCAGTCCTCATCTTGTTATGACTTGTATGAGTCACTTCACTTCTCAGACTGCAGGTTAGCGTGTATACAACATGGAGCTTGCACTGAAGATAACTTCCAACATGCTTCTAGCTGTATTAACCTATGACCCTAAGATCTTGCCACCTCGCCCTAGCAGGGGCTTTCAGGCAGGGTCTGATTTAGACGCAGAAGTGCAAATCTGGTTTATCTATGTGAAGAGTAAAAAGGAAAGCACTTCTGAAAGTCCTGAAAATTGAAAGCCCTCCCTTAATGCTCTTGAGGGATCTTCCACAACACTGCTGTTCTAAATGATCCCAGGATTCACTGAACTGAAGTCTCTTGTTGTGTAAGACTTACAGAGCCCTCGGTGGAGGACAGCAGGTCCTCATTTCTTTTATTTCTTAGGGAAGGCTACAGAGTGAGATGAACCACCTGGCTGGGGTGGAGATGGAAACAAGAAAAGTTGCCATTGCAGTCCCCTCCAGCCTCCCGTTCACAGGGCCAGGGCTTTGCAAGGAGCCCCTCTCTCCTTAAGCTTTGAAATGAGGCCCGCCCGTTCTTCCCATTTGTTAGAAGCCTTGTCTCTGCGCTACACGTAACCGGAGCTTCACTAATGCTCCTGGTGCCTTGCTTCCGAGCTCCTGCCAGATTAAACTGTTTGCTTTTCCATGTCCGTATTTCCTCACTCTACAACCTTGCCATTTGAGAGCTCTCTGCAAGGAAACCAGGCCATTTCATCCCTCCGGCCCCAAATCCTGGCTATCCAAAACAGTCTCCAGGAAGCCTGCTCTGATTCCTTCACTAGAATTGTCTTCTTCTTTCTCCAAACTTTAAATCACCTATCTATGAACCTCCTATAACAGTTACTACATTTGAATTATTATTACATCCTTTGCACCAGTCTCGGCTTTCTTACCAGATTATAAATTTCTTTCAAAGGGTTTATCATGTGGACTTTCTCCCACAGTGGCCTAGCAAAGTAGTTACAAAAGCTAGCCCTTGGGTGTCAGCTTATACATCAGTGTACCCATCCTTACCAGCCAGCATCCCACTGTATCCAGATAAGACTGCTTTGACACACGCCACCCACTTCCTCCTTGGTATCTAAAGTCTCCTGCAGCCCCTATTGCTACCCAGACCTCACCGCTCTGATGTCCTGCCTGAAGTGAATTGTCCTTTTTCAAAGACTGGGTTCCACATGGGTTAGTTGTTTGGTCATAGAGAGAAAAAGGTAGATAAGCTTCAAAACTCATAAGCTAATGCCAATGTTGTAACTTTGTCACTTGTAATTAGAAAATATGACCCCTTGACAGTGAAGGCAGTTATCGCCACTACTCCAACAGCTTCTCCTCTATCGAGTCACAATTTTAAAGAATTCATGGTTGTATTAGTGGCCAGTTGGAAAACAGCATAAGCATTATTGGTTGATAACCAATTGTGATGGAAGTGTGCTAGTTTAGTACAGGTACCATCAAGTCACCTAAAGTCTTATTCAAGAATGTCTTTAATATATCCCTGTCTTTCAGAGGCCTGGTTTTCTGAGTCTGAGACTTGTGGTGCTTCTGACTTAATTAGCATGCATATAGCTTGGTTATTTAATGCCAGTCTATCTGTTAAAATGTTTGTATTTTCATAGGGTCTTCTGTTTAGTCAAAAAAAAAAAGTCTATAAGCTTGGACATGGGTTTTATTCTGTTTGGTTTGGCCACCTGGCTTTTTACCAAATCCTAAGGGTGTCTGTTTTCCCCTTCTACCTTGAACAGATCCTGCTGTAGGTAAGATTACCCCTGACAGAACAAGGGCCCTGCAAGAGCAGAGCAGGCTCCTTGGTTTCTTCTCCCACCAGTAGGGAGGCTGAACTCAAGAGCAGTTTGGCCGCCAAGTCCCCTACAGGAATAAGGGCTCCAAACATCCAGGATGTGGCCCTTCGTTTTCCGTTTTCTGTCTCTACTCAAGGTTTGTCACTTATAAACAAAGCTCTATAGTCCTAGCACATGGATAGGAGCAAACTGGAAGCCACGAAAGTTTGTGCAAAGCCTCTGGAATCAGGAGTAGCAAACATCCCCATTGCTTCCTTGTGAAGGGACACGCGTCTTGCCTTGCCGTGCTGGACACAATGCCCCTCACTCATATCTGTCAGGATGTTAGGGATTTCTGCTTCTGATGAGGAGATGGTGGGCATGAGAGCGGATAGCAGTGCGGAAGGCTATGCCACCCGAACGGAAAGGAGAGCTGGGAAGGAGGAAATGAATAGTAAATCTTTTTCCAATTAAGAAAAGCGAGAGTGGAAGCAGAAAAGCTCCAGAGGGCACTTTTCAGGGAGGGAACGATCATAAAAGGCTTGTTATGAAAATCCATTACCCATAAATTTCCCCACATTTAAGTGCTGCCTGTCTGGAGAGGAAGCTGAGAACCCCTCAGATGACACAGGATACGGGACTAAACTTAGCCGCATCCTCGATTCCATCAGCGTGATTGCAATGCCACTTTCCCTTACAGGCCTTCCCTTCATTAGTCACAGGCTTGTGATCTTCATTTCTGGCCATCTTGGGGTTTTTTTCCAGTTATTTTTTCTTGTGTCAGACGTGTATTGGTGTGACAGCGGGACCATCATTTGAAGGTCAATCCTGTGATGTTATTCACTTTTATACTTCATCACACAGATATTTGGGACTGAGACTGAAGTTTTTATTTTCATTTAAGTATTTATTTATCTAATTTTTAAGGTAGGGTCTCACTAAGTGACTCAGTTACCCAGGCTGTGCTTGAACTTGCAATGCTTCTGCCTCAGGCTCCCAGAATGCAGGGATTATAGGTATGTCCCGCTGTACCCAGCTGAAGACCACAGTTTTTACATTATTTTAAGTGTAAAATTTCCACAATTAGTCATATTTTATTACATTTGAAGATGGAAATGGACATTTCTGTTTCTAGGAGATTGTGTTTGGGTATAAAAAGAGCTTGCTTGCTGGTATACCTGTGACCAAAGGCAGTTGTTATGTCCAATTCAGCTGGTGGAAATGTGCGAAATCTCCTCACAGCTGGCTGTGGAGCAGATGTTAATCAGTTATATGAGTATCCAGGTCTAGACCTTTATATGAGAGAACGAGCTGGCAAAATGGAGTGTTGCCAGTCATTGGCACTTGGACTGAAATTGTTCTCTCGCGGTTTACTTTGAAAAAAATTAACTGATCCTAATTGTTGTCCATGTAACTATGTACATTAAAATGGAATGCTTCTTAACAGTTCCAATAACCACAGAATGTCCTCAATCAGATTTTGCTTTTGCTTGACACCATTTTTTAAAAGCCTAAAGAGCATTCATATTGTCCAATTTCACACATTCATATTTATTGGATACTCTTACCCATTAAGGTTCTTATTAGACAATGAATAATAGGTTAGGAGTGAAGAAGAGATAATGTTTGTGAAAATACAGGTAGAATCTGGGCTTATTTGCCCTGTCCACATTGATGCCAGTTGAATCTTAAATAAAGGTAGAAACTGAGAAAGGATTTGATTAGTTTTATTTTAAATAGTTTCCGGGTCATTTTAACTTTTCTTCTTCCTTTTAATTTGCTTCAACCAAAGCTGAACTCAAGTAACCAAATGAGGAACAACCTATATCTTCTCTTCCATCAACTCTGTTTCCATCCTGCCCTTTGCAAACATTTATAGATTAAAAAGTGGACACTTATATCTGTGCGGGCTTATTGTTTTAATAGGGTGGGGTACGCGGGATAGCAAAATTCAGTCCTGTTTCTGACAAAGTAAATATATTTTACTTTAACTCAGGAAACTGCTATGGAAATACCCTACCAAGATCTATATTTAATGGGATGTATTTTTAAAAAAAAGAAAGAAAGGAGAGCAAGAATTATAACTCAGTGTTAAAGCCTAGAATATGGAGAGCCCTGGCTTAGATCCCCAGCACTCAAATAAAACAGCACAGAAACCAAAAAGAAATGTAAAACAGAAGTAACTCAGTAAGAAAGTAAAACCATATTCTATTAATTGCATTTTTACCAAATAGTACGAACCACACTTAGGAACTTTTTAAAATAAATTGACACTTCATCTGGTTTAAATTTAAAATATTTCCCCAAAGTCTTATGTTTTTAGAAGACTGGATCATGAGGGCACTCTCCTATCAGAGGAGAATTCCACTGAAGAGCTCCCGTGCTGTTAGGAGATGCGGCCTGGCTAGGGGGATGGGTGACAGAGGCATGATCTGGAAGGGTCTACTCTTGTACCTGGCTCTGCCCTTTTCTCTCTTCCTGACTGCAAGGGGATGAGCATCTGTCCTCCTGTAGGCCATCCTGCCATGCTCTGACTGCTTTGGGTCTGGCCAATCATGCGTGGACTGAGACCTCTAAAACTGTAAGCCCAAAGAAACCTCTCTTCTTTAAGTTGTGAGTAGAGGGTATTGTGTCCTAGCAACAAGTGACTAAGAAAGAAAGCATCAGTGGAAAAAGAAGTTCAGCTACCTCATCCTAACTGACATCTCAAGAAGCATTTAGAAAATACTGTACTTCTCCTGTTATAAACTACAGCTACTTATAGAAACAGTTGAATTGCAAACACAATATTGAAGATGTTAACTGCAAAATGTGTTCATTCATTAACATTATTATTGTTCCATAATGTTCTAAAAGGCAAAACTTTTTTCCAATGTATAGGAGTTTAATCATAATAATTTAATTTTCAGAAGCAAAAGCTGCTTTTGTAGAATTACAGTGAGGCAACTTTTAACTTGGAAACCTCTTTTGCTTTGAAAAATCTAATTAAAAATACTTAAAGTGCAGTTAACAGAACATAAGATCCAGGAGGGGGTTAGAAATGATGTTGGGGAGGTGTGGAAATGGTGTCCATAGACAGTGAGAGTCACCTAAATTTCCCAAAGCATTTAACAGTTCCTGTCTCTCCCAGAACACTTGAAACACCAAGAAAAGATTGTGCCAACATAGCCCTGAGCTGATTCCACTAGGCATGTCCAACCTGTGGCCCACAGTTTTCTTGCCACTGATTTTTGAGTACAGAGGAACTGTCTTGGGCCACATACAAAATAATAATATATTACATTAAGGTACATATATAAGTACCAAAACTTCCTTTTTAATTTTTTCATGATAATATTAAAACATATATATCAAGGGAAAAAATAAAAACCAGTGGGCCACGGGCTGGCCAGGCCTCTAAGCAATAGAGTCTGGAAAGAATTTTGCCTTTTCTTTCTTTCCTCATTTTATTGGTATATGTATGAAATACACAATAGTTACATTGAGCTTGGGTATTTTGTGCACATATATATCACGTTAACATTACAATCCTTCCCCTTCCAAAGGGGCAAAGCTTTAAAAATGTATTATCTGGGGATGCATACCACAAAGAAAAACAAGAAACTACTACAAATATCCCCAAATTCAGGGTAGTCATTTTTCAGAGGCAATTGAAAAGGTTCACAGAAGATCCCTAAAGTGCTAGTTACTATTTAAGTTGCCTAATAAGTGTTTGTTTTATTATTATGCTTTAAAGTACTTACACTATACAATTATTTACAGGAACAATATGATTAACAATAAAAGTCTTTCAGTTGAAAATAATGAGTCCAAACAATTAGAATCTATCATTTTATAGATTTTCTGTGACTAGTAAACGCATCAATTCAGAAATGAGGCTCTCAGCTTGAGGATCTTCTTGCCTGAGACAAGACCATTCTGGAACATTCTACAATCTCCTATAATTTAAAATAAAGACTAAAACTTTCCTAACTATATACAATCAATCTGATCCCATCTGTTTGTGGGACACAATGTTACAGTCATGATGCTAAGAACCAGGTCGCTGTAAGAGATTCAAGAGAGGGAAGCCTTTTTTTGTACTGTTTGATGCCCCAAAGCATGTTTCCCAAGTTACCCCTGGGGCCGGGGGAATGACGATGATTATCATTGGGTTTTTACGCAATGCATATGATTATCAGCATTTTTCTTAAGGGTTACTTTGGAATGTCAGTATCTCAAAAATGTCTTTAAAGAATGTTTCTCTCAGATGACCAGTGTTCTGCCAGAGACCTTAAGATCAGAGGAGAGTCTAAGTCAGATCTCAGCCCAAGTTGGAATGGTCTCTGATGAATGTTCTCCTCTCTGAAATTACAGAAATGCTGTGTGCTAGTTTTGGAAATAAATGGCCAGGAGACCCATTATCAGAAGGAATGTATATTATATGCAGCCTAAAAATGTCATTGTGCTGCATGAGATTTCTTTGAGTCTGAGACTTAACAAATGATTATAAGTATATTATACACAGATAGAAGATTTTATTTCAAAACTATGACTGGCAAAACATGCTGTTTTGAATCTCTCTTTTCATTCTAATATCTAACTACCTGCCTAACAACTCCAATATTTACTACTCCAATATACAATATTTATTACTCACAAGCCATGACTATTGGCTGTTGATCCATTTCTAAACACATTCAGACTTGAAAAATATCTTTATTTTCTTAATATTTTTCTCAATTGTAATTCTTAATTGCCTTTCTCTTAAGAACTCCAAGGAAAAACTTCATTTGGACTTTATGTGCATTAAATGAAACCACAGCATTCTGCAGACACCACATATAAACAAAATCATATTTAAAAGCTTGGAATGTGTCTATAAACTTCTTTGAGCTTTCAAGCGTACTGTAAGTCTGCTGGGCAAATATGACTCATTTCAGTAGCTCGGGATTTTCCCTCTTGATCACAGCATGGTCTGAGATTTTGCTAAAAGTATTTGAGCAATTTACAGACTTGATTGATATTTTTGGAGAATCTGCTTGCATTTCATATTATGAAAGAAAATCGTTGGAGTTTTTGGCATATGAAAAGGAGTAATAAACTATGTGTGAGTTGTTTGTCTCCAAATAGTTGATGAGCATAATTTCAAGCTGCATGACCGTTTAACTCTTTAAACTACATCTCATGTTAAGACCCCAGTTAAGACAGTGGTATAGACAGAACCACTAAGGATGGTAATCAAAATAATATGAGTAATTATTGAATAGGAAGTTGTCTTTTTTGAATCTGATCCATGATGTTCTTCTTCCTGAGTGTGGCCTACTTAGGAAGTGGAAACATAGAATGCTGGGATGACTTATGTCATAATAAACATGAGTATATAGGAACCCCACATGTTTTTCAATAATAGCGGTGCTAATTTACATTCCTACCAGCAGTGTACAGGGTATAAGGTTTTCTTCAATACTCTTGTCAACTCTGTGTTATTATTATTATTCTTTATGATAGCCATTCTGACTACAGTTATATAAAAAGTCAATATAATTTTGATTGACATTTTCCTAATGGCTAAAGATGTTAAACATTTTTTTCATATACTTATTGGTCATGTATACTTCTTCTTTTAAGAAGTATCAGCTCGGGCTGGAGGAATGGCTCAGCGGTTAAAGCGCTTGAGCAAGCACTAAGCCAAGCGCTAAGTACCCGAGTTCGATTCCCAGCACCACATAAGCTGGGCCTGGTGGCACACGCCTGTAATCCCAGCACTCGGGAGGCTGAGACAGGAGGATTGCCGTGAGTCCAAGACCAGCCTGGGCTCTGAAGTGAATTCAGGACCAGCCTGGACCACAGAGCGAGACCCTGTCTCAAAAAAAAAAAAAAAAAAAGAAGTATCAGTTCAGTTCTTTTGCCCATTTATTGATTAGGCAATTTTATTTGTTGCTATTAAAATTTTTTAGTTCTTTACATACTCTAGATATTAATCCTCTATCATAAGAGTAGTTGGTAAAGATTTTTTCCCAATTGATGGGGCCTCTTCACTCTGTTCATTGATTCCCTTGTTGTGCAGAAATTTAATTTGATATAGTCATGCTTGTTGATTCTTGCTGTTATTTCCTGTACTTTTGCAGTCCTATTCAGAAAGTCTTTGCCTCTGCTTGTAGCTTAAATTACTTCTTCTATGTTTTCTTTTAGAATTTTCCAAGATTCAGGTCTATACTTTGATCTTTAATTCATTCTGAATTGATCTTTGTATAGTGCAAGACATAAAGATTGCAACCTGCCACAAGTGGATACCAAAGTTTCTCAGAGCTATTAGTTAGCCTGTCATTTGTCCAATATGTGTTTTTAGCTGCTCTGTGTAGAATCAGATGACTGTAGTTGTGTGATCTACGTGTGTGTGTGTGTGTGTGTGTGTGTGTGTGTGTGTGTGTGTGTGTGTTTCTTTTCCAATACAATGCTGTTTTTGTTACTATGCCTCGGTGCTAAAACTTGAAATTGGGGTTTGTGATGCCTCCAACCTTGCTCTTTTTGCTTAAGATGACTCTAGCTGTTCTGGGTTTTTGTGGTTTCTTATGAATTTTAGAATTGTTTCTCTAGTTCTGTGATGTATGTCATTGTTTTTCAATGGGGACTGCATTGATATCACTTTTGGTAGTATGGCCATTTTGATACTACTAATTCTGCCAATTTATGAACATGAAGAGGAAACATCCTTGTCTTGTGGTGTCTGGTGTTTTCTTCAGCTTCCTTCCTTGGTGTCCTGAAATTTTCATGGTAGAGTTTTTGTTTTGCCTTGTTTTGCTTTGTTTTTGTTTGTTTGTTTGTTTGTTTTGGTTTTATGGATTTTATTTTTATTTTGATTTTCTTACTTCTCTGGTAGATTGATCTCTGAGTATTGTTTTTCTTTTTGAAGCTAGTGTGAGTGAAATTATTTTCATGATTCTTTCTCAAAGCTATTGTTTTTGTGTCTTGCTACTTTGCTGGGCTCACTTATTATCTGTAAAAGCATTTTGGTGGAATCTTTAAAGCCTTACATGTACAGGACCGTATCATCTGCAAACAAAGATAATCTGACTTCTTCCTTACCTGGTTGTATTTCTTTTATCTCTTTCTTGCCTAATTTCTGTAGCTAACATTTTAAAAACTATATTGAATTGGAGTGGTGACTGTGGACATTCTTGCTTTGTTCCTGATTTATTCAATTTTTAAACCTGTTTTTCTGCTAAATGATCTTGTTAATAAAATACTGTTGCCAGCACTGTACTTGAAAACTTCCAGGAGGGTGTCCGACAGTCTCAAGCCAGAGAACTAGCATAATGGAAAAAAGACAAAATGAAAAGACAGCAGAGCAGTATTCTTTAAGTTATGAAGAATACAGACTAAGAACAATACGAAAGAAATCAACCAAGCTGGGGGAGTATCTCAGTGATTAAAACTTAAAACACTTGCTTAGCAAGCACAAGGCCCTCAGTTCCATTGCCCAGAACCATATAAACTGTGGATGTTGGCCCAGGCCTGTAATCCCAGCACTTGGGAGACAGAGGCAGGAAGACTGCCTTGAGTTCAAAGCCAGCCTTGGCTACATAGTGAGTCCAAGACCAGCTTGGACTGTACAATGAGACTCTGCCTCAAGAGAAAAAAGAAGAGAATGATGGAAAGAAAGAAAGTCTGCAGATATATCACCATAAGAACTTTGCTAGTATGTCACAAGTCATACGTGATGGGAATATAGGATGAGAGTGACACTGAAGCAAAAAGACAAAGCATGTATGACTCTCGAAACCTCTGCCAGTTTCTCTTTCTCTCATTTCATATGTATTTGACTTTACTCATCACAATGTAAAGATGCTGAATCCTCAATAATTTCCTTATTTTCCATGTCTGCAGTAGTTTTATTTAATAGAATTTTCCATTGAAAAGTCCCAGAATGCAACATGGTCATCTAGTTAACTGAATATACTACTAAGACAACAGAGCTCTGGTAATGAAGACCTAAAAATATCACTATTGTAAAAGCTACAGGAATACAACAGAGTTTTTCTGTTTTGTGGCCCTGTTTTATCATGTAATGCCAAGGCTTCTAAGCACTGGTTCTAGGAATTAAAGAAAGCCAATCATCTCTACTTGTTAGTATCACGGACACAATTAAATAGTAATTACAATGGACCTTTGAGATCATTTGCACTTATTTACAAGATAGACTATCTGTTTCTCTCCAATGTCCAGTGGGCCATTCTGCTGTCAACAACACTGACCTTGCCCTTCTTGCAGAGAGGTCAATCCTACCCTTCTCTTAGTGTGGTAAGACATGAGGAATGGCAGTTACAAAGAAACAAAACAGAGCACTCCGTAGTAAACACCCTTACAACCAGAATTGCTCGGAAACTCATGAATTCTCATCAAACATCTTACTTGAGAGTTGCTAAGTAGATCATTTGTGAATTGCCTGGCTTAAAAAAACACAAGACAATAAATGCATTTGATTAAAAGTCTATTTTTAAAAGTTCAGTTTCCTTAGATGATTCAGAGGAACTTAGAGATCCTACAGAGCTTCTGAGTCATCTGGAAACATCTGTTATATTAAAACATCTGTTGTATTTGTACTTGAACTGTAGGTTATATACTGACTGGTTAACACTGGCATTTGCTGAATTTTCAAGGAAGAAACAAATGGATTGTGAGGCTTTTAAGACAATCCAGTGGTTAGTTAGGTATGATTTTTACTAGTCAGCAATTTGTCAAATAGGTTTAAATCTAGTGTGTGGAAATCAGAAATGTTAACATTTTGTCTTTAGCTGGGGCATGATGCAAAGTGTGGACAATCGTTTGGATATGTTTAATACCCTGCCTACTTGTCTTTTTGGACAAATTTTCTTTATAAAATTAGTACTTCCATTCTTCACTGTTGTTACATACCTTTCTGGAGGTGGACAGCAGTTTATCAAGGCATAGTAAAGGCCTTCAAAGTAAGCATACTTACTTAACTCAGGAATTTTAACTTCTCAGAAGTTTCTTAGTCTGTAGTTGTAATAATGATAAAAGTGTATCTATAATTGGGTCCTTATAACATTGTCTATAAGAACATAAAGTTGAAAAACAGTCTTACAATTACAACAGTGAAAAACTAGTTAAGGGACTAAATGATTAGAGCACTTGCCTAGAAAGCCGAAGGCCTTGGGTTCAATACCCCAGCATCACATAATAGCTGGGCATGGTGGTATATGCCTGTAATTGTAGCATTCGAGAGGTGAGGCAGAAGGATTGCCAAGAGTTCTAGGTGAGACTGGGCTACATACTGAGTTCAGGAGTAGCCTGGACTACAGAGCTGGATCCTGTCTACAAAAAAAAAAAAAAAAAAAAAAAAAAAAAAAAAAAAAAAAAAAAAAAAAAAAAAAAAAAAAAAAAAAAAAAAAAAAAAACCTAGTTAAATGAAGACAGACAGACATTTACCATAGAATATTATTTCGGTTGATATTATATTTTTAATGTGTTAAAATATGGTAAATACAGTAAAGAAATTTTTATAAATATATATCATGATCCCACTGTGCTGAAAATACATGCACACACATATAGGGAAAGTACTAGCAAGATATATGAACTATTTATCATATTTATATCTGGTTGATAAGACCCTAGAGAATTGACTTTTATTTTTGCCTTTATATATTTTAAATTGTCTGGCTTTAAGAAATAGTAAGTATATGTTACTTTTAGAACAAAAAAATTGAATTTTTTTAAATTTTGAAAGAAAAACAATAAACTTGTGGCAGAAGTATGAAAGATATATTGTGTTGAGAAATGCCTAAAAGCTAAGAAGCTATAATTTTCTTTGCACACTGAGGGCTATTGTAAAGCATTTCACAGTTGAAGGATTTGTAAATATATCAAGTCATTTGAGGCAGTCACAATGTTACTTACAAAGTCCAAAACAACTGATTGGCTTTCAATCAACAACTGGGCATGTTATCATTGAAAATACCATAAAAATATTTTGACGATTCTTGTTGCTGTTTTAGCTTTATAAATCTTAATTCGTTCCTTTCCTAGTAGTAATGAAGGGGCCTCATAAATCTACTCTGGAACTGTGTGGAAGTAGCTACTAGTGGAAAGAGGTTGTCCATAAATTTTAACCTACACTAAGTAGGAAAAGTTAGAAAAGATAACTGTGATGATCCGGTTATTCAGGTCACTCCTGTGATGAGAAATTTAAGAGAAAGAATGGTTAAGTGTGACCTAGATGAAATGAAAAGTCTACCTTATGTAAAAGGTTAAAGTCAGTAGCATCTAGCTATTGGGCTCACCGGGAAACTGGGAGGAGAAAAATGGTAATCTCTCAAATTTTTCAAATATGTTAGAAAATTAAGTCTTAAAATTAGATTTTTATAGAAGGAGGAAGTTTACTTTTATCTTAGGAATGTCCCACATAAAGCTTGCATGTCTCTTGCTCCTCTTGGAAGAGGAGGGCCTCAAGTAAGGAGGAAGGCTTTCAGTAATCACTGTGACCTCAGTCCTGATCCTGAAATATAGAAGAACAAACTAAGACTTTCTTTCTGATTAGCCTGGGAAGTAGTCATTAAGGACTCACTCTCCCTGCTGAGGTTCAAGCTGTCTACTGAGAAACTAGCCAAAGGACTACTAGGCCAAGTATCTGAAGACTGAAGCCAAGCCACTGGGAAGGGCTTTTTACTGCAAACTACAATATGGCTGAATTAGAAAGGAACATTCGGTCTGTGTCCTGTTGTCACCTCTAACTCAACAAGCTTAAAATTGATTTTGTCTTTCCTTACAAAGCAGCTCCTTGACTGAATTTTCCTAACAACGCTTTAAAAAGCTCTATCATAACATACCCATTTTTCATTCTGTTGTCTCACACAGACAAGGAAACTTCACTCATAAACTTAACTGACCAAAGGGTTCCAGGTTCCTAAGAGATCAGTTCTAGAAGTTTTCTGTATCCTAATCTAGTCATTCATTAACTCTACCACATGCCTTTCCTTCTGTGTTGGTGGAAAATCACCAGCATGTTTTTATAGAATTACTAAATGACAGTTTATTTATATTGGCATTTGAGTACTGCTCACAAGCAAATTTTAGTTTGAATGAAGTCAGACTTTCTGATGTAGCAGACAGCAAGCCAATCTTCAAAACTATTGATTTTGTTTTTTTATAAACTACTTTGGCGAAGACTTTTCTAACATTCCCATTATTGAAGTCAGAAGGTGACACTAATGAAATAAAATTCTCCCTCAGCCTAAAAATGCCCAGTTTGTAATTTAACATGAGCAAACCATCATCCGTCATACTATATAACTCTTGGGTAATACACACTGGATATTTCTGATGTTTGGTTTTCTTTAATTTGCAAGTTATTTTAGCCTTGTAGTTACATAAGAATTATCTGTATATGTTGTCCATCTGCCAAATAACATTGTGCCTACCACTAACAATACCATGTCATACACTTAAATATTTATTGAAAGAGTAGATTTCATGTTCTTATGAGGGGGATGGAGAAGACTTACTAGCATGATGTTTCTATTTGTAGACATGCCAGACTGTAATGTGAGCACATTAACTTTCTAGGGTAAACAGCAATTCAGCATCATCTCTGTCCCCTCCTCAGCCTGGGGCCCCAATCAAGGGAGCTCATCCCTGGGCCTACCAGTACTCCCCATGAATTCCGGGTCTTTTGTATCTCAATGCCAAAAGTGGCATTTATTAACAGCCAAGTTAACCATGCAAGTCTTTTCCTCTTAACTTTGGACATCTGTAGCTTCACAGCTCCAATTCTTTCTTTTGGAATAAGTATTAGGGGAAACTTTTCTAGCATAGTAATACTAAGTGTGTAATATACCCAAATGAGCATTTGCTTCATGTAAACTAGAAAGGCTAGATAACAGATACTCTCTGTAGCTCTTCAACCTGTGTGTAGGTTACTGCACTGTGCCCAGCATGTGGGTGGTAGAACCATCGTGGTGTACACATCCCAGATCCTTAGGGGGAGCTGCCACCCCTTCCCAATACACTCACCCATCAATTGCCAATGCAACCTCGCATCTTCAATGAAAAGAAACTCAAAGGAAAACCAAAATTTAACCAAAAAAGATATCCTATTCTTAGCTTTAATAAGCCATTTGGGTTTATTAATGGCAAATTCTTGGCTTCATAGTGAAATTTGATGTTTTTCTGATTTTTGTGATGGTGCCTACATAAATAATTCACACATCATCCTGAATTCTTTTTTTTTAACTGAGAGTTTTGATTATTTTTACTTCAATAACTTGGATTTCTGCTTCCAAATCTTATATGTGACAATTGGCTAGGTAAAGAAAGCTAAAAATATTAACCCAGTCTCCAAAGACAGCTGGCTTTGGTGTAGATGATTCAGTCCAAATCATTTAAACATTGTAAATTGTCCTCTGTGGTCACCACATTAATCCCTCTCAGATATGAAAAAAGTTGAAAAGCTTATCAACTGGGTCTCCAAATGTAAAGAGCAGAATTGTGTGGTTCATTAGTCCCCATGTTTGGAACAGGGATCAGTGGCATTGCTGCCCAGAAGTTGGTGGAAATCACTGGCAGTGGGCATGCTCAGAAGTTGTCTTTCTGATGTTGCAGAATCGCCTACCAGAGAAATGACGATGATGAAGAAGAGGCTGCCAGGGAGCGGCGCCGCCGAGCCCGGCAGGAGAGGCTGCGGCAGAAGCAGGAGGAGGAGTCCTTGGGACAGGTGACAGACCAGGTGGAGGTGAACGCCCGGAACAGGTATTCTGCTTTGGGTTGGATCTTAGCCCATCAGTTGAATGGAATGCTTCAGGCAAAGCATTCCCTTCTCTCCCTGCTCAGAGCTTATTCAGTTAATCTAACTCATTTATTTGTGGCCAATTTAGCCAAGAAATCAGATTGGACGGTAAATCTGGTTTAGACAAGAGAACACCACTATTCCTTACATTAAAAAGTTCAAAACTAGAAAACACATCCTTGAAAAGTAGCTCCCAGTTAAGGAAAAAAAAATCGTAAAAAGGGGACAGGTGTGACCTGTAGGGCTCACTAGCTGGCTTTGAGTCCCAACCTGGCCTTTCACTGTGTTGTTTGACTTAAATGGAAATTAAAATTATGCCTTCCTTTGAATAATATTAAGTAATTCTGAAATTATATGATAGTGCATGTAAAATGTGAAGTGCCTTACAGAGTTACAGGCAGTCAGATGTCCCTGTCATCAGAGTCTTATAGACGAAGAGTGATATTTAGTGCCTTTCTGTTTTTAAGCTGAGGGAGGAGATTAAAAGGAGTTTTGAAATAGTACTTGGAGGCCATTCCTGAATCTACTTATTCGTGAGTGTTCAACAACAGCTAAAGCTGGGCCTGATGATTAAGCCATGTATTCCCAGCACTGTCGAAGACTGAGTCAGGAAAATTCCCAAGTCCAAGCCCAGCCCAGGCAACTTAGACCCTTAGCAAGTCCCTGTCTCAGTGTCAACGTCAGTTTTTTTAATGATGTTTATTGAATTCAGAATTTTTCTTTTTCTTAAAGCAAGCCTTCTCAGGTCTGAGAATATGTGACTTATCTCTGGCATATTAACTAGCCACAAGAAGAATAAGTTTCCTTGTGGCTCTAGAGCTCTAACTGTCACTTAACATCTGTTGATGATTACTGTCATGATTTATTTATAAAGGGGGCAAAGAAAGGTGTAATAGATTCTCCTAGGTTCTTATGAGTATTTTAATCTGGCTATCACTTTGAAATTTTGCATACGTTTTTGAAAATTATTAGAATTCAGTTGATCCAGAAATTTCATATGTAGACATTTCCCCTTAAACACTAAATTCTTTGTATTTTCATGGACATGTGATCCTTACATGTCTAATGAGTGAAGACAGAGTCCTACAGCAACAGCGAAGGCCAAGAAGGAGTAAACATCTAGGCTTCACCCTGCCATACTATCTGTTGTTAAAAATGAAATGTGTTTTTCCAAAATTAAGTGAACTTGAACATCAGAGGGGCCAAGTTTGGTATGAACCATGAAATTTGATGGAGTTTCTAAACATTGCAAGACATTATCTTCCAACTCTGGTCACAGTTCCTGGTATCACGTGACTGGCTGTGTCCTGCCAGTGGAGACCAACACCCCTGGCACTAGCCGCGTCCAGCATCCCGTGAGAGTGAGTGACATGACAGCTATGCTACAGTTTGGGGTTTTGGTTTTCAGAGATTTTCTTTCTCTTTTTAAATAAACATGAAATGTAACTGCCCTTCATCCATGGTAAAGAAAAAGGACAAGAAGCCCTTCATTCATGAAAATCTTGCCAAAGAAAGTAGATAGTCTGTATGTCAAGGGAAGTCACAGCTATGACAACAGTCCCCAAACTTCTGTAGTTTGATACAATAACCCATACCAGATGGGCATGGGTATCTCTGTCTAGTAGGTGGAGCCAGTCACCGATCTTCTTTCGCCCTGTGGCTCTGCCAACCCCTGTGGGAGGGTGGGGTCTTCCCATCTAGTCAACAGAAAGGATAGAGAGGATGGAGGATGCACCTGTCTTTTAATTACCTGGGCCTGGCCAATCACCTCTACTCGTGTTTCATTAGCAGCTCTTGGTCCCATGGCCCTGTCTAAGTGCAAGGAAGCAGGAGGGTAGGAAGTGTAATCCTGGATTGGCTCTGAAAGGAGGAGTTGGGCTGTGGAAGACACTTCGATGTCTCTGTTATGGGCACCACTAGTGTGCGTGTAGAGTTGCCGCAAGATCAGGAATTCTGTATGACTTGGTGACACATGAGGACATTATGCAGCACTAGAAGATTTACTTCTTATTTTCACTTAGTCCTTGTCTTAGTCTGAACTCCCTGAGAAGCAGATTCTGAAACAAAGACTTGAGCGCACATTTTATTTGTAGAATGACTCCAAGAAACAATAGTGGGAATGTAGGGAGGCGAGACATGGAAGAGAAGGTAAGCAAATTAAAAGTGCATCGCTGAGCAGAGCGAGAGCAGGTCACTAGAGCCTAACTTCACCGGGGAACTGGAAAAGCCATTGTGCAACAGGCTCCGCAGAGTCATCCAGCTATAGGAAAACTGCGGTACGGAATCACTAATGTGCATCGATTTTTGCTTAAGGGATGTCCCAGGGGCCATTCCGACCCAGAGCACTTCTAATATGTGGACAGCACATCAGAGGAGGACACAGGGCAAAGACTTGCGTGTGGTGCCTAGCCATGCACGCACTAACACTGTAACTTCTGAGGGCACATGGGCACAGGACTACTGACAGCTGCCCTGGTTCTGGGTGGCACCGCAGGGGTGCAGCTGGCTGACTAACTGGCAATCTATCTTTGGTGTCATTCTTCCTGTTGTGCAGTGTCCCTGATGAGGAAGCCAAGCCAGCCTCCATCAACACTCAGGCAGAAGGTGACGAGGAGGCCGCATTACTGGAGCGTCTGGCTCGGAGGGAAGAGAGACGCCAAAAACGCCTTCAGGAAGCCCTAGAGCGGCAAAAGGAGCTTGACCCAGCAATAACAGACTCCAGCCTGTCACTCCCGAGCCGAAGAATGCAAAACGACACCGCAGAGGACGAAGACGCAGACAAGGAAGGAAGGGGGGAGAGTCGCCAAGAGAGATACGAGATAGAGCAGGCAGAGCTGGTCACCAAGGCCTGCCAGAGGAACGACTGGAGGGATGCTGAGGATGACAAGAAAGAGGAAAGAGAGAAAGAGGAAGAGGACGAAGAGAGGCCAAAGCAAGGGAGCGCTGGAGAAAAGCAGGTAGAGGTGATGGTAGAGGAGAAACCAGCAGGAACCCAGGAGGAGGCAACAGTGATGGTGTTGAGTAATGGGCAGATTGGTGCAGAAGAGACCAAGCTCAGGGAGGAGGGAGGCCAGGGCTCATGGGAGTTTGCCCACGACAGGAAGGTGGAGGAGGAGGAGAGGAAAAGGGCAGAGGCAGAGAGGCTAAGGCTGGAAGAGGAAGAAAGGGAAAGAGTTAAGGCTGAGCAAGAAAAAAAGATAGCAGAGGAGAGAGCAAGAGTGGAAGCGGAAGAAAAAGCTGCTGCCCAAGAAAGAGAAAGGCAGGAGGCAGAGGAGAGGGAGAGAGCTAAAGAGGAAGAAAGAAGGGTGGCAGAGGAGAGGAAGGCGGCAGAGGAGAGGAAGGCGGCGGAGGAGAGGAAGGCGGCAGAGGAGAGGAAGGCAGCGGAGGAGAGGAAGGCCGCGGAGGAGAGGAAGGCAGCGGAGGAGAGGAAGGCAGCAGAGGAGAGGAAGGCAGCGGAGGAGAGGAAGGCCGCGGAGGAGAGGAAGGCATTGGAGGAGAGGAAGGCAGCAGAGGAGAGGCAGAGGGCCAAGGCAGAGGAGGAGGCCAAGGCTAGGACACAGGAGCAGAAACAGAAAAAGCAGCTAGAAGAGAAAAGGAGTGAAGTGCATGCACCAAAGACAAAAACAGAGAAGGGAGAAGAGAAAAGAGAAGGGAAGTGGGTGAATGAAAAGAAAGTGCAAGAAGATAAACCTCACACAGCTGTCCCAAAGAAGCAGGTACAGTAAGCAGCTTGCACCCCATGTGTGATGCCCGTGGCTTATGAGAAATGCCGTGCACATCTCATGTGGGGCTGAGGCCACGTGCACACAGCCCACGTGCTTGACCACTTGGCAGGCTACTCATTGTTTCTCAGGCCATAGCAATACACAAGCATGAAGCCACCACAGCTTGGTGGCCAAAGGTAAAATCAATTAGATTTACTCGGCCAACAGAGAAAAGCAAATTGCTCTGTTCTTGGTTGTGTGAAGAACAAAAAAAAAAAAAAAAAAAAAAAAGGAGTTAACCTAAAGATGATGAGTGTGGTGGTGCTGTGTTAACTTATATTTCTGCATCTGCATCTACTGGTATTCTTATTTTTATATCTGTCTGTAGGTCTACATGAGGCAAGAGGACCTTAATCCCTCACCTCACCTGTGTATTTGATATTAAATTAAAAATAATAAAAATTGAGGGGTGGAAAATTGGCCTAAAGAATTACTGCCAGTGAGGTGTGGCAGCACATACCTCAATCCTAGTACTCTAGGAAGCTAAGGCAGGGGCACTGTGAATTCAAGCTTGCCCTGCGCAAATTAGCAACTTAGTGAGATCGTATCTCACAATAAAAAATAGAGTGAGTTTGCTCAGTGCAAAGGCTCTGGGTTCACTCGTGTGTGTGTGTGTGTGTGTGTGTGTGTGTGTGTGTGTGTGTGTGTTTGGACATTTCATCTTAAGAAAGCAAAAGTAAAGCCCATTAAAGTCAACTGGACATAAGGAAGGGAAAGGAACTAGCTAGGAAGTCTTTGTTAAAATTCTTAAAGTCCTGACTTGCTATCATGTAGACCTGAGCTTAATGTAGTCTTGCAGAAAGCCATTCATCTAGGGTAGTGCCAGTTCATAACAAATGGCTAATTAAGAGCATGTATTGTCCTCTTTTGACAAATTCAAATTCCTGTGGCCTGAGTAAGAATGGGGAAAATTGAGGTGGAGTGTTGAGTAGGGAAGAGTAGAAACTACAATAGGTTTTTTTTTTTTTTTTTTTTTTTTTTCCTGTCTGCAAGGCTACTTAAGCACCAGCATCATGGCCCCACCAAAGAAAATGGTGACACTTGCACGTCCCCCATTTCAGAGCGAGCTGTCTATCACTAACTCTGCTTTGAGCTGATGTGGTTGTCTTTCACTCTGGTTGTGTATAAGGGCCTCTTGCACACAGCTATAATTGAGAGGATCATAAACAAAGTGCAGCAAGCCACACATGAGGTTTGTAAACACACAAAAAGATCGTCCTGCCACGCTAGATTTCAGTGAGCACACTGCAAGGCACACCAGAAAACCGAGAGTGGGAAGAAACATCCCACTTCATTACGCAGAAACACTGGTACCAAGGCCTGTGAGTCTGGCTCTAAGACAGCCAGAGCAGAGGCATCCCACGCATGTGCAGAGTGATCTCAGCACCTCTCACTCTTGCAATCTGGAAAGATCTTTTTTTTTAACATGTGTGACCTTAACTGCCCTTGAAAATGAAAAGGAAGAAGAAAAGGGAGTTAAAGGGCAAGCTCACAGACAAAAGTCTCAAGAAGACAAGGCTGCCTCCAAAAAACAAGAGGTAAATATCACTGAGAAATAATTAGGCCATAAAACAGTGAGTGTTCTGGGACATCCCAAATTGATGAGTCTCACTATTATTACCTCTAACCCAGTGTCTTTTAAACCATGACTCCTGACCCACTGGATGGTAAGATTACCTTAGAGAGTCTCAAAGCTGGTTGATCAGCATTTTTAAAAATGAAACCTTAAGATAGAAACCAGAGGAATTTTAGCTAGTAAGTATTGTAAGTAACATGGGTCCTACTCAGAAGTTTGAAAAGCACTGCTTTCATCAACCTTTCCTGTGTTCTCTTTTGAGTGCTAATCTTTCCCCCTGTGAGCCAGCCTACTTGCGTTTTAATCATGAACTATTCCAACTGGTATTGATTAGCTCCTTAACTTTTCAAAGGAAAACCCCCCTCCCACACCATCCTCATCTCAGTAGAATATTTGGTGAACTAAGGACAATATTCTGTCAAAAGAGAAGTTTGGCAAAATATCCTGCATTGCATTTCTGAGGCACACGCAGGAGCAGGAATCCAAAGGTTTGAATGTAGGTAAATAAATGAGGCTGTTATAAATAGGGTGTCATGGTAATCCAGCAGAATCACAGTGTCACTGCCAAAAGGCTCATTTCCTTTGACCATTATGCTTATGCTAACCCCAAATAATCCTGTGAATTGTGACTGTATCTTACCCTCAAAATATTTGAACGCACTAAAACTGAATCAGCAGATACAGGAAGGTCTGAAATACTTTGTCTGTGAAACCAAAAAAGTGACTTGTAGCTATTGAGTGCAACTCCAAATGGACTCTGGCTACATTTCTGTACTATTATGGTGGCTCTTAAAAAAACTCAACATTTTAAACAGAGAAACATATTTAGAAAACACCTGATTAGATTAAATAGGGGGTAGGTTTTTTTAATTTTTGTAAGATTCATACAAAGAACCTAAGTTTATGTTAGATATTATATTTATACCAATACATATGTTCTTTTGTGTTTCTAATAGAACTTAGGATGATTTGGGAATGAAAATTGAATGTGAGCACCATCTCTCCAAGTGCTTATAATAACTGAGAAAATGAATTTAGCTGTAATAAAGCTACTAAGGAAATACTTGAATGTATTGAAAACACTTCTCAGTTTGTACCAAAAAAAAAAAAAAGAAGAAGAAGAAAGTTACCTTGGACCTAACCTCAAATAGGAATATCCTACCAGTGTTCCTCTACAGAGCTAGTGTTTTGTCGAGATCATCTTTAACTTCAGAAGGAAGAGGGCATGAAATTGTACCTCATGATTGAACAAACAGGGCAAGGCTGGGGACCCTTTTGACTGCCACAAGCCATTTGAATAGTTATGCATCATTCATGGGCAATACAAAATTATCAGCTTAAAAATCAGTCTGCTATATGTGATAAAGCACTTAATTAATTATCATTAATTCACCCCTATTATGGTGATTACCTCTGCCAAGCTGGGTCAAATGATTTTGCAAGTCATATATGGCCCACAGGCCAGAAATTCCCCACCATTGATTTAGGGGAAGAGGCTGTAAAGAGCAGAAGAACAATGTTTGGATTATCTATGTAAAATTGAATTCAGTTCACTAAGATGTAGTTTTAAAGACCAGAGCATCCTATTCCTGTACGGAGTATCCGTGACCTAGAAAGGGCTCATTAGAGGTGTCTCAAGTCATCCCTTTGCTTACTTTTAAATAAGGGCAAGTTTAATAATGTCTGGCATCTCAGTCAAATCCTCCAGGGAATGGTTTCAGGTCTTCTCTTTTCTCAGTCCTCCCCACCACCCCCCACCCCAGCAAATTTTAGTGTTTCAAGACTTTTGGCCTCTTTTTCACACAAGGCCAGATAAGCTCTTCAGCCCAAGCAAGGGGAAGGAAGGAAAGTCTACATGCCTATTGCAGCAGTGCATAGATAAACTCCACAAGCCTCTGGTTGAATGACTAGGTTCACACCGGTCTAGCTAGCTATGTTGTTGCTTTATATAAATGGCTTTAAATCATTTTCTATGACAGCTATTTAAAATAACTTCTTCCTTTTTTATTTAAAAAAATCACACAAAAACAAACTAAACTCTTCTTTACAAGGATCCATGCAGCCTAGCCACAAATAAACACTAACATCACAAACCTTCCTCAAGAAAACATTTCTGAAGGCACTCCGTGGCCTTAAAAGACAAACAAATAAAACCTTGTCTTTCTCCACTACAGTTTAACTCTATTTATAGTGGTGACAGGACACAGATGACCACCAACCTTGCAATTAGCAATTTAGCAAGCAATTTAGCTTGCTTTTTCTCCTCTCCAATTATAAAAAGCCTCTTCTAATTCATCCAGGAGTTGTTCCCTACCCCCCTTTCCTGTCCTCTGAAAGGAAAAGTTCCTAGCAGAGTCTCTCCAAGGGTCTTAAACCTGCTGATCATGTCATGTGGCTCATGCTTCCTAAGCTTGTGCATGCAGAAATTTTGTTAAATGCAAGGTGGATTCAGAAGCCTGAGGTAGAATCTGAACCCCTTGGTGAAACCTGTTTTACCCACGTGCTAAACTTCCAGAAACAAGAATCTTAGAGCACATCTGAGTGAAAAAAGAGGGATCCAGAAAAGGATGAGGAGCTTGTACAGGCATCACCAAAGAAGTGCCAGACATGGTCTGACACACTCTGATGTAGACCTAGCTGGTGTCCCTATCATGGAATCAGAGTGCAAAACAGTATTCCAGGAGACTCACATCATGGTGCTGTCCCACCTGTTATCATCACCTTACAAAAGTCCATCTAGCATTTAAATTCCCACACTCAGTATGCTCAGGTTTTATCCCAGTGGATAACCCAAATAACCAGAGTTTCATCCAGCTGGTAGATCCAGCCAGAGCCTTTCTGATGCGAGCACTAATGCTAACTGTGTGTGCAGCTTGTCACCTCCATCAGGACACTTAACTACCTAAGGAAGCCTTTAGGGCAGAATTTTTTATGATAACCTTCCAACCTAGAATATATAATTATTTTCCCAAGAGGCTCAGAATCCCATGGGCGCAAGCTGAGTCTCCTATACAATCTAATCCACTGTGTCCTTTAAAATAAAATGTAAAAGCTCTGTGGAATTGCTTTATTTAGGCGCTTCCCAGAAACAATCAGTCAAACTCAAATGATCATTATTGCATTGAGTACATTTTTAAGTTTTTCAAAAAGAATATAAACATGCCATCTACCATAAACTTTGCCAATGAAGACAGAACATGGAAAAAAAAGGATTTTTCTTCTGCTAGACATCTGTTGTTTTATAACTCTGTTTTAAACAATTTTCTTGGCCAGCAAATCAGATAATTCATTTTGGGAGAATGGAACTATTTCTGATTGCAAAATAGGAGAAAGAAATTAAAAGGAATTCCTCTCTACCTACTGTCCCATAAACTATGAGATTTGACTCTGAATTTGTTTCATAGGTATGCCAGAAATGAGACCCCTTTACCTCTGCATTGTATCCCTGGATAACTCTTAGCTGTGGTGTAAACTCTGACCCAGCGTTCCTGGGGCTGTCTCCATCTTTGAAAGCCAACAGAGAATATACTTTCCCCTCCTGCCTGTCCAGTGGAGCATGCCTTGTTCTGGATCCACTGAACCACTGGTCAAGCTGGTTACAGGCCCTGAGCTTCCTTCTAGCTATAGTCTCTGACAATAAGAAGCAAGAGCGACAGGATGGATAACTGGAAAGAGAACCTCTGTTCCAGGCTGTCTTTCTACATACCTGGCTGGGAATGTGAATATATCCTCTAAGTACAGGTGACTTGTTCAAGTAATGCAGCTAGGTGGCTGATGGCACTGGAACCAAAACTGAGGTCTCCTGACTTGCTGAAAAATCTTCCCTAGAGAATGGCAACTTCTGTCTTTGGCATTGCCGAAGGACATCATAAGGATAGCCCTCTAAGTAGTTTTAATCAAGTAGGACATCACATGATAATCCATGCAGAGTGACTCAATAAATAGCACCCAAAGGAGGTGATCAAACAGAGGAATGTTGAGGTTCATGAGGAAAAAGAAAAAAAGGGAGAGGGGGGGGGAGATCTGCTTTGTAAAACAGGTTCTTTAGGAGTTAATCAGGGGTATTGAAGAACAACTACCCCAAGGTGAGTGGTGTGGCCAGGTGAGGTCACTGGTAGCAGCTGAGACCTGAAGTGGTGATGGCCTACCCTTCTTCTATGGGTCTCTTTAGAGCACTAGCACCTTGGAATGTTTGTGAACACCACTTATTTTCATGCTCATTTTTTAAAGAATGAATGAGATGAAGTTGGAGTAATTTTGACTTCTTTGCCCCCCCACCCGAAAAAAATCCCTATTTAAATTCAGCTTACTTTGAGATAATCTATTTTGTTTACTGTGAGAACTTTAGAACACAAAACACCTTAAGTCTTAAAGGTAAACCCCCACCCTCCATTGTTAGCTTTCTTTCCCACCATGAGCACAAAACCACTTCCAGAGGACTAAGCTTTTCCCATCAGTGCAAGTCAAGATGAACCCGGAATTGTTCCTACTCCACTCCAACTTAAGCAGTTTACATGACACAAACATGGTTTCTGGCCTCTGTTTCCTCCCCCTAATGATAGATGATTATACATCTTATCCCCCAAAACCCGGGTATTCATTAGTTAAAACACAAGGGTGATGTCTACAATTGGCTTGGCAGACATGGCTAACCTGGTAGATTTTTTTCTTCCCTCATCACTGTGTTTTCAGAGTCATTCTCTAGCCAAGAAGAAATCTGGCCAGGTCACCTAGCTATTCTTCCACTAAAGTTAAATTAATAATACAGTTAGTCCCTGGTGGGGATTGCAAACAGATACTTTACAGTTTCCAAATGGTAACATCCTTACTGCTAACCAAAATAAAAACTTTGATAACAACAGGAACAATCTGACTTCTGAAAATTATACTCAAGGTCTTTGCTCACAAACTAAAGGACCTTGGTTTACTCTCTATGATTTTCCTGACTCCTCTCTACCACGTTGTTAGAGATTTCTGGCTTCCTAAGAATTTTCGGTCTTCTTTAGTAATACCAACTGAAATCTAACAAAATTTTTATCATTATGTTTCTTCCTGATGTGTACCGTTGTTTAGATCAAAGATGAGAAGATTAAAAAGGACAAAGAGCCTAAAGAAGAAGCTAAGAGTTTCTTGGATCAAAAGAAGGGATTTGCAGAAGTGAAGACTCAGAATGGAGAATTCATGACCCACAAACTTAAACATACTGAGAATACTTTCAGGTAAGAAGTAGTGACTCCTTAACAGTGTGTGTGTTCAGACGTGGCGGGGGGGGGGGGGGGAATTAGTTTCTCGGTTTTGTAACTTCACATAGAAACCAATCTGAACAGGCAACATTCTTTTCATGCGAGATCACTGGCCATTGTGTTAAAGGTATGCAGTCAGCAGAAATGGGTCTCGCGCTCATGTAGGATACCAGCAGTGGTTGCTCAACCAGGGCTTAATCTGCATTTCTCATCTCACCCCCTCTTTCCCCCACCTACTGAGGATTAAGCCTAGGGCCTTCACACTGAGCTGTACCTCCAGACATTTTTATTTTTTGAAACAGGGTCTCACTAAGTTGCCCACATTGGATTCAAGCTGAATTCATTTCTTGAATTAAAGGTTTTAAATAAAATGTTGCCTCAAGCTATATATTTGGGAAACATTAGGTTAACTAAGTCATATCTCTTCAGCATTGGATTTCAAGAGCCCTTAATGTTCATCTGCTTTGGGGACACCTACCAGGGAGGGAGAGTATAGGAAACTACTGCTCCATTTCATAGAGTTCAGAAAATTTTTGTACAGCTTCAGCTCCCCCCACTGTCAGCCCATCCCTATTATTTTGAAGATGTGGGTAATTGATTATAGGACAGACTAGACCAGCATAAATGCAGGTAGATTGTCACTTCCAGATACAGCTGCATGCTGAACCTGGCCACCAGTTTTCTGGAAGGACACAGGTGCAGAAGCCTGCAACTGACTGTGGGCTCCTTGACTTTCTGTGCCCCACCCCCACACACGTCCTCCAACCACTGATGCCAAATCCCAACCTCTGTTATGTCTGGCTGCTGTGCCAGATGTGCTGGAAAAGAGTTTGTGTCCCTGAAGTGTGGATTTCCACAGAGTTGTTCTTTGGCAGCGGCCTTGCCTGTAGAGCTGTTTTTCTGAACACTTCAAATAAGAAAGTCACCAAGCAGTTCTTATGTAGAAGTTTGACTTGCTTCTTAGACTACAGCTTTGTAATAATCAGGATCGAGTCGAGCTACAGTAGTGGGCATGTCAGGTTCATCAAATACAGTTGCCCCAAAACAATTTTGTCATTAATATATAAAGAGCAGAAACCCAGTCACAGTCTTGAGCCTAAAAGCATACAGAAAAGTATGCATAAAAAGTCCTACATACAGTTATAAAAAATGAATAAAGGTAGAATCTGTAGATGTTACTTGGAATTGGTAAAAGAGTACATCTGAAAATTAAGAATTATTGGAAATTCATAGAAAAATCTGCAAAGTGAGTTCATTCAGGCTGGCAAGCTGGGCCCAAATCTTTAATGTTTTAAAGCCTTGCCCTAGTGTCATGTTCGTGAAAGTGTCACTGAGTGTTGCCTAATACAATTATGGGTTTATTTAGTTTGAGATTTCTTTTTAGGTATAAGGTTCTTTATGGGACAAGATTTATTTTTATTGAGAAAAATGTTTTTAAAAACACCTAGAGGCTGGGGGAATGGCTCAGCAGTTAAAGCGCTTGCATAGCGCTTCCTCAGCACCACATAAATTGGGCGTGGTGGCACATGCCTGTAATCCCAGCACTCAGGAGGCTGAGACAGAAGGATTGTGGTGAGTCCAAGGCCAGCCTGGCCTCCATAGTGAGTTCACGACCAGCCTGGGCTACAGAGCGAGACCCTGTCTCAAAAAAAAAAAAAAAAAAAAAGTGCACCTAGAAAGAAGTTCAGTTAACCATTACCAGACTTGCAAGGCGGTTCATTCAAAGCTCAAATTAATAATTAGCATGGCCATTGTGTAGAAATCCACAGAGCTGGGTAATTTAGAGAGAAGGAACGTCACAGAAATACAGTGATTTGAACAATAAGAATGCTTAACTAGGACTTGCCTTAATTTTTCCATCTTTGACAGAAAAAAATATATACAGGAACAAGCTGCCACTGTGTTATTTGCTTTTGCTTAACTGCCAACATCTGTGAACATGAGTTTTAGCTAGAAGTTGACTGATAGGAGCAGAGAAAAATGGTTTTGCTCCATGTACTTAGCAAGGGAGAAAAATCCTTGATTTAGATAAGCTGGGTATCTACTAGCATAGCTGAAAGCAAGATGTATTTTTGTCTTTTCATTTTTTTCATTCTTGCTTTGTGGGGGGGGGGGGGGGTACTGGGGATTGAATCCAGAGCCTTTGCTCTGAGCTACCTACCCAGGTCCTTTTGATTGAGGCAGGGTCTCACTAATTCACTTAGTAGCCTCGGTTGTGCTCAAACTTAAAAATCCTCCTGCCTCAGCCTTCTAAATTGCTAGAATTACAGGCATGTGCTACTCTGCCCAAGATGAATTAGATGAATTTGGAATGGTCAAGTGCTTGATACTTGCTTTAACTTAAAGAGCCAAGGCCTGGAGGAAAACTTTAAGGAAGAAATTTCCAGATAAATAGTACCCTATGCTGATTGCCTCCCAGCACGGGTAGGCAACAGTGCCTGGCCAGAGTCATGCTCCGTTTTGGAGCCCAGATTCTTACATTTGATTTCACCACCACCTCCTTTAATATTCCTGCTTTCTTGTAACTAACTGGGCTTCTATAAAACAACCTAGATATCACAATTTGACGAGCAAGTTATGGAGCTAGCAGATTAAAACGAAGGCTAATAAAAAGTATAAAACAAGGCTTTCTAATCTTATGTAGTGAGATTTAAAGGAGATTTTCCGATTACAAGTAGTATTTATTCAGACATTTTCTATATAAATGAACAGTATGCTTGTGTGTAAATGTAATTATAAATATATATTTTAAATCGATACTTGTACCATGTATAACAATGTAGGATACTGAGTTTTTTGTTTTGTTTTTGTTATTTCTTTAGTAGTGATTGTTTTGGTTTTTTTAATAGCATACCTCAGGTACTTTAGAACCTAAAGTATAAGCCTATAATTAATAATGTGATGGTATGCCACTGGGTGTGATGATTTAGGTAAGTAATTGAGCGACACCTAGTGGAATTCAGGGAAGTTCCTATAGACAGGTCACCGATTCCAGCTCTCAGCAATGTGAACAGAGAGACAGCAAGCTCATTTTTGAGGGTGGAAAGACCTTACGTTAACTGAGAGAGAAACCACAGGCCTGTGAATCTGTATGATTTTAAAAGAGCAACTCAAAAATTTAGGAAGCTGTCTAAATTTGAGATCAAGGCAAGAGTTCGTCTTTCACTGTCAAGGACCTAGAATATTTTACATTTTTAATCTTAGCCCGTAGTAATAAAGTTTACATCATGGCCATGTGACATAATGCTGACTACAATCCACTAAATTTATTTATGACCTGTATCTTGGAAAACATTGTCTCAAAGGACATAATATATTCGGAGCTACTTAAATGTTTAGAAAGCATGAGCTGCACACAATAAAATCAATATGCCATGATGTAGACCTGAAACCTATCTGTTGTATGATGCTCTTGCCCCATGGCTGCCAATTCCGTGCCAATCTATAACTGATAGAGAAACATTAGAACCTAGTCATGGCTCAGTCCCCTTCTAGCTGCCAAAAGTTTGAGTAAATCACTTTTTTCACTTTCACCTATGGTGTCCTTATTCATAAAATGTGGATGGTGACCTGAACTGCCAACTTCCCAGTTATTAAATGAGATCACAGATATGAAAAAGGTTCATAAAGCATAACAAATGACAATACATGACCACCCTAAACCGTACCCTATCTGAACTAGTTTAGCAATTGTAAGTCCTGAGAAGGAATTCTCCAGTTGTGATAGTGTCAGAGGGTAGAAAACACACAAATAGTAATGGAGGTCAACGCACAGTCACTAGGAACATCTGAGGGCAGCTCTCTAGGAATGTGACTGTGTTTAGCTCTGTCAACACACAATAGATAATTTCACCTGCCCCACGTGAGCTGCTCGAGCAAAGCTCAACGAAAAGTTGCAGATAGATGGACTTCAATGCCAGCCATCTTCTCCTGTCTCCAGCTCCTGAATCTTTCTCTCTTCTTTCCCGATCCCTAGTCCCAGATAGATGCCAGTTAACCAGCAACTCATTTAGACTATGCCTAATTTTTAACTCATTCTCAAACAATAATGTTCTAAAGCACATGCCTTCCTAATAACATTTACAAATGGTATCTAAATTAACACTTCTATAATCCCATGGAAGGAAAGAAACAGAATGGTGTTTGCCCTATTTTCCATGTTGTAGTACATATTACATAATTTTTAAATTGTAGCTTTAACAAGTCATAAAATTTACTGCCTTACCATTTTTAAGCATACAGTTTGATACTATTAAGTGCATTCTCAATGTTGTCGGACAGATCCCAAAATGATTTCATCTCACAGACCTGAAACTATACCAGTTGAACAAGTCACCTTTCTTTCCCCCCCATTCCCAGCCCCCAGATAACCATTCTGCTTGATATTTCTGTGAATCCGGTTGCTTTAGACTTTCATTGCGGGGAGCCATACTGTCACTGTCTGGTACAGCTGGCTTATGTTACTTAGCACACGGTCCTTACAGGAGCAGGTGTCAAGAGTCCCTTCCTTCTGAAGGCTGTCTTGTCCCTTCCGTGGACTCGCATCTCGCTTATCCTTGTATCCCTCGCTGAACCCGTGGGACCCTCCACCCCTCCGCCGTGGAAACACGGCTGCGAACACAGACAGACAACCACCCTGAGGCTCTGCTTCATTGCTGATGTGGCCAGTCCAGTAACTGCTGGTGGAATTGCTGAGTCAGCTGCGTGTGGTAGTTTTATGTTTTTGAGGCACGTCCATGCCGCTTTTCCTAGCAGGTGAACCTTTCTTGGGTCCTGCCAACCGTGCCGGTATGCCCCATTTTTGAAGGCAGCAGAACAGCAGGGGGTCGGTGAAGACCCTGTGACCGCCTGACCTCAGGCGAATGGCGGGGGGTGCAGGAGGCCGGGCGGGCAGGCAGGCAGACAGACGCGGCCCTCCTACCCCGAGGGGGCTGCGGGGCCCCAGCGCGCCCTCCACTCCCGCTCCCTTCCCGCAGCCCCGGCCGCCTGGCCGGCAAGGAGGCCGACGGCGCCCCGCAGGTGGAGGCGGGCAAGCGGCTGGAGGAGCTGCGCCGCCGCCGCGGGGAGACGGAGAGCGAGGAGTTCGAGAAGCTCAAGCAGAAGCAGCAGGAGGCGGCCCAGGAGCTGGAGGAGCTGAAGAGACGGAGGGAGGAGCGGAGGAAGGTCCTGGAGGAGGAGGAGCAGAAGAGGAAGCAGGAGGAAGCCGGCCGCAAGGCGCGGGAAGAGGTAGGACCCGGCCCGCCCACCTGGCCCCGTGCACCCGGACCTGTGCCGTGACGCCACGCGGGGACCGAGCGCCCCTCGAGGCCGCGCTGAGCCTGGTGGCCCTTCAATTGTGTGCAGCATACATACATATATATAGAACCAGACGCAGTGACACATGCCTGTAATCGTGGCCCTCTGGGAGGCAGAGGCAGGAGGACCGCACATTCCAGGCCAAGCTGGGCAATGTAACGGACTGTCTCAAAATTTAAAAAGGAGGCCAGAGATACAGGCTCAGTGTGAAAGCCCTGAATTCAGCCCCCCATTTCCGTAAAGAAAACCTGTGGACCCGTCAGTTTATCCACCCTCATGGAATCTGTGATGAGGGTTCTTATCCCCATTTACAGACGACAGCTTGTGGTGTTTTCCCAAGGTCCTGCTTGTCTTTGCCCCGTGTCCTGTATTACTGCTGAACAAAGAAGTGTTCCCAGAGAGAAAACTAAGAAAAATGAAAAGATCTGCAAAGTAGATACAAGAACTGAAGTTACGTGACAGTTGTTTTCTAAGACTTTAAGAGTTTTTCTTAGTGTTTTGAGATAGATCAGAATGCAAATAGGGACAGTATCTGTTATCTCCTGTATACCCGAGGCCCAGTACAGTGCCTGGCGTGCCTAAGAGGTCATTGTGAACAGATGAAGTTGTTCCACTTTTAAGACAGAATGAAAAGCAAAACAGTGGATAAACTTGCAAAAAAGAAGGCTTTGGCTCAGCACATGAATAAAGGCTTAACCAGCCACCACTTATATTGCTACAATTTACAAAGTGCATTCTTTCCTTTCATCTCAAGGGCACTCTCATCTTATGGGCAAAAATATAAAATAAAAGCCAGGAATCAACTAGTGGCTTGTTTATTGGAGCCTTGCTTTTCTAACTATACCTAGAACCTTTGCTAGTAATGCTCTGTCCTCAAAATATGAAAAGGAAAAACTGTTCAGTGACTTTCTGACACAGATCCTATACAGAGTTCCCCAAATGGTATGGAAAGCTTACAATTATTCCAAGTCTCTTCCAACTCCAGTGAATGAAGCCCCAGAGGAGTCAATGAGACAGATTGTGAGCATCTGTGCTCCCACCACTAAAGCACAAAGTGACATCATTTCAGATTTGTCAAACCATCTAGAGTAATATATTCAGTTAAGATGAGGGCAACCACAAAATCATCTCTTGTGCAATTTGGAAACGATAATAATTAATAATACCATAGATTTATATGATTTTTGCATAAGTGGTCTCATTTAACTTCATAACTCTTGCAAGAAAGAGCTAGAAGGGATATTTGTGTTCACTGTGCAGACTCAGAAATGGAAGATCAATGTTAAATGACTTACAGGACGATGATGACAATATATCATCATTAAGGGAATTAGCACACGGAGTGTTAGCCTAAGCATTTTCCATGTGCCTGCTAATTCTGTCCTCATAAAAGCCTACTGAGTGACTGTCACGATGATCCATTTTACAGATGAAGACACTGAAGCACAGAGTCGATTACTAACACCATAGCAGAATGCAGATCCGGGCAGCTGGACGCCGGCATGCAGGCTTAACCTCTAGGGACCACCCTGGGGGACAAGTCGTGTCCAGTCCAGAGGCTGAGTCTGTTGTCTTCTAAGGGGTACTCTTTCTCCCCTTGCACCCCTCCCAGTTCCTGGAAGCTGAACATGATGTCCTTATTTGTTCTTTCTTAGGAAGAAAAGAAGAGGCTAAAAGAAGAAATTGAAAGACGAAGGGCAGAAGCTGCGGAGAAACGCCAGAAGATGCCAGAAGATGGCTTGTCAGATGACAAGAAACCCTTCAAGTGTTTCACTCCTAAAGGTTCATCTCTCAAGGTATTTTCCCTAGAAAACGTTGTAATGCTTCTCTGATAATGTAATAGAAACTTGATTTTAGCACCTTATTTAGTTATTGTGATTAAAGGTTTCCTTCACTTCATTTGTCTTTTAGCTATCTCTGTGTCAGTCTATTCAGATTGCTATAACAAAATACAAAAAAGGCTGGGTAATTTATAGACAGCAGAAATGTATTTCTCATAGTTCTGGAGGCTGGGAAGTCCAAGATCAAGGTCCCAGCAGATTCACTATCTTACGAAGCCTGTTCCTCATAGTTGGTACCTTTTTACAGTGTCCTTATTTATGGACTGGGGGGAAAGGATGGGGCTGACAAACTCTCTCAGGTCACTTGTATAAGAGCACTAATAACTACTCATGACCTAAGCACCTTTCAAAGACCCCACCTTTCAACAGTGGCACATTGGAGACTAGATTTTAACATAGGAAATTGGAGTTTCTTTTGGCAATTTCACAGCTTCTTTTGATAATCACCTATAGAAAGGAAAAGTGGTGGGATACTTGTGTCTGTTGTTTGGTGGATGCCTTGGTATCCATGGAAATAATACTTGGGTGATTGCACCTTAATGTCACTGATCTACCTTCAGTTCAGACTCTCTACATGTAACCCTCCAGTCTGGGTCTTTTGTTTCTGGCTCAACAATAATCAAAGAAAACCATATTCTCTTTCTACTTTCCTTACACTTCCATATTCTACCCCTTCTTCAGGAAAACAGAGCTCTCTGCCAACTCCTCTTGACTTATCTACCTCCCAAATCTCTCAACTGCTCTTTTCTCTGGCCCTTCCCCTCAGCCACATTCCTGGTTTCCCGTGTCACCTTGCCCTCCCAGGAAGCCCTCTACCTCTGTGGAGTAGCATGTACAAACTATCAAACAGAGTCAGTATATAGAAATGTAGACTAAGACTTTTTAATTTTTAAATAACAGGCCATTGTGAAGGAACAGACAATATAGGTAGTCTGTTTCTTGTCTCTATGGTATGTACCTCAAAGTTTCTTTGCTGGTTTCCCAGCCTAACTCTTATTCTCTGATTAAATTGCAATATGTATTGATACTCACTGTAATCTATAATTACCATCATGTGAGTGGAAAAGCATTTGATATTTGACCTCAAAATATTATCAGAGTGTCTTGTTAATTTTTCATGACTTCTATCATTTGGGAAACTCTGAACCTAGTTTCTTATTGCTGAATTGTATCAGCAGTGAATAATTTTCCTTATATAATACACGCAAAAAATAATTTAATGAAACTAAAGGTTTGTATTATTGCTGTTGTTTTTATATCTTGAAGACTAGTAATTTTCAAAAACCAATATTATGCATTTATTCCCTTAGTTTTATCAAGACAACACTGCCACCTCTTGGTCTTCAGAGGAACCAACTTCCCTCGTTAACTATGAAGTCAAGATAGATTCGCTATTCTAGACAGCTATTCTAGACACAAGAGGAATTTCAGGTGTCCAGGAACCTCCATAATTTCGATAAACAAGATAGCTAAGGAAAGAAGGGTGACCCCGCAGTCAGAAGGATGTAGGTGTGCACACAAAGGACAAGCCTCTTCTCTGTACCATGCTGCATGCCCCAATTATTTTTGTATATGTTTGCTTTGCTTAAAACCTCTCTTCCCCTCTAACCCATGCATGCCCACTCTCACTTTTGCAGAAGATCTGAAACTGTGTAGACTATAAGCTGAAAATTTCAGCAAGCATCAAAACTACTGAAAAAACTATAATTCCCCCAGTAGTTGTTTATCTATTTGGTAACTGCCATTGATTTTAAATATTTTATTTTTTGTGCTAACTACATTTGTATTCACCTTAACGAATGAGAGCTTGTCTCACTCTGTCTTCTCAGGATGCTATAACAAAATACCATAGACTTGATCACATATATATGCTAAACAGGTAGTTCAGTCATCTTTAATGAATTTTTTTAACTAGAAACTTTTTTGTTACAACTAAATTTGCCAAATCAAGCATTATAATTTACTGAAACTGTATCACTTAATTCAGGTGTTCTTTATAAGTCAGCAATTGTTTCTTGCTTTTGTGTGGTACCTAACTACCAGTAGGCTAGAAATATCCTCCCCTACCCACTGCCTATCAGTCCCCAATGTCAGAGGACATACCTACGGAACAGTTTCCTATTCTGTTCTATCCAGGCAGCCAAGGACTACTAGACTAGGCTCATGTGGTTGAGTGTGTCCTCATGTCAATCAGTTTGGACTTAAACAGCAAACATTTATTTCTCCAAGTTTTGGAGACTGCAGAGTCAGAGATCAGCATGTCAGTGTTTCTTTGGTCTGCCAAGGTCTCTCTTCTTCTACTGAAAATAGATCAATGTCTTCTTGCCATTCACAAGGAGGAATAAAGAGAGAGGAAGCAACCTCTAGTGTCTCTTCTTATGAAGGTACTAACCCCATTCATGACCTAATGGCGTTCTGGAAACCCCACTTCCAAGTACCATCACATTAAGGTTAGATTTTAACATATGAACAATTCAATTGCCACTGGTTTATATTATTCCAGGACATTTTTAAAATCTGGTCTTTAACTTTCTTTCAAAACTACATTTTCTACATACCATCTCTGTTCTCTGCCAGCCTTACTTTCATCCCCCAAATCTCACAATCAGATACCACATTCATTTCCTCTCTAGAGGTGCATGGAACTCTACTACCATTATACAATCTCTGATGTCATTATTCACCAGACACAGGGAAAATAGTAGTGGCATGGGTTGAGAAACACTACTTATAGACAGAATATTAACAGGATTTATTTTCTTTTTCATTTCCTAGATAGAAGAGCGAGCAGAATTTTTGTCTAAGTCTGCCCAGAAAAGGTAAATGGGGTTGACTATTCAGTTGGGAATGACAAAATAAACATATATAAAATATACATGGAAGGATTCTTCACTCTCGTATTTTTATGTATGTGCTCATTTAAGTAGCAGTGGTGTCAAGTCAACTCATCAAGCTGCAGTAGTCTCCAAGATTGACAGCCGACTGGAGCAGTACACCAGTGCGATTGAGGTGAGATTTGTCCTCCCAGCTATGTCCTATAGCACGGCCAATAGGCTGAAGTTACATGGAAGATCATAGAAACATTTAAGAAAATAATCCAGTGGCCACAGTCAGGCCTTCTGAACTAGTTACAGAGGACAGTTATAAATTATAAAAGAGTTTCAGTAAATTATTGCTTACCATGTTCAGCCTGAATATTCTTTGTTTAAAGTGTGGCTCTTTTGATAAGTGAATTCACTATTATTTAACTATATTATGTAGATATTCACAGGTATAACTCTGGTGTCCATAACTCCTTATTCAATGGCTTTAGCAGATCCCTTGCAAACTTCTCTTGTTTATAAAAACTCTTATAATTACAGTAATAGTATAAATTAATATAATTACAAAGCACAAATTTCTGTGTGTAGTGACACAAGACACAATCTTAGCACCCTGGGAAAGCTATGGCAGGAGGATTGCAAGTTCAAGCTCAGCCTAGTAAGCAGCATAGTAAGACCTTGCCTCAGGGAGAAAAATAAACTCATTTAATTGTCATCAATTTCAAGTTGATTGCTGAGAGAACCATAGTTTTATGCGTTGATCTATATTTTCCCCATCCTCTTGACCTGGGATTACTATATATGGAAATAACATGTATTTCTAAGTATGAAAGTACCAAAAGGATTGGTATCGTTGATCAACAGGTGTTCCTGGTTTATTTTCTCTTGTGTAAACTTTAACTGGTGGTTTTAGCCTTTTTCTGCATCAGGGCACCTGCAAAGATGTGATTAGATTCATTTGAGTTGACTTTTCTCTTTTGTACTCTAAAGTAGAAATGCCTATAAAATAGTTCATAGATGTTAAGAGGGAATAACAAAAAAACTGCTAATTTCTCAAATGAAAAATCAAGACCTAAAACTCAAGATATGCTTTTTATCTGCAAGACCAATATCCACTAAAATATAAGATGAATTGCAGGTAGTTACTTCATGTGCTTGGGTCGACCCTGACACTGACAAGTATAGTAAGTGTAATGCTATGGCTTTAGAATTAGTGTGCACTGCTGGGGTCATTTTTATGCCCAGCCACTGAAAGTGCCACACTCTGGTTGACCATTCTGACCATGGGCCATAGACCAAAAAGGAGGACTGTAGGAAAAACTTGTTCTAGTCTCCTATGCCTTTTATTACTGCTGGAAAATTATCTCAAATGCACAGCTTTTTTATTTGCATTCATTCTTTTCTCCTTCCACTGTAATATTCTCCATGCAGTGGTATCTTGGTCTTTCACTCAGGACCTTGGCACATGCTGTTATCATTGTACAGAAGACAGTTTGCTCCTACTGTTCCCTTTACTACTTCCCAGTTTTCTGTCAGATCTGAGTTTAAATGTCATTTCTCATACAAGTCTTTTGTGAGGGTAGCTTTATGGAGGGGAGCCCTGCTCTGTAGAACAGACTGCTCCTGGACTGACTTTGTAGTCCGGACTGGCCTTGAACTCATGGCAATTCTCTTGCATCAGCCTCCCAAGTGCTGGGATTACAGGCATGCACCACCACACCCAGCTTATGAGGTGCTGAGGAATCAAACTCAGGACATTTGGGATTGCTGGGCAATGAGTTTAACCACTAAGCTGCACTCTCAGCTCCCTCATAGTACGCCTGTTTATGCTCCCAGGCTAACTATGGTTTCATCTAACGTGTTCTTTAGCACTCTGCTGGTGTGAAATACGTACACATCCAGTTACTCTTTTCCCTCCTATTAAAATGTCAACTCCAGTTGACAGAACAAATTGTCTTGTTTTGGGCACCACCACATAACCAGAGCCTAACAAAGTGCCCTGCACAAAGTAGGCTTTTAAAACATACCTGTGGATGAAATGAAATCAGAAATCGGGCTGGAGGAATGGCACAGCGGTTAAAGCATGTGCAGAGCTCTGAGTTCAATTCCCCAATACCCCATAAAGCTGGTGTGGTGCCACACGCCTATAATCCCAGCACTTGAAGGCTGAGGCAGGCAGATTGTCCTGAGTCCAAGGCCAGCCTTGACTACACAGTGAGTTCAAGACCAGCCTGGGCTATAGAGCAAGACCCTGTCTCAAAAGAAGAAAAACTATCAGAGATTGCCTTAACAGTAACTAGTGTCCCAATAAAACGCATATCTTATCTTCAAAACCTCCTCTACTCCAGCTCTTAGGTCTATTCTGAGGGCTGCCTGTCACTAGAGTGCAGGTTTACAGCAGAAATTATGACTCATGTGTGTGAAGACGTGCACATCGTGGTAGGTTTAAATAACCGGGCCGCTACCGTTTTACGAGGACACATTTCTCAGCACCAGTGCTACAAACAATTCGCCCATTTCAGGGAACAAAAGCAGCCAAGTCTACCAAGCCGGCCGCCTCGGATCTTCCCGTCCCTGCGGAAGGCGTTCGCAACATCAAAAGCATGTGGGAGAAAGGGAACGTGTTCTCAGCCCCCACGGCGCCGGGCACACCAAATAAGGCAAGCGTGGGATTTCTGAAGTTTAAGTTTGAAGGAATGGGTTGTTGTTTTCTTCTGTGTTAAGAATCACACACGTTCACAGTAAAGGCAGTAAAGGAGACGAGGTGTACGCCTGAGATTAATTGTCAGTCCTTGGGGCTACATGGGGAGGAAACCAGATAGTCTTTTAATATCAAGCTCAAGTTTTGTGATGAGTGTTTCGTGGTATTTTGAGGTTGCTTTGAAGATTCCTTTTGGCTAACGTTCACTGTTTTCTTTAATATTCCTGATGATTGGCATTTTTAGGAGACTGCTGGCCTGAAGGTGGGAGTTTCCAGCCGCATCAATGAATGGCTAACTAAAACCCCGGATGGAAACAAGTCACCCGCTCCCAAACCTGCTGTAAGTAGCGTTGGGTTTTTCGGAGATTCTTTGGTCTCTCAGTACAAGAAAACAAGCAGCCGGTCTGTTTCCCTAGGAAATACTCTTACTGCCTCTGTCACGCTGCTGAATAGCAAACAAACAAGGGTGCAGGTTGAGAACCAAGGGTGCAGTCCAGCGTACCACTGTGACTTGGGCGCAGAATGGAACCAAACTAGCACCTCTCCACGCCCCACCTTGGAATGTTAAGGCAGCTCAAGTTCAGACTTTCACTGGCCTACTCGTGTTGCCTTTATTCTAAAAATTATACATAGGAATTTAAAAATGAAAATTCCTTTGGCTACTTCTCTATAAGAGGTACCCTTAAACTTATCCCCCACCCTAGTGGGTATGTTAGCTATTTTAACCTACTCTTTTCTAATTTACCTGATTTCTGTAACTTGGCACAAAAATGCCGTTCTTGGAAAGTTGTTGAAATAATTGCTGTAATTTTGTTATCAACACTTCCAAAGGAGAACCATAAAGAAATGAAAACTATTGAAATCAATTTTTTCTATTCACCCGTAAATTTGGGAACTAAGAAAAAAACTGGTTATGGATGTTATTTTTGAAAATTAAAATTTCCTTATTTGTTAAGATATAGCTGTCCTACTGGAATAATTTTCTTTTAAACTTTTCATTGAGTGCAGATGGCAATTGTCTTGTGTTTATCAACAAAATGTTTTAAACCTCTTTAAGGTCCCTGCTGTGTAGTGCTGAGCCTTCTCTGTTAAGCTGGCCTTGTAGCTTTGTTGATGCCCAAGGGAGCTGGAAACTGACCTCCAGGACCTATGTTCTAGAAGAAGAAACTTTTTCCAGGTGCTATCTGAGTCACAATAGCATCTGCTGGCTCCACTTATAATGTCCAGAGTCACCAAATTGTATCACAATCCAACAGAAAAAAAAAGAAACAAAAGGAATATTTCCTTGCCTGTCTTGGGTACAGTTTTGGGCCATTTTAATCAATATTCAGCTTGAGATGCTTTATGTGTTGATTGTCTCTTTTTTTGTTGTTTTATACCAAGCTTCTTCAGGCATTTGTTTCCATCATGTTTCATCATAGAAGGCATCTGAGTTTGACATCTGGAGGCTCTGCCCAGACTGACTCTAATTCCAGAAAGTCAGAAGATTACCTAAAAACAACAGCAATTAGGATGGTCTCCATGAGTTGGGACTAGAGATAACTTATCCTCAATACGTTGCTTATACTCCTGTCTGAGGGAGATGAAAGCTTACGTGTACAGATGCATGGATATGGCCATTAGGACAAAATCAGAGAGAAGTGAATTCAGTGAAATAGTCCCTACTAATTGAAACTCTGAGAAAAAAAAGAGTAATTCACAAGATTCAAAAGATTGAGTTCTAAAACACACTGAAGATTTTCTTAAATCCTTTGCTAAAAATTCAGTAGTCATTTTCATAGATGCTAAGAATTCAACTGCTCAAAACAGTTGGTCAGATCAGCTTTATTTGGGTTATTTACAAATTAAAATTAGTCTACACTGGGTTTTCTCACTGGGACATTTATTTGTGGGTAAAATTTCAATGTAATTTTGTACCTGGAATTTAATTATGAGTAAGTCTGTTTTAGCTGGTTTGTCTAGTTCTTTTTTTGGTGTGTGTTTAAACTACATTACATGGCAATTGAAAGTTAATTTGTCTTTTTTTCTGTTTAAAACAAACAACAACAATATCTTTCTCAGCTGGCTTCTCTTCTTCATTCTTTGGTCTCTGGTTGATTGGAAATCTGCTTCTCGTGCCTTCATTTCTCCCTCTTCTTCCGGAGTGGGCCTTTCTCTAAAATGTAGTCTAGTCAGGTAATTCTATTTCTATTTCCCTTTTGGTTTAAGGCTGTTAATATTTTCTTAAAACCAATTCATTAGGCTCTTGAAGTGATATCAAAAGATTCGCCAGCAGAACACAAGGAAAATACACTCCATTTTCTTAGACAGAGGAACAATCACGTGAAAGAAAAGTATTTGTCTCTACAAGTCACATATGTAAAGTGATTCTAGCCACTTTCCAGAGCTTCCATCAGCATGTTCCTAATTATAGTCTCAAAAATTTTAAGTCTCCTAGACAATTTGGCAACTTTCACCTACATTGGCAAATGAAATGGAATTCTTTTTTTAAAAAAATCTGATCTGTTGCTTAATGTTTCCAAGGTAAACAGGTATAACTCCAATAGGATATCAAAAATTCATGCCACAGAGGAAATCCAAAAGCTCAATAAGATTAAGGCAAATCTGAAATGCTTCACATGGTACCATTTAACAGTGTATGTTCATTGCTGAGGTCTCTGTATTATATATACATACATACATATATATGTATATTAAAAATATGTACACTTAGACTTCTGTCTGTGCATAAATGCAATTGCTATTAGCTATCCCTTCCTAAATGAGAACAGATCTTGCCAGGATAAGCAGTACTACTTCAGTAAAATGCATTTATTTTCTAAAAATTACCTTTTGCCAAATACTTGTATAAACGAATGCTGAAAGAAAAGTAAATATGGAAACGGAAATTTGGCTCCTCACCCAAACAAAATTAATTATGAGCTAGTAAATATTCAAAGCTGTGTAACCATTATTGACCATATTTTAGTGTTTCCTTCTCCAAGATTCCCACATGTTCTTACATAGGTCGTCAACCGTCTGATTCTTTTATAAGTGCAATGTGTGATAAATGTTTATTTGTGTGGGGAGGGATGCTCCTGATCCATTGCCGAGTTTCACCCCTGGCAGATGAGCTCTCTTGCCCCACTTGCTCCTCAGGAAACACAGAATGGTTCTACTGTGAGGAAAATGCACTTAGTATGGGCTGCATAGACCCTACAACAGTGATCTCAGGGCCAGTTTATGTGAAAAGTGGAGAAAATAGTACCAGGAGTGGGAGTGAGATGGGGAGATAAAGGCAGCTCAAAAATATGTGGTACCAAATATGTCACCACATGAGCTGTTAACACTTAATGCCACTGCAGAGACCCCAAAGCCACCAGCAAACCTGTGTTTCTGAATAACCTCCTGAGGCCTACATCTGAGAAGCATTTTACACTAGTACTCATTAATTAGGGACTGAATTCTTGGCCCATCTGGCCTGTCTTCTGGGCAAGCAAGGGAGCCTCAAAGAAGTACAGTGTTGGTGGTGGGAGAGCAGGCTGGTGTACCCTGAAAGCAGTCACAGCTGGGTGACACCGGAGAAAGGAGTTGAAAGAAAGCTCATCTACCAGGGGTGAAATGCTTCTTAAGCCCCAAAGGAGTTACTTTTTTAAAGCAACTTATGACCTGTTCATTCTCAAGAATGTAGGAAGTTAAAAAATAGGTTACATTATTTCTAATATATTTATATTCCAATTTGACTGTTCCACAAACAATAAATCCTTGACCAAGGACAAGGATTCAAATACCTTATGTTGTTGTAGCCCATTCTCATATTACAAGAGAGGTCAAAATCTGTATCAAGTTGACTAACAGCTATTGATCCTTTCAGTTCTACCCACTTCGGATCATTGGGGGAAAGTGTATTAAGCAACAAATCAATTCAAACAAGTAAACAATAGATGGGGTGGTTTGTGTAGGCCTAAAAATATAAATGGCCACCTATTAATTTTTTTCCTGCTTTCTCTTCATTAGGACTTGAGGCCAGGAGATGTATCTGGCAAGCGGAACCTCTGGGAAAAGCAGTCTGTGGATAAGGTCACTTCCCCCACCAAGGTAATCTACTGGGAGCACTGGTATTTCAAAGATTTATTTTCCTAGTAAACCCTTCAGTATAATTTCTTGGGGTCAAATGGGAAATATTGCTGACCCCTAGATCTGTCCCTGCATGACCATCAGTTTCTAAAAGACCTGTAGAAACAGTGAAAGGCAGCATTTCCAGAGCCTCTGGCGTCGCAGGCTTGTCAGTCTCACAATATAGTCTGCGCTCATGGAACTGTTCCCAGTAAGACATACTAAATACACTGCAGTGTAGCAAGACTCGTGGAGACAGCTGTGTAGGGTAACCACAGTATAGGTTTCTTTGCACAGTCCCAGCTTGGAGCCTCAGTCATTTGGGGAAAGCAGATCATTTAGGGACAAATGTCTCTCTCCCTGAATGGTTCCAAAGCTGCTTTCTGGAAACATTCTAGGACACATTGCCAGCAGACTCAGACTCGAGGTTTCTTTGCTAAAATAATTAAGATAATATTCACAAGTAAGGCAGACTTTGCTGTCATATGAGCACTCATGATTAAGAATATCTAGCTTCCCCTATTACATTGGGTCTTTTGGGCAAATATGTGCTTATTCTTCAGGAAAGGGGCTTTGAGCCATAACTTAAAGACACTTAGACCCTTTGTTTAAGAGGAGCTAACTGAACTCCTAATTGCAGCCCTTGCCTATTTCAAGAAACGGACCCAGTCTTCTCCTTAAAAAAAAGAAAAATTAAAAGGAGAAATCAGAAAATTGACAATAAGTAAGATTAAAACAGCCCGTTTATTGGTAGAGTCAGGGCTCCAGAGGAAGAAGTATTTCTTAAGCATGCCCAGGACTAAATAATACATCAAAGACAATGGAAGACCACTAGGGCTCACTGAAATGAGAGACACTCCTTTTCTCCTACTTGTTACATGCTCTTAAATCTGGTGCAGTTGCCTAAGTGGTCTATGACTTCAGCTTCTGTCTTACTTAAGTATTGCCCTTTCATTCCAGTGAAAGCCATAGGCCTAACCTATTTAAAGTGATTGTTAACTTAGTTTTCCAAACAGTTGATAAATTTATGAAAAATACCTACAAAAATGATCCCTGATGAGGAAGTGCCCACTCTGGTAGTCACTGTTCATGCTTCATTTAATTCACCAGGCAGCAAGTAAGCAGTAGTAGTGGTATTTCCAAGGTGCCGCTGAGGAAAATGAGGCACTGAGGGTCTATCACTTTTTTAAAGGCACACAGCAAGTTCATATCAAAACTTGTTTCAATACTCAAGCAGCCTGGTCTGGGTTTTCATTCTTCATCATTTTACATACCACTTTCTTATGAGGACACAGTCTACATAGATGTAAAGTTTTTTAATTTCTTGCATCGTTTTCTACTGATGGCAGAAAAACAGAAGATTTAATTTTTTAAAAATGAGCTTTTGAGGGGGCTATACCCTTCTGATCCCTCTAGGATAGATATCTGACCTCTCAGAACTGGTAGTCCAAGTGTGCATATGGTTTTTTTTTTTTCAGAACAAGGGGTGTCAGCTGTCCAGAGTCCAGCATCACAGAGATAATGGAGCCCCATCCACAAATTCCTTTTAGCGAGAGCTCTGGAAAGTGGAGCAAAGTTGGTTTGGAATAGCAAGACTCTGAGAACACCACTCACACAAATCAGTGTGAGCGGTAGTCCCTGGAATTGTGTAACATGGCAGCACAAAATAGGAAGGGGTCATTTTCACATGTATCACCCCTGTCCCCCGGTCCCCACCACTTAACTTCTACAACAGCAATAACAACAACAACAACAATAATAGAACCACCAAACTCAGAGCCAACCTTGTTTAGCCATAAAATTAAACAGCTCTGCTCCAAAATACCAAGCTCACTATTGGTCATCCAGGTGTTCCTTTGAAATGAAAATACACAACACACTGCAGATGTGGTTTCACAACACTTCAATGTCTGATGATGCCTCAGCAAGGATCTTAGCAGGAAGATGAAGGGGGAAGGGCTGGAATAAGAATAACACCTTGTAAGTTTTAGGGGTAAGTGTGTAAGAGTAGGAGGAAGAAAATATAGATGCTGGGGGAAATGGGAGAAAACCAAGTGTAAACATATCCTACTTTACCATCCCATTCCTATGTTGACATGCCTTGGAGAGCCACCCAGTAATGTGTGTCTGTTCTAGAATGCACTAGAAACTCCCAGCTCCATATGGTGGACATCGCCTCCTTGACTCTGAATGCCATAAGCAAAGCCAAAGATCAAAATAGGACCAGAGGAATAGCACAGTGGTTAGACTGCTGCCCTAGCAAGCACAAGACCCCGGGTTCAATTCCCCAGCACCAATAAGCTTAGTATGGTGGCATTCACCTGTAATCCCAGCCCTTGGTAGGCTGAGGCAGGAGGATTGCTTGAGTTCAAGGCCAGCCTAAACTACACAGTGAGTTCAGGACCAGCCTGAGCTAGAGAGTGAGACTCTGTCTCAAAAGCAAACAAAAAGAAAAAGAATAAAATACAATAAAATAAAATCCAAGATCAAAATAAGAAAATGGAACATAAAGAAGGGGGTAAAAATGAATGAAAAAAAACCCACAGAGGAAAAGATGGAATATTTTAATAGAATGCCAACTGTCACCCCCTTTCTACAGATGTTTGTTTCTGCCATACTGTAATTCTGTCTTGTGACAAAGCCATGTGGCCGGGGCCCTGCAGGCTGCCAATTCAAAGTTCTCTTTTCTTAGCAGGTTTGAGACAACTCAAGAAAGAACCCAAGCTCAAGATGCTGGACCAGCTCAGTTGCAGAGGGCCAACTGCTCTGTTTATATTTATGTTGATTTCCTAAATTGGGTTCATTTTCTTTTGTTTTGTTTTTCAATATCCCAGTAAACCCATGTATATGATCACTATATTTAATAGTCACATCTAGAGATGTTCATGGTCTCAGTACTGCCTTCGCCCAGGAGCCTGTTTTTAAAGAAACCCATGCTGTGAAATAGAGACTTTTCTACTGCTCATCAGAACTCCGCATCCCAACAGGGATCCCAGCCTCATCAGAAGTCAACGAGAGAAGCCATGTGGTTAAGATTGCCTAAGGAATGTGTGCAGCATCTAGAAAAATGAACCAATGAATCGTTGTTGTTTTTCATACAGAAGTCATGTTGTTTCTGCACTTTAGAATAAAGCATGGAAGAAATTATCTAAAGTAGGCAATTGTAACTGTTTCTGAAAGTAACCCATTTCAGATTTGATATACAGCAATAATGATTGTCTTTTTAAAAGTTAAGTAAGATAATGTACTGTTAAGATATTACTTTTTTCATGCTGATTCATACCTAAATTGGATTGTTATTTTAGCTGACAGTGGTACTGATTGTTTTTTATAGGTTGGTTGCTTTGTGGTTTTCTTTGGTAGTGATAGTATCCTGAACCACATCTTAGATTACCCAATTATGTATGTATGTGGATACACATATACAAACACACTAATGGTAGAATGCTTTTTCATGTGCTAGACTATTATATTTAGTAGTTTGTCCTGGTAACTAGCAAATATCACAGCTTTTTAAAAATTAAAAATCACAATATCATATTAATATTTCATATTTGCCAGCAGAAACATGGCAGATAAGTATCGATATGTTTTCAATACCTGATGACCTATAAGAAAAAAGTATTAAAAAAAGAAAGATTAGAAGTGTCAAAAATGGTTAAAATTTTCTATAAGACATAGTATTTAGTTTATAACTAAAGGCCATCTTGACGTCCAGTATGAACTCTATTAAATCTACCATCTGGGTCAAGCGCGAAGCCAGTTTATTTTGTAGCAATAAAGTTCACAGAAAGTTAACCAATGGATACCTAAGTCTCTTCTTTCTCTAAGATTTAAAGACAAGAATTTCAGTAACAATATTGCACAGATTAGTATTTCATGTAGAGGTCTAAGCAAAGACGGACTTTGGTTCATGTCTAGAAGCAGTCAAGTGGGCAAAATCCTTTATTAGGAGCATCTTTATATACTGTATTTCCATATTCATATACCCTGAGACTTTTAAAAACTTTTCTCCTTTTCTTAGTCATTGGTCTTTCTCATAAATTCATTTCTCTTTCACATAAATAAATTTGTTGAATTTTCCAAAGATATGTTAATTTTACTAACATTATTTTTTTCTCTGAGTCCTTATTCATTCACATTTTTACACACATAATCCAGACATCAGATCTTATTTTGACCTGTAAATCTTTATTCTTCACAATAGGTGATGGAAGGGTTCTCCAGGGTCTTAAGAGAATAGCCTGGCATAGATGGCACATTCAGTGTCATTCTATAAATTCATACCTTGTCTGACTAAAACAAAATTATCTGAGTCTTGATTCCTACCACACTGAGACAGCTTCCTAAATAACTATTTCCTGATCTATATTATTTCCCTGGAAGACAGAGTCAGGGCAGGGATGGCATCAAGAGTAGCCACTGCCTTCCAAAGTCTCCTTTCTTCTTAATCAGGGAAGCTTAGTGGACTCCCCTAGCTTTCAGCAAACCTGGGCCATCAGAGAGCAAGCCGCCAAGATTGTACAGGGATCCACCCATGACAAGGTAGACACAAGTCTATGATAAGATAAAGTAGGATTTACATGGAGCACCTGTGCAAATGATGCTCATAACTGAAATTAAGTCAAGTTTGCATTAATGTTGGCAATGAGGGAACATTGCTTTGTTGAGCTTTTGAACAAGAGTTTCTCCTGGTCATTATTTTATATTTCTCTAGGAAGGCTAAAGTTGAGACGAGAATATATTTTGTCCTGACTTTTCTTCCAACATTTGGATGGAATAAGTTGTAGGGTAGGATTTTGTTCAGCTTGGATTTAATCTCTTTAAAAATGAATTCCTCATTACTTGTTTAATTACAACTCTTTGTTATCTTTAAGAGATCAAACTGCAAGCCGACTAGCATGTTCTGTGAATCTGCCATTCTTAAGCCTATTATGAACACTTGATATTTTTCACTGATGATTGATTGCTGCAATAAAAGTATATTGTGAAAATGCATCCACAATAAATGGAATTCCTCCAACTGTTGTTGCCTCGTGTACTTTTTGGATGGTACTCATTGTAAGACATGCATCTCTTGTAGTAAGATTATGGCACAGCAACACCTGCATTTCAGATTGACTGCCAGTTTCACTCTTTAAAGAACAAAAGTTTCGTGTTTGTGTGTGTGTGTGTGTGTGTGTGTGTGTGTGTGTGTGTGTGTGTGTGTATTTGAAACATGGTCTTGCTCTCCAGTCCAGGCTGGTCCTGAATTCACTGTGTAATCCATACTGGCCCCAAACTCACAGAATTCCTCTTGCCTTGGCCTCCTGAGTACTAGAATTTCAAGTATGTGCCACCATGCCTATTTACATATTTTTAAAAGTTTCTTATTACAAGTAATTTCCTTTAAAAATTCAGAATTACTCTAATGTGAATAATCTACCAAACATGTATGGAAAAGACTGAAAAGGAGATGTTTAAAATTCATCTTAAACTAGCTATGTTAATGGATGCCTGTAATGCCCCCACTGTGGGAAGTTTAGGCAAGAGAATCACAAATTCCAAGCCAGCCTGGACAACTTGGTAATTTAACAAGACCCTATGCCAAGAAAACAAATAAAAGGCCTAAGAGGGTAGCTCAGTGCAAAAGCCTCAGTGCAGCAAAATAAATAAAAAATAAATAAGTCTTCATATAATTATAGAATGTTCCTTCATCTTCCTTCTCACGCCCAGTGAGTTCACATACCATCCCTCTCACTCCTAAGCTAGGGTCTTTGGTAGTACCAACAGACATTCACTACATACCATTCATCTGTGCAATTCTTATTACTTGCAAGTTTGATAGGCATATTTGTCCCTGTCTTGGTCACTTTCCGATTGCTGGGACAATACCTGACACCCATAACTTAAGAGAAGAAAGGTTTATTTTAGCTCACGGTGTCAGAGATCTCAATCTATGTGTGGTTAGCTGGCAACAGCAGAAGGGCCTAGTGTGGAAGAAAGCTACTCACACCATGGTCAGCAAGAAGGAGAGAAAGCAGAGGGGAGCCTGGGAAGGAATATCTACCCTTCCATGTCTTGTCCCCAATGACCCAGTCTTCCAACCAAGCCCTACCTCCTAACACATGCGAAATCATCAATGGAGCAGTCCACTGACAAGCATAACACCGCTATGGTCTAATCATCATCCAAACACATGAGACTTTTAGGGAACATTTCCGATGTAAGCCACAAAATTCTGCCTCTAGCCCCCAAATCATTCATATTCATCTTACCTGCAAAATGTATTTAGTCCATGATATGAGAATTGCCCAAACTTACTAGTTCCAGCACTGCCAAAAAGTGAGTCCAAACTCTCATATATGATTTAAAGCAAACTATTAGCTGTTAGCACAATTAGTAGTTAATCACTGTAAACTTCCCAGTGTACAAGAATCAATGTTCACTTCACCAATCAAGCACAGTGGTTTCCCAAGGCCTTTACAAGTCAAATAGTTGCAAACATTTTAGTCACTTTACAGCAAATTAAAACAATTACAACTGGCTGTATTATACAAGGCAAGGTATTTTTAAGAATTATGTGTGTTATATACAAAACTATGGAACAGTGATTTATGTAACCTCAAAACAGATTTTGATGAAAGCCATGACTTATTAAGTGAATACAAATACCTATTGTCTTGTATCAAGAACAGATCAACAATTAAAGCTTTGCCACAAATTGAGCTCTGATACATCATCTATGAATTTTTAACAAGTAGAGAATACACATATTAACTTTTAACAAAGCCTTTTAGTATTTTAACCTTATTATAAATAACTCACAGTTTTATCCATATATCATTAGTCTAAATAGATACTTTTATATCCTTTGTAAAACTTAAAGCATTTAAGCACAGCCAACATTCCAAACCATTTTGCTGAATTATTTTCTCAAGAATAACTTTTAAGGCCTAGAAATCACATCTATACATCTGCTATATATGACTAATTTTATTCTCTACCTTTGAGGCAAAGTTTATGATCTATGTTTCAACTGCATAATTACCATCATGTAACCTTGTATTTAATAAACCAGCAAGTTATAATAGCACTGACATTAATATAAGAATTAAAGAACAAATTTAGATCTCTTAACCCAGAAAATATTGTAACTACAAATAGAACCATTTATATTTATGCAACCTTAGCTCAATAAACTTAACATTAGACAAAGCTGTAATCCGCATATTGTTTAAGGCATATAGGTACATTAGTTAATAACAGAATATTTTTAAATCTGGGAGTAGGGAATAGAAGCCAATCCCGCAACTTCTTTTCTTTCTCCATGGAGGGTTTTTTAAATGATCCCCTGTGCCCAACACCAATCACAATAAACACAACAATCAGATAAGCGAACAAAACACAAAAGATGTATTGGCTAGGTTTTCATATTTTCAGCCACTTTTAGATTCCAATTAAAGTACACTGCCATTTATTATCTTTTATCTCTTTGCCAGGACTTTTAGTTTTGTGCAAACAAATGCCTTTAAAGGTCCTGAAAACACAACTAGGTAAAATCATAGCTTGATATGCCCCACCCTATATGCACACACACACACACACACACACACACACACACACACACACACACACACACACACAAAGGAGTTTTCTCTCAGAGCCGAATTTTGACCAAAAGACTGAAGTTTTAGCCCACACTAATGCCACTGGAGTGCACCAGTCTGGCCTGTGGACTGCCAGCCAGCAGCACACAAAGCTCCAGGAGAGTTGTTAATAAAATAATATATATGACTTTCAAAGTTGAATCCCTAGTTACATTTAAGATAGTTTTTCTCTATAAAGATTCCTTAACAAATAATAATATAAATATTTGAACTAAAAATATCACAAGAGTTAAGGTCCTAGCTTTGCCATTTACTTCTTATATAACCTGCTTAGATATTTCTAGGAGCTTCACCTGTGCACCTGGCAGGCATCCTAAGGTTTATAACCAGATTAAAAGCCAAAAGAAAAATAAATTCCATATAGAAAATTGTCCTGGTCTATTTTCTGTTGCCAATAATAGAATACCACAGGCTGTGAACATTTAAAGAGGTTTATTTTGACTCATGGTTTTGGAGGTGCAAGGTCAAGGATCCATGCCTACTGATGATCTGTCTTCTTGCTGGAAGAGTATCAGATAGGTGAGAGTACACACATGCACACACACACAGCAGAGGCAAAGTGCATGCATGCATGTGTGTGCATGTGTGTCTGTGTTTCAGCCACTCTCGCTCTTCTTGTACATCCACCAGTATTTAATCATGGATGAATTTATCTAATCCTAACCACTTCCCATAGTTTCCACATATAACACCACAATAAGATTGTTTCCACCCTCTTAAAATTTCATAGTGGAGAATAAATTTCAATACATGAATCCTTCGTGGACACACGCAAGTGGTATCCAAACTACAGTAAAGACTCTGTTTGTATGGCATAAAAGAACATTCAACTATAAGGAATAATTTTGAGAAAGTTATGATCTACCATGTTTTATTTTCTTAGGCTAAAACCTAATCTGGAAGTTCCAAACTCCTAAATTGCTGACCATAAAGCAATGTTAATTTTAGGAACTTAAAAAATCTGAAGATGTTAACCCATTTCCATACTGTTTTACCTTTTATTCATTTTTAAACTCGCTACAGTCCACTCTTGACCTTTCTACAATATGGCAAGTCTCCTGGCAGACAATGGCTTGTGGAGGTACCAAATGTCTCTACAGCATTTTTCTTCAGCTATACTTCGAAAACTGCTTCAAGTGTATAAAATTAGCCACCAACACTATAGACAAGGGAAACCTCACTACATCAGTACTGTTGTCTTTAATGGGAAGATCAGATTTAATTCGATGAGACAATACATACAGAGCGACTTGCCATGTCCCCAAAGGCAGTTAAGTGTTCAATATGTTAACTAACGATTGCTGTATTTAAGGAATCTGAGATGATAAAAAAATTTTTTTCACAGTGCACACTGAAGTCCCCACGACTCCTCCCAATCAAGTATGGGGACAAGTTTCATGTTCCAGAATACAGATTATTAGTCAGAATTGTGCAGAATGAAATTCACTGCGTGCACAAATAAAAAAATTTGAATTTAATCTTCGTAAGTATTTAGCAAAGCCAAATAATCGTTGCAATCGTAATACCCATTTCACAGATGAAAACATTGTAGTTCAGAAAAGAACTTGTCCACAGGCGTTCTGGTTTGTCCTAGCCCCTTCCCTGGAAACAGACCCAACAACCAACGTGTAGATTTGTGGGGCAAAGAGCTGCCTGACACACACATACACACACACACACACACACACACACACACACACACACACACACACACACTG